>CM076570.1:854427263-854654143 GCA_034641835.2 Pinus albicaulis
AGATATTGTATCATATTTATGATACATTTTTGCTATGCACATGTACTTTTAATCCATCTCTATGTCTATATATAGTTGAAATTTCCTACTATCCAAAATTTTGTAATTGCATATTTTATTTTTCAACTTGCACTATCTTCTTGATTGAGTAATTTCTAGCACTTGTTTTTTATGTTAATTTTATTGAACATAGGGTTGAAATTACAAAGATATTTAACATATGAATTGAATATAAGATACCATATTTTCTACTATAATAAAATAATTTCGGATATGGTATATGCTTGGAAAAGTGTTCCCTAAGGGTTGAAGCTTGTTTGTATTTATTCGGTATCTTTTCTCATGAACTACTTAATATGTTTGTTTTGAAGTGAAATTAAAAAGGGTTTATTTAAAATCAATGTTTCAAATCATACATAAGGCTCAAAATTCACATGGATTAGATCTGAGAAACCTTGGTGTGGGGTGAAATTTATGAAGTTGTATTAATTTTCATAAACTAAAATTTTAGCATGGTATCAAAACTATTTTGACTAAGATCTTTTTCATGGTGAAGAGGGAGTTGCATGTTTTAGTTGGATTGTGCTTGAATGTGGTGCTTGACCTATTTATTGTTATTTTTCTATTGAGGCGTGCTTTATATTTGTAGGATGCTAACTCTTTGTCTTAAATAATGTGACAATGGTTGGTGTTTCCAATTGCATACCTTATAAGTGCACATTGTAAATGTTTTTATAGGAATCTAATATCTAGGGACATGTTGAGAAAGTGATAGCTACTTCTATTTATCTCAAAGAGTTGGCCACCTATAACAAGGAGGTCGGGGAAAAGCGAATCGTGCTTGGTTTGATGAAGGATCACTTCATTCCTTACATTGTAGAGAAAATTTCCTACAAGGACATGTTTGATGCATTTGTTGGTTTATTTTAAAGAACTTCAGTTTGTTTATTTCAAAGAACTTTTGTTTCTTGATATATGCTCTTGAGGAACAAGCATTTAGTAATATTCATAAGTAAGATAGATATAATTTTAACCTACCTTACCAAAGTCACAAACATTAGGGAACAACCATATTCCATAGGGATGAAGGTGTAAGAAAAGGAGTTGGTGTCCATTGATTTCAATGGAACTACTCTATTTTGGAGGCAATTTGTCTAAGGTGTTTGAGCTCATTAGAATTTTCTAGATTTTGTGAAGTTTTGGCATATATAAAAGAGATTTGGTTGGAGACCTCTTCAATGTACAAAATGGTAGTATAACCCTGTATCTTTATTTGGGAAGACGAAAAGAAGAAACAAGGGAACAAGAAGAGTGAAAAGGAAGATTCAAGTATATGAAAGAATGAATTGAGTAGAAGAAATGTTTTAAGTGCCACCAAATGGGAAATTATGCGAGATAATGTCTAGATAAGAAGAAGGTGAAGGAGAAATAGGTTGCATAGGGTATTATAGAAAGAGTGGATGATGGATCATCCTAATTTTAGACCACCTTCTCCACAATATCTTGCTTACCTTTTAAAATTGTATGAAGAGTTGGAGGTGTTATTGAGAAATCAATGTGGATGGAAATTAGGGTTTTTATTCCTATTTTTCTTCATAATGTGATTATGTGTTGGCATTTAATTCTTTAATATTTATTTTTTCATCAAGAAATTACCAATTCAAAATTTATGAAAATCACAAAAATAAAAGACATAAGATATAGGCAATTATCTAGGGAAAAATCCCTCTCTTAATGGAAAACCCAGTAAAACTCTTCTCTATCTAGAATCAAGTAAAAAATGAGACATCAAAGACCCCAAAACAAGACCAAGAACTTCAAGCACCAAGTCATCCCTCCAAAGTATCTCCTCCAAAAGATTCAAAATCTATCTAAGTCAATGAAAGTCAAAGTGTATTTCTTCTGCAAATTTCAAGGTCTTGGGCAATGACTTCAGTTCTGTAACCCTCAATCAGAAATTTCGGTTTGTAGCATCAATAGAAACCCTAGAAAATATCACACGTGTGATCTAAATTTGGTCAAAAACAATATTTATCTCCTTTGCTTGGGTTCTATTCCTTCTTGCCTTCGCTTGTCTTTTTCTTCTAATTTTGGTGCAGATCAAACTTTCTTCTCATTGGTGACCAAATAGGTCAAAGTCTCTTGCTATTTATACCTTCTTAAAGGGTTGAATGGGCCTCTTCTAGGCCGACTTCACTGACAGGGCCAACTTGTTCTTGGGAGTCCAAAAATAATACTTTAAAATTAATTTTAATATTTTTTTTCTTGATATAATATGCCCATGAGGGTATTATACATATGAAAAGGACTTTATTGAATCAATAAACCCTAGGAGCATGAATAACATGCTTGGCCTAATTGAAAGATAAAGAGCATGGAACCCATGCTTCAAAAAAATAATTATAATTATATATATATATATATATTTTAACTTTTACAATAAATATATAATGATATAAATACATAAAAATTATGAAGACCAAGCATAGTTACATTTCTCAGCACTCCCTCTTAACCAGGGAGGTATTCATAATTGTACAAATGGTACAAGGATGACCTCGATTTGAAATTTTCTAAGAAGAGTATCACAATCAACATATACAATGCTAGAGATCTTGATACCATATAGGCTAAGTCCCAAGTATTAACCCATTAAGGGATCCAAGTGTCATCTAAGCTGCCTTCCAAGACACCAACTCAATAAGGATCAATGTTTCATCTAGGCTAATCGCCAAATCACCAACACAACAAGGATCCAGGTTTCATCTAGGCTACTTTCCAAGACAACATCTCAACAAGGGTATAGGTGTCATCTAGACTACCTACCAAGACACCAACTCAACAAGGATCCAGGTGTCATCTAGGCTACCTGCCAAGATGCCAACTCAACAATGATCTAGGTGTCATCTAGGCTACCTGCCAAGATACCAACCCTAAGTGCCATCATACAAGATTATTTATCCTAAGGTACAAAAAATCATTAGCTCCCCCTGTTGGACGGATAAATCGTTCTTGCGGACAAGACAGATCTCCCTAGTATCCTACGGATAACTAGCAACAAATGGACAAATGTAAACTACTTTCTCTAGATTATATTTGATCTATAATTATCTATAATGAAGGATTTAGGACTTACCTATAGTCCAGCGCTGATCCTAGTCTTCTTTCTTATCGCTTTGAATACGTCTCCTTTCGGGATCTGCAAATAAAAAACATGAAAGAATTAGAAGCACCTGCATAATATAGACTAATTCATAAACCATAAATCTATCTTGATGATCAAGGAATTCAAGAAATAAGCCATTTAAATAAACAACTCATTGAGAAAACATGATCCATTCGTATTATCTTTAATGAAAAAAAGAGCCTTACAACCGTGTCCGCCTTGATGTCGTACAGGTCCTTCTGGGGTCCGAAACAAGCGTTTCCTCTACTTTGACAAGCCTTTGCACTCTCTCAACTAACATACATATGAGTGTGTAATCATTCCCATATGATAATTAGTTAAGAGAGTCTGAGTTTCTCCAGTAATTCTCCTTAAAAAATATCAAAGCCTAACTCCCCTTAAGGCTGAACTATGGCCTCAATTTATAGCAAAAGAGAAGAGGTTGCAACTCCAACTAAGAGGGGATAGAATCCTCTTTCAAAGGGATTAAGTTCCACATACCAAGGGGTAGGTTACTTTAATGGAGGGATGAATGTACATGAAAGGAGCAAACTTTCCACCGAATAATTGCTTCTAGAAGCTTCCAGATTCAACCAGCTGGGCTTCCAAATTTTACTTCCGCCTTCACTTTACCTTTTACAAGAATCCAAACCTTTAATGAAGAAAAAGTACGGCCGGTTCCACATGTTCTAGAACAAAAATATGCGGCACCGCAGGTAATACTAAGAGAAAGTGCAGTACAAGTGTTTTTATGACTTTTATAATCTTTTCTCTCAATTTCAAGGCTTGGTTTTAGGAACTTGATGTTTGTAGACTTCTAAGGGAGTATTGTATGAGTAATGATGAACTCATACAGACAGTAAAACGTCATGGTGACAATTTTTAGTGTAACAGATTGCCCCCTAAAGTGCGAAGTCTGAGAGCATTCGAAGAGTGATGTGCTTTATCATTTCGAGGATTAGCTTGTGGACACCCCGGTCGGAATCCTGTAAAAACATTCAATGCAAAACATATATATATATATATATATATATATATATATATATATATATATATATGTCATCGCTGAGGTAGGCATTCCCATCAAATACTAACTAAAACTTGTTTTGATGTAGAAATGATCTTAATATCACATCAATAATGTAGACACAGTATGGACACAACCATTTGTTATGAATAGTCTACTACATAATGAATAATAAAACTCCTCGCAGCCTCGATGGTGGAAACTAGATCCAGGGTCTTGATTTCTGCTACCCGAACTAGTACGATTCTATCCATGCGATTGATGTATCGAAGTCGAACATGGTAGAAACCACTTGATTTCTAGTCAATGATGTGAACTGTTAACAAGTGTGAGAGAAACCACCAATAATAAAAATGGCTCTCAAAGTACTCAGTACAATCCATGAAATGTGAATAAATGATCTGAGGTCGAACATTTCACGGAATTGTTCGATTGAAAGTCAATGATGCAACCTATCGTCGAAGGCGAGAAACCTGCCATTAAGGCATGCAATACTGAAGGACTCTAGATCAACTTCCTAGATGATGAGTTTTCGTCGATAGAAAGTGATCCGTCGTAGGAAAACCCATGACATGAAACCATTAGATCAAGTTTTGTAAAAATACTTTGCAAGGACTGACTTAGGGATGGTCAACGTGAATGGAGATATATTTTTGCAAATGAATGAATGGTTTATTTGAACTGTTCTCTTGAACACATAACGACACTGCAGATGGTTTGGTGACAATTGACCTAAAGCTAATACCTAGAAACCGGCTGAAGACTTTCAATATGGTTTGATTAACTGATAGGCAAAGGATTTTCCCAAAACCCAAGTAGAAGTGTGACAAAAAGTGTCGTGTTCAAGAGTGGTAAACTGATTTTTAAACAAAGTGTGAAAAATGGATTGGTTTTCTCTCTTTTTCCCCCACCATTTCTGGTAAGTACCTCTTTATTTTTGACAAGCTTTAGGAGGATAACATTTGCTTGTTATATAAGCTCATCCTTCGGATGAGTCCAACTTAGTTTAAAATCGAACCCTAAGAAGGAGTGGTTCGTTCCTATTTGTAATCGACAGGTCCTTTACTTTAACTTTTAATGAGTCCAGTATAGGATAAACTCGGTGTTTTTCAATTTTAGGGAGTCAGAAGAAAAACTTAATTAAATTCCGTGGGTGTAATTTTTCATAAATTTAGTCTCTCAAGCCCGGAAAAGGATAAAATAATACAGGAGAGAACTCTATTGACCATGATTAGTCAACGTATACCTTTTTCGTAAATAGTCCATTTCAGTCCGGAAATGGGGTAAACTTATACTAAAAGGATGACTGTTCATTTCCTTTAACGAGCTCGAATAGTCAAGTACTCGGCAACCTTTTCATCTTTAAAGAGTCTGAAAAGGGCTTAAAAGAGAACTCCAAGGTTTGGCTTTTTCTGTAAGTTTTAACGAGTTCGAAAAATTGATAAAAATGTACTCATAGTTTCACTTTTTATATAAGTTTTAACGAGTTCGAAAAAGTGATAAAATGTACTCCTTTGTCAAAATGATCATTTTTCCCAAAAAATCTTGTATTCTGCAAAAAAAACTCAAAAAGTAAACATACTTGTCTATGATTAATAACAATAATTCGAAAAACAACTTTTTATAGTGGAAAATAAACAAAATTGTATTTCATTTATTCAAAAAATCTTATAAAAAGGGTTTTTTCTAAATCATTTTTACCGTTTGATTTTAGAGTGAAAATTGAGAGCTTTTGGTAAAAAAACATTCCGGAGGAGATTACGGAAGATTCGCTCGTCAGAATCGCAAACCGTTAGTTCCAAGAAATTCACATCATCGTTGCCTTCATTTTTGTCTATTTACTTTCTTAATTTAGGGCTTAACTTGATTTTTAAGGAGAAAAATATGTTCAAAAATTCGCTCACGGGGGTTTGAAGGTAAAACACATGACACTTGCGGACCCCAACAATTTTGCAAAGGGAAAATTGTTGTGGTCCAGAACTTTATGCATAAGATGCGTGCGGATCCAAGCACTATTTTCATGCAAAAAGTGTGGAGGCGCCGCAAGAAAAATAAAATGAATAACTCTTCCAAAATAAACCAAATTTTGTCACTCAAATTGTTTCTAATATTTCAATTTTTCCATTGCAGGATATCTACAATGCTTTAGTGGAGAGAACATGAACATGAAGAGGTTGATGATGCTGCCATGGTACATCTACCCACATTACGCGTATTGAGGAAATGCGGTTTGTACAAATTTTTGGCCATTCAGGGTATGAGGGCTCAAGTAGGCTTACTTACCTGGCTGGTAAACAAATGGGATGTCCACGAAAAATGATTTATAATTGGAGGTCACCGTATTGAAATTGAGCTGGAAGATATATATTTTCTCACTGGCTTATCAAAGAGAGGCGAGCCAATCTATTTTTTCAGGGGTAGGGCAGGTGGCCAATCTGTCACTAGCCTTCAGCAAAAATTCTGCAATGAAGAAGCAGACCCTAAAGATAAACGCATTAACATAAAAACCATTATTCATCCCGAAATTAAAGTGGTTGCATTTACTGTAACCCAGATGTGTGGGAGTGTAACTCCACATGTTGCTACAAGATCCCAAATTCAAACTACTGTTGACTGCTTTAGAGGCACCATTTTCAATTGGTGTGAGGTAGTGTTGGCCAATGTCAAAGGCCAACTGGCTAAAGAAAAAAACTCGAAGTTAAAAAACCTCGTGTATGGAGAAATTGTGGTCACATTTTCTATAGAGAGAATTCCTTCACTTTCCCCACAACTTATCTCAGTTGATCCTGGTAGAGTCAAAGAGCCTCATATGGTCCGATGGGTTGCACTGATGGCCCGTCATAGTGAAGGCGGCGAGGTTTTTTGTTTCACTCGAGCTTATTTCAATTGGTTGGAGAACCAAATCTTTGCGATAGAAGGTTTACCTTATGCTGGGATAGATTTTCGAGGCGATCGAGAGATGTCTCTTCCTCCAGGAACACAGTGGGATGACTCAGGTAAGAATCATTTTGACATGTTATAAATTATAATTTCTATTTGTTTTTTAATCTTCCAAAACTGATGAAAAAATTTCAAATGCAGATGTGGGTCCACGTCAACCAGCGATTCTCCTTCCTTTTGACAGGAAGCCAAGAGATTTAGCTGCAGCAGCACCACCGCAGGATCAGACATCAGAGACCCTTACCGACCTGGAAAACCATCTAGAGCGGTTGACTTTAGATATTCCAGAGACTACCATAGATGAAATTCCACTCCGCTTACAGAGATATGTTATTGGGGTTTTGGGATAGTTCAGGAGATTTCTAAGCAAGGTGGCACGGGCTACAGTGTTTTATCATGATCATCATCATGGATAGTGGATGATTGATATTGTAGACTTATATCATTTTTTGTATCACTTTTTTCCGATCATAAGATGTTTTGAACCTATGATCGAGGACGATGTAATATTTTTTGAAAAAACTACTCTTATGCTATGATATTACTACTATTTCTGGTTATCTATCTAACATGTTATCAAATGTTATTTTGATCTACTATTTTAACTATCACAAATGTCTGTTTATAACACTAGAAGCTACTACATCAGCTAATGTGTTTAAATTTCTCGGAATGTGTTGATGCTCAATATAATCAAATTCTCATTCCAAGATACAAACTTTCAAAAATAATCTTAACAACACTGGGTTTTTAATTGTGTATACTCTATTCAATTGTAATACAACGAGTTCAGAATCTAACCTAACGATCAAACTTCAAACTCCAAATGAAATGGATTCAGATAATAACTCAATAATTGTGCTATACTCTACAATATTGTTCATTGTTTGACCGAGGCTTACCCCATGCATAGATACTATCTCATCAATGGGCGAATAAATAACCGAAGCTGCGGAAGAAATGTTCTGTGTACTACGAGAAGCACCATTAGCAAAACCAATGTATGTTCAAAGGGACGTTGACAACTACAAAATCAAGAGTGATCCAGATAAGCAGGGATAGTAGTAAAAGCACACTTAAACTAGGCACACTCTTCTAATCTACAACACACTAGCTTAGGAAAGTAACTAATATACAGGGAGGATCTCCACACAAGAATCAGCATAATATCTCTTCAGATAAAGCCCATTTATGGGTTTGCCTAAAGAGACCCCGTCAAAATAAATCAATTCATAGGCCCCTTTTGCAAGCTATCGCTTGACAATATAAGGACCATGCCACATGGGTTCAAATTTTCGAGCCCCTAGCTTATCGTTAGCTTGATCATAAACCAAGACTAGGTCTCCTTCTAATAAAATATGAGGTGTAACACTTCTATCATAATGAGCTTTCATTCGTTTCGCATGAGCTTCGGTAGCTAATGCAACAATGTGCTGATTCTCATCTAATTTAGCTAAGTACAGAAAGTGTTTCTCCTCTTCAGAAGTGGCTGGTAGTAACTCTATGGCTAGTTGGAGTGATGATATCTTGCATTTAATCGATAATACTGCTTCTAAACCGTAAACCAGTTGAAAAGAGGTAAAAACTGTCGATGTTTTTGCTGAGGTTCGATATGCCCGAAGTGCTGAAAAAAGCATGGTATGCCAATTCGATTTATGAATTCCAATGATTCTTTTGATCATAGTGACTAAAAATTTATTGATAGCTTCAACCAGACCATTAGCCTATGGGTGATATGGCGTAGAACTGTCATGGTGTAGGCCAAGTTGATCAGCCATTTTAGTCATCATGATGTTTAGAAAGTGACTCCTATGGTCAGTAATTATTGCTTGGGGTACACCAAAATGAGCAATCACATGATTGAACATGAAAGTAGCTGCAGTTTTTCCATTTGCCACAAATGTAGGCATTTCCTCAGCTCATTTGGGAAAATAATATATTGAGAGAATAATATACCCATGACCCCCGGCCGAGTGAGGGTTACATGTAACGAAGTCAGTTCCCCATTTTGCAAAAGGACCGACAACAATTATAGGGTGAAGAGGAGCGGGTGGTGCACACATCTTTTGATCAAAGATTTGACAGTTGTGGCATTTTCGGATATCAAAAATACAATCTTTAAATAAGGACGGCCAAAAATAGCCAGTGCACAATATATTTTGGGCTGTGGCATACCCAGAAATATGACCGCCACATGGTCCAGAGTGATAGTCATTTAAAACCTTTTCAGATTTTTCAAGAGTGAGACAACGTCAAAAGATAGAGTCCGCTCCACGACGGTAGAGTGTGTCACCAACAATATGATATTGCTGAGACTGAAAACAGATTTTTCGTCATTGTGACCGTGAGAGTTCGGGCCTAAAAGTCTGGGTTTGGAGATAAATGATGATATCTCCATACAAAGGATCGATGGTACTGATAAGAAACAAAGATTCATCCGCAATCGGATGTTCTGCCACAGTTTCTCTGTTAGTACTTGGGAAGTCACACATTAGTTCGGTGAATACCAATGATTTCTTTGATTTGGATTTTTCAAATTCCAAATCAAACTCCTGTAGGATAACAATCCATTTGGAGTAGTTACCCCCTAGTAGTTGTTTGGTCAAAATATACATCATAGGGTTACAATAAGAAATCACTGTTGTTTTGAGTAACAAAATGTAATGACGAAATCATTGGACAACTTGAACTGGTGCCAAGGCCAATTTCTTCACATTTGAGTATTTGATTTCAGTCGGATGCAGATTGCGACTGAGATAATAAATCACATTTTCGTTGTAGAATTCATCTTCCTGAACTAAGATCATACCAATCGTAGAATTGGAGGCTGCTAGGTATAAAAAGTAATTCTGGTTATAATTGGGAGGATGAAATAACGGTGCATGGGTCAATGCGTGTTTAATAGGATCAAAAAATAGATCAACAATCTCATCCCAAAAGAAAGGAATATTATGGTTTAACAACATGGTAAAACCTTTAGTTAACTCAACATAGTTAGGAATGAATCGACGTAAAATGTTTGCTTTCCCTTGCAAACTTTGGAGTTGACGAAGAGTAGAAGGAGGAGGTAAATTGATGATAGTCTTCACCTTCGATGGGTCAACACGAATGCCTTCCTTTGAGACAAAAAATCCCAACAATCGTCTAGATTCAACACAAAAGACACATTTGTGAGGATTCAAACGAATCCTATATTGCGACATCTCATAAAGATAACTCGTATATGAGTAATATGATCTACTCTACGTGATGAATGAGCATGTAAATCATCGAGATAGGGTTGAAAAATGTGTTTAATGTCATGAAATGCATGAAATTTCCCTCTGAAAAGTTGTGCCAACGTTATTAAGTCCAAAAGGTATTTTTTCGTAAGAAAAATTCCCCCACGGACTAATGAAAGTTGTTTTGGGTTGATCAGCAGGGAGTATGTTGATTTGATTGTACCTTGAAAATCCATCCATAAATGAAAACATTTCACTTCCAGCATAATCGTAAATAATTTGATCGATATAGGGGGTTGGATAATTGTCTTTTAGACAAGCTCGATTTATATCCCTATAATCGATACATACTCATATTGTCCATTATTTTTTATTAACAGGAAAAATATTAGATACCCAATCCGTTAAATGAATTCGATAAATAAAACCTACACGAAGTAATTTTTCAACTTCTGCTTTAATAGCGGCAGCTTTTCAGGGATGTATCTGACGTAATCTTTGTCGAACAAGTTTAACATCCAGGTATGTTTTAATTTCATGAAAAACAATTGATGTATCGATTCTTGGCATTTCTTCAAATGACCAGGAAAAAATGTCATGGAATTCTTGAAATAGGGCTTTATATGATTGGATTTCGTCTAGCGTACAAGATCCACCTATGTGAATATTTTCAAAAATTCCTGGTTTCACTGAGATGTCAATAGGAATTGTCATAGAAATGTTTGTTAAGTTCAATTTAGAATTAGAATTTGTGAAAGGATTCTGAGGTTCGTTGACATAATCAGCGGTACAAATGGAGGAAAAATCATTTTCAAAATGATCAGGATCAGGTAAAAACAAAGATCGATGATGTAGATCTTCCCATGGTAATTATTCTATAGACCAGAATTCACGAATATGCTCATCAGTATTGAATACTTGTTGAATAGGATCTGGAATTGATGTCGAAGCTGAGCTCGATATGGAAAGTGATTCCTCATTTATCACACTCACTAGATCAAGTTTAGTTGAAGGAGTATTAGAAAATGATTGTACTGCCTGATATGCTAATTCAAAAGGACTCAAAGGCATCGCGCCATCGAAAGAATCCAGTTATGAGTTTGAAGGTACTATCCAAGGATCATTAAAGGAAATAGTACTTGATGTAATCATATTGATGTTAGCAATAGGAGGCGGTATGTTGGGAGGAGGTAGGGAAAAAGTTCCCAGTAAAGCAGAATCTTTAATTAAACCTACTCCAACATCTTTATAAGGGATAGTCGTTTTTCTGACATGTTGGATGCTATCAGTAGCGGCTGGGTCGGATGAATAATATGAGAGTTGATCTATTTTAATGATATTTCCTTTAGGAGGAAACATGATGAGACGAAAGACAAATGATACAACATCAATCATGGCATAAGACCAACTGCGACCTAGAAGATGGTTGTAATCCAAAGGGGCATCAACCACTTCCACATCTAGATTAATGGTTTTTCCTTCGACCTCTATAGGTAGATCCTATAAAATACCATATGGTTGGAATCCTCTTCCATGAAAAGCTTTGAGGATAGTTGGAGATTGGTTAATTTCTGAAGAACCAAGTGATTTCAAAAATTTTAACGACATGATACACGTACGAAAGCAACGTTTGTTTTCTACTATTACTGGAATCTGAGAAGCCATTTGATGAGTTAGGTGGGGTGTAAAATTTTCCAAATCGAAGATCATTAGGTTCAAATCCTAAAGATCTAGGCTCCTATGGCTGACAATAGTAATTTTATTTGTGCTGCACATGATTGCAGCACTTCCAAAACTGACATTTCTGAAGGGGAAATCGCTAAGTCTTCAACAATATTGTAGTTCTGAACAACTCTCACATGTGGATTGAAATCTGATTTACGAAGCACACCTTTAGCAGGTAGTTTGATTACTAAATCAGGATTTGGTTTCTCGATCTGTAACAGATCAGAAACTGAGGGAGATGTAGTTGATGCTGAATTAGCATTTTCTATTTCTTTACCACCAACAAGATTTTTACTACCATAATCTTGCAATCGCATCGCAACCATCAGAATATATTCTATCGTATTTGAGGAAGAGCCAATCATGATACTATCTTGAGTAGGAAAGGGATCCTTCAAGACAGTAGATATTGGTGAACCCTTAATTA
This sequence comes from Pinus albicaulis, assembly GCA_034641835.2. Lineage (NCBI taxonomy): Eukaryota > Viridiplantae > Streptophyta > Pinopsida > Pinales > Pinaceae > Pinus > Pinus albicaulis. The sequence goes on from CM076570.1 coordinate 854,439,770, forward strand.
ATTTTGATACCTTGGCTCTATGCGGGCACTCTTTATTAAAATGATCCTCATCATAGATCAGACAAGGATAACCAGGTTTTTGTTTATCGTTAGTTGGTTCAGTTTTATCATTTTTATCTTTTGAAGATGATTTTTTGTTTTTATTCTTACCTTTATTATTACTTCCAACTTTAGGTTTATATGTAGATGATTTCTACAACATGAATATTGGCGGAAGTTTCAATGGAAGAATATCCTTTTGGTGAATCGGGTAAAGTTATAATAGGAAAAGTCGTCTTGGAAGATTTCTTCTTACTCTTTCTAGTGCTAATAGAACCAATTACACCATCAGCGGCATGAGAGCCTGAAGGAGTTGTAGTTAACTGACCAGGTCTTGGTAAATCAAGGATTTTTTCATACAGAGTATCAGACTATGTATATACAAGGTCAAGGTACTGAGCTTGAGAAATGACTTGCTCTTCTGTAACAACGCCTCCTTTGGCCACATCTTCAGTAATTTTGGGCAATAACGATTTGATAAACTATTCAGCCAAAATTTTATCTGGAATAAAGACTTTCACTAAACATATCCTATGTCTCCATTCATGAATGTGATTGGATATGTACATAGACGTAGATTTTTTTAATGAGTTCAACGATTCTGTACCATTGTCGTATCTGACAAGCAACTAAAAATGGGTTAAGAAAGTAGTAGATAGTGTATTAAAATTATTAAATGAGCCTCATGGTAACTCAATGTACCATTTGGCAGCTAGACCAATGAGAGTTCTCTGAAAAAGACATAATTGAATTGAATCATCGATTAGTGAATTGGATGCACACCAGAGGTGATAAGTCATAACATGATTAGATGGATATTCTTTTGACTTACCTTCAAAATTTGGAATATCACTGGGCAACTTATTAGGCATCGGCGGCCATTACGAAAGATAAAAAATGGGATCATTCGTAAGGCGTGATAGATCAGGTAAATCTAAAGTTTCAATAAATGGTAACTGCCAGCTAGGGTTTTGATAACCTTGTGTGATAAAACCAGTTCCAGGAGGAGGATATCCATGATATCCTGGAATTGGATGCGCATTAGGAATTATGAGACCTCCCAGATAACTAGGATTAACCGGACCATACTGGGGTTGTTGAGGTACTTGATAAGTATATCCAAGATACAAATGATACTGATATATTGGATTTTGTGTAGTATGTCCAAATTGATACTTCCCCTGGTACGGTTGATAAGTAAATTGTGGTTGACTAGTGAGAATCTTACTTGTACCAAATTGTCCTATAGGCATCTGGACCGTAGTATGAATTGTAGGTCCTGACTATGGCACAGATACTTGAGGAATTTTTATTGATACAGGGGTAGTAGAAACAAGAGTTGTAGATACTCCAGAAATAGGTGTGGTAGGTTGAACAAAAGTTGCAGTGGCAGCAGAAGATTGAGGCAGAGTTTTAGGTGTACTAGGCCCAGGCTATTGAATAGAACCAGGTGCAGAGACTTGAACGGTAGGCTGGATAAGTTGCTGGGTTGGACCAGAACCTATGGGCTGACCAATTTGATGAGGTAACTACACATTAGGTTGCAAAGTCTATTGAATTTTAGATGGATCCCACACCGTATTAATTCTGGGATATTGACCCATAGAAGGTTGTGCATATGAAGGAACATAACCAGGTTGAATGTAGGTTTGATAATTAAATGGAAAATATCCAGCTCCTTGTAATAATTTTTGACCTGAAGGAGGTTGAAAACCTTGAGCTAGGTACTAACCTTGAGCTTGATATTGACCTTGAGGCATGTACTGAATCTGGTGTTGATATTGAACCTGAGGTATGTACTGAATCTGGGGTTCATATTGATCCTCAGGTATGAATTGACTCTAGGGTTGATATTGAACTTGAGGTATGTACTGTCCTTGAGGCTATCTTCGTACAATAATGACCACAAATGACCTCCTAGTGGTAAAAAATTACTCCGAGGTTACCCCGCAGGTGGTAATTGACTACCTTGAGGTTTCCCCCTAGGTGGTAACTGACTTCCTTGAGGCTGCCCCCCCCAGGCGGTAACTGTCTTCCTTGAGGTTGAGGATTTGGAATATTTCCAGACATCATAAAAATATGTTTTGTGTTTAACGTTCCAGTGTTTGTTCCATTTTTACCAGATGATAACATTTGTTCAATTAGTTGAGGAGCTGCTCCTGAGAAGGTACCAGAGAGTGACTGGTATCCCGAAGACATAGATGAACCACCGTATAAATTTTTTTCTAGAGATTCAGAAAACATAGATGACTCACCCAACATAGCTAATGAAGGTTGATAACCTCTTGGTGTAGGATAAAAAGGAATTCGAGGTGGTGAATAAGTAAGACCTACGTTTTGTAAAAAATCTTTCAATGATAAATACCAATCGTCAGTTCTAAAAGGACTATAGAATATTGATTCACGTTCCCTAATATTCAAAGTTTCTTGGGTTTCGGGAAGAATTACATCTTCGTCTAGACCAACAAGCTCTTCAATACATATGAGATCAGAAGGAAGGTTTTCGGTAATGCGATGCCTTACCCTAGGTGAATCAAGATCACTAGAAGTCGGAGTAAAAAATCTTGAAGATGATTCCAACACAGCAGGTTCAGTTTCTGGCTCAGAAATTTTAGGTTCTTCAGCTAATTCACTTGTTGTAGAAGCAATGTCAGTGATTTCGGAAATTGAAATTGGCTCTTGAATATATTCTTCTATTTGAGATTGATTTATTTCATGATAATCAAGATGAGTAATTATGGATGATTCTCCTAGTTCTGTTGATCTAATTCTACTGATAGTATGCAGTACCAGAGCTTTCAATCCTTCAAGTTGGCTTGGTGTATACTTAGGGGGTTTCCCCTGAAGTCTACATGATTGTCTTGGTAATTCAGCCATGATTAAAAATTATTAATCACAAGCAATCGAAGAAAATTCCAATAAAAAATCCTAAAGTCGCTTAAGGAGACAATCAAATGATCAAACTCTTATAAAATCTAGGAGATCAAGCCACACACAAACAATAGATTTCCACACTGAAAACACTAGTTGATGAAATCCAACATCGTAGTATTTAATGCAGAAATAGCGGTTGGAACAGTTACCCCGACAACCTGCTTAATGAAACAGACCGGTGCAAGTTTCTCCACTTAAACCATCTCAAGTGAAGATAACCCTCTGGAGATTCCAAGTGAGTCTAATTTACGTCTGCTCCAGGTATAGTGGGATCTTTCCTCCACCGTCACCATAGGAAAAAATCTTAAGTTTATGGCCACTAAGGTCACCAACAGGAATAAATATACCCGGGAGAACAGTCTACGATCTGATATACGCGCAGGGGCAGAGCAACAAAATTCAATCCCTTTGAAGGCTCCTTGACATAATCCAAGGTATACTAACAAGTGACCCCAGACTCCTCGACAATGGTCAATCCTAGGTTTACAGTTGTTAATACGTGCACATATTCTATTGTTCCCAATGAGATAGAATTGATTACCTCACTGGTTCGGATATGATCTCGTGCTTGACTCCTTTAAGAGGAGCTTCCCGGAGCATACAAGCTACTATTGGATTTTTCCTACTGCAATATTGACTACCTGTTTGTTTTAATTTTTTTGGAGAGTTAATTACTCCCGACTCCAAGACACTAACCTAAACTATGTTGGTGGAAAAGAGCCCTAGAAATATAAAAATTACTAGATTGATTTTAATTTAAGCATTGCTTTTAATAGGCTATTTTTTAGGAAAATAGGTGCGAAAAGTGAAACTTTGATGATATGTAGTGACCCGACTCAAAACACTAAAAATGCATCTACTATGAGAAACAATTCATTTCCTTTCAATGAATTCTATCTAAAAGAAAGAGTTGAGAGATGCAATCTTTTAAAACAATTCTTTCCTTTAAAACAAGACATATGAAAAGAAATCTTATTTCATGAGAACCCAAAACGATCAATTGCTCAAAAAGAAATCCCTTTATTATTCAAGATCAAACCTAGAATCAAACATTCTTCAAAAGAAAACTATGATTTCTAGAAATAACACTCAAAACTAAAAACACTAATTTCGAGATCTAAAGATTCTAAGAATTAAATCTGAAATCAAACTTTAAATATTTCGAGGACGTTTTCTTAGTTTGTAATCTAACTAAGCAATTCTTTGTTGAAATCAGAAAAAACCCAAAAAAATCCAATTATGGTTTTTTAAGTGAATTTCAAAACTTAATGAAAAAGTTTTTTAAAGATTTGCAAATGAGAAAATGGAATCTAATTCTAATAAAGGAATTTTTTCTATGAAGTCAAAGACTTGGCAAGAAAAAAATGAAATACTAGTGATATAAGGTATACAGAGGTTTCTAATATTTGAGTGACACAAAGGCGAAGCAAAAATCACTTTTAACATGAAAATCTTGTAGAAAATCATTCAAAACTTAAAAATGCTGAAAGAAACTCATACACAAAGCTTTCTGACAGAAAACACAAGTCTGGGTATATACTGAGAATCTTGCAAGCTGATCCAAGAAAAGAGAATTTCAAATTTTCCAAAAATTTTCTCAAGGTCCGCAGGTTTTAGAGTAAACATGTGCGGTGTTGCACTATGTATATAGGAAAACAACGGAGATGACCGCACTGTGCCTAAAGACAAAGTGCAGAGACTAGAAAACTTAAAGAAAAATAAAAAATTCTAAAGCACTTTTCAGGGATTCTACAGGAATAAATTACCCAAGCCAGTATCATCTGTCAAAATCAGAAAAATAGTTTCACAAGTCAAAAATAAAAGAAAAATAAGTTCAAGATCCATTCTCTAGTGGAGTCGCCATTTTTTTAGACGGATAAATCGTTCTTGCGGACAAGACAGATCTCCCTAGTATCCTAAAGATAGCTAGAAACAAACAGACAAATGTAAACTACTTTCTCTAGATTATATTTGATCTAGAATTATCTATAATGAAGGATTTAAGACTTACCTGTAGTCCAGTGCTGATCGTAGTCTTCTTTCTTGTCACTTTGAATACGTCTCCTTTCGAGATATGAAATAAAAAACATGAAAGAATCAGAAGCACCTACATAATATAGATTAATTCATAAACTATAAATCTATCTTGATGATCAAGGAATTCAAGAAATAAGCCATTTAAATAAACAACTCATTGAGAAAATAGGATCCATTCATATTATCTTTAATGAAAAAATGAGCCTTACAACCGTGTTCACCTTGATGTCGTACAGGTCCTTCTGGGGTTCGAAACAAGCATTTCCTCTACTTTGACAAGCCTTTGCACTCTCTCAACTAACATACACATGAGTGTGTAATCATTCCCATATGAAAATTAGTTAAGAGAGTCTGAGTTTCTGCAGCAATTCTTGCAAAAAAATCTCAAAGCCTAACCCTCCTTGAGGCTGAACTATGGCCTCAATTTATAGCAAAAGAGAAGAGGTAGCAGCTCCAAATAAGAGGGGATAGAATCCTCTTTTAGAAGGATTAAGTTCCACATACCAAGGGGTAGGCTACTTTAATGGAGGGGTGAATGTACATGAAAGGAGTGAACTTTCCACCAGATAATTTCTTCCAGAAGCTTCCAAATTCAACCCATTGGGCTTCCAAATTTTATTTCTGCCTTCAGTTTACCTTTTACAGGAGTCCGCACCTTTAATGAAGAAAAAGTGCGGTCAGTTTTGCATGTTCTAGAACAAACAGATGCGGCACCATAGGTAATACTAAGAGAAAGTGCGGTACAAGTATTTTTATGACTTTTATAAGCTCTTCTCTCAATTTCAAGGCTTGGTTTTAGGAGCTTGATGTTTGTAGACTTCTAAGGGAGTATTGTATGAGTAATGATGAACCCATACAGACAGTGAAATGTCATGGTGACAATTTTTAGTGTAACACATAGCATTGTGCTAGCGTTGATATAAGAATCAAAGTGAAAGGAGGGAACACTTGCTGATATATGCAATTAGGCAGATCATTGTGAAGTCCCTAGTTTCCTTCTACCTGAAATACGTGGATGAGAAATTAAAGAAGGATATAAAGGATATCCTTGTCAGGTATGACATGAATTTGTTGGTCGTTGATCCAACGTGGTGCGAGGCCAAGAAGTTGAGAGGTCATGGTGCTCGTGCTCATTTCCATAACTCCTACTGTTGAAGTCCTACATGTCATGGTATTTTTGTTAGGGTTGTTCATTTAGTTTTTTGTATTATGGAATTCAACTTAATTATATTCATTTAAGCTCATCATAGATTTTATGGTTTTGGGATATTTTCATGTTTGCTACAACTTTTTCAAGCATACCATGTTTTGAAATGATGAGAGCTGAACTAAATGCTTAGTTTTGTTTGAAAAAAAATCTTGATGCCATTTTCATGGCCTAGAAAGGTATTTCTGGATCTGGAAGAAATGGGGGAGATAGATAGGTTCCCCGTAGGTGTATGTTGATTATAAATGGAGAAAAATGCAAGGAAAAAATTTGGATTAATGTTGTAACCGTGTATCCAGGTTGTTTTACTCACAAACATTCCCATGCAAGTGAAAAATATCACTATAGGTACCCTTGATAAGAGGGGTAACCAGTCCCAGAAGCATTCATGATCTTGTTGTAGAATTCAGAAGGAACCACAAAATTTAAAAATATGAAACTTTTTTGACATCCTTTGCACTCTCCACTTCTTTGATTCTACCAGTAAAATTGTATTGCTTTCCTATGTGTCGATCATCCTAAAACTATGTCACAAATAATGTACATGAATCGGTTGATTTGATTTTTAGGAGCATGCTCATGAGCTTAACATTTAAATAAATGTGTATAATTTAAATTTTGAAGCAACAAACAGTTTTACCCTAAAACATTGCTGGTTATTAAATTTTATTTTATGTTTATTTACGGGATTGACCTAAAATATTGTTTCTTATGATTGTTTGAATAGTGATTTTGTAGAAAATAAAATTGAATAAGAATTTTCAAAGGCTTATCCTTAAATTTGCATCCCTTATATCCCAGAATAATGTTGACTGCTATGCTTACATAGGAAGTTGGGTTATTTCCTTCATTTTAAATCTTGGCTCTATACCAGAGGTTGCATCCAAATTGTACATTCTATTTAGTTCTGGTAAGCTTAGTTATATAACATTACTTATAGAAAGGCCCATGTACAAATTTTGTTCCCTTGGAAGTAAATTGGAAATGTTGAAGTTGGTGTAACAGATGTTGTTTTTCTTGATGCATTATAGGCACCATAACCTATGGAATATATTTTAACAAGCACCAGTTAACATAGGAGGAGACATAATATAGATGTAATAAACCATAAAAAACCACATGAAAACCTAAAGTACTTAAACAAGTGATTTTTACGGTGTTAATTGGAATACAACACAAGTACCGAAACCAAGGATTCTCGATTGGAAACTAATGACACAAAATGGCATCAACTGTTGGCATGAAAACCATTCTAACTATTATAACTTATGTTGTCTCTAGGAAAAAAATCTCAAAGAAAAACATAACATGCAACTTTGATGTAGTTAGGTTGAATCCCATATAAATACATGCAAGAGTCCAATTCATATACTCATAACTTTAACTAGGATATTCCTTAGAACTAAAAGAAATCTTTGCGTGCCTACATTTTATGAATATTTGATATGGACATGGTTGGTTGAAAAACAAAATATCCCTTATGATTTACCTATGTTGTCACTGAGATCAGGATATTACTATTTGAAGGCCCCACAAGGCTTGCTACCTAATTTTCATTGGACTTAGCCATTATTTCCCATTTGATATAATTTTCATAAATAGATTATGACAACAATTAGGTGATGCTTGTGGTAGTAATACATACATTTTCCCAATGGGATTTAGTTGATCCTATATCAATTTGATCCTACCATACTCCATCATGGTGTGTATATATTTAGGGTCCATGATCCCATGCACATGTTGTTTTCTAAGATGTGATTCCAACAAATTCCACATTCACCTTGTGACTAGTTTAGAAATACATGTGACCATGATGCTCAACCTTGCTATGTTCCTTCCACTAAGAAGGCATCATGACAGTTAATTCAACGATTTTTTGAATCAAAACAATGTCATCAATTCATCGGATTTCCAAGGTTAATTTAATGCACATCCAACCTTTTTATTTGAATAGGAATTCTAGTGACTAGTTCATTATTCGCTTAGAGTCAAATTTACCTCAAATCGTTGGTGTACTTGTGTGGAAATGTTAGAAAATTTTCGTTGGTGACAATCATCCACATTGGGGTTTAACTTGTTGTTTTTTTTCTTGGTGTAATGCACTCACATTTCCAGTGTTTCATCCATTCGTGATATCTTTGTTATTGTATATTCATCCAGGTAATTTTTGTAAAATATATTACGACATCAAAATCATTTCGATGGTTTTTTGACTAGTGAATACATCATTTTAGTGATCTTGCAATAATTTTTATTAAATATTAAATGTACAACTCATACATATTCTTGTGGGAATTATTGTTGTGGGAAAATATTGTGCTCTGTTTCCCAAGCTAATAATCAGTTTTGGGAAAATCTTGTGCTTTGTTTCCCAAACTACTAATGAGTTTACTATGTTTCCCAAGCTAATAATTAGTGCACCATTGTGTACTTTAGGCATAAAATACCAATGCATGTGTATGGGAACTTATGAAAAACCATTCATATTTGAATATATGGAGCTAAATTCATAAATTATCATGGTTCTCTGTGTTGTGACAATATATTTTGGGACTAGAAAATTCGTAAAAAATGGCCTATTTATCTAGTTTCCATTGTAAGAACTCAAATATTGAACCAAAAATGAAAGGTATATTTCTCATGAAATTTTCATATGGAATTATATTCTATTGGCATTGGTGGTTAACATTGGTCTTGGATTTCCACAGTAAGACAAACAAGCCTTGAAAACAATAGCAAAACATTTCCTTACAATATCTAGGTTTGGTAGTTTCCAAATAGGACATGGCCAAACATGTCTCTGGTAAATTGATTCTATGAAAAATTCTAGAATTGTTATAAGGAAGTACTACACATGAGGGTCATTTAAGACATCTGTATAATACAAATACATTTTTCAATGTTAAATTATATTGCATTTTATTTAAGACATCTTTTAGGAAAAAATAACATTTTATATTAAAAGTTCCCAAAAATACATAAACTCATGGGTCTCATATTAGTTAGAGGAAGTTCGATCATTCAGGTTGTGGCTCTTTGGTATTTATCCCTCATAAGAGAAAAAGTGAAAGTCATTCCCCTGGGATGACCCATCAAAGCATTGCAAGCTGAAGACCTTCCTGGGTTGGAAGGCTAGCATGAACCACAATGTCAGGGAGATCAAGAAGCCCAGATCCAAGCTTTGTAGGAAGGAGATCTATGGAGACATAACTATAATCGACACCCCGCCATTGGTGATTATGGGAATGTTCAGTATTATAAAAAATCTTATAGGGTTTTGAACCCTTAACATAGATTGGGTTGAGACCTGTGAAGCTGTAACAATAATCGAGACCTTACTAATGTTGATCGTTGGCATGGTCGGTTATATAATTAATCTTAGTGAGATTCGAACCCTTAACATGATTTAGGTTCAAAAACTTAGCATGGAGGTGTGAAGGAAGTTTTACAAGAACTGTTATATGGCCAATAAAATGGATTTCACGAAATACGCCAAAAAGTACTACTCTATGGAGGGTAAGAAGGAAATCTAGGATGAGTTTGAGAAAATGAAGAAATATGCTACCACCATTAGGATTATAGTGCACCCCTAGAATAAGAAGATGAAAGGATTGAAGCATAAAAGGGTTCACCTAATGGAAATCCAAGTAAATGTGGGAACAATTCCCTGGAAGGTAGATTTTGCATATAAATTATTTGAAATTTTTCCGATTGATGCTTTTTTTCACAAAGAAGAAAGTATTGATTTTGTTAGTGTAACTAAGGGAAAATGGTATGAAGGTGTTGTAACCAGCTGGGGTGTTACAAGAATACCTCATAAAAATCATAGGGGTTTGGGAAAGGTTGCTTGTATTGGTGCATGGTATCCAACTAGGGTTTACATTACTGTTTCCAAGGCTGGTCAAAATGGATACCATCATCATATTGAGATGACTAAGAAGATATAAAAGAGTGGAAATAAAGATCAAGAATCTCATAGTGCAATGAATAAATTTGATAGGATTAAAAATTATATAACAAAAATAGGTGGGTTTCCTGACTATGGTATTTTAGAATATTATTACATTATGATCAAACGATGTTTTATGGGAAATAAGAAGTGGGTTGTTACTTTATCACAGTCATTGTTGAAACGGATATTGCACACTGCGTTGGAGGAAAACAATTTAAATTTCATTGATACATGCTCTAAGTTTTAACATGGGCGGTTCTACACAATCTAGGAGATGGCCAATATTTTTGGTAAATTGGAGGCTTAGGCATGCTAATTTCTTCAAACCCCCGAAATTTAATTGAAACAGTGGATCACTGAGTTATGCTCTACCCTGTAAAATGTTTTGTCTTCAAACCTCTTATAGAAACAATGGTAATTGGAATTCAGTGGCCATGGATTTTTTCTTACTCTTCCCTTCTATCTCCATCTTGGTGAGTTCCTCAAGGTTTCAAAAATTTCCATGATATATAGGTGGGCATGAGGTCGGTGTCATATGGGGAGAGACATGGCAGAGCTGAGTGGAGCCGTGGCATTAATAGTAGCTTGTAGAGACAGGGGTTTCTTATGGTTTTCAAGCTTCTATGGTTTTTGATTAATGAAGCGATCTCCATATTATCCACAATGTGATGAAACAATGGTCTCTTCATTAACGTGGGATTCTTGTTGAGTATGTAATATTCCAAATTAGCTTTTAGCTAGTTGGAATATTAGTTTTTTCTTTATTCATTTAGATAGATGAATAAGTGGGTAGGGAGACCCATAAATCACCTTAGTAGGAATAAAACCACTTCTCATGTGGATGTGGCTCATTATATCAACTGAATAAAACACACTTAGGTGTGAACACAGGCTAAATCATGTGGACAGGGTCAAATTTGACCAAATCAACAACGCTGTCATGGAGGGAGCAAAGCATTAAAGGAGGACAATGCAGTTATGATGGAGGAGTGTATGCATGAGAGTAACATCTTTAATGAGTGGAACCTATGGTGAGGAAGCTCACCAAGCATAAAAGGAAGATGATGGAAGCCATAGAAGGCATTCAAAATATTGTCTATGTATTGGTATTTTATGAATCTTTGCATGCTTTAGCTGTTTAGCGGAGTCTATTGTGCTGTTTAGCACAAGGATGTTCCTGAGCGGGAATCCCAACCTCATCCTCGGGGGACTTCGAGTGCCTACTCAGGAAAGGTTTGTTGAGAATTAGTTCCACCATCCGGCATCAGGCGAAGCTTCAACCATTATTCTTACAACGATCTTCTTCAGGATTGTGTTGTTTTGTAGGGAAAAAGTAGTGGAGGGTTGATAGACCCAACTTATGAGCTTGTTTTCTAATGGAGGCAGCATCCCTTCATCTAAGAGGCTAGCAAGGAGGATCCTTGAGCTTCATTTAATCATTTATCATCAAGCTAAGATGCTTCCATAATCTATAGCGCAGTTCCCCTCAGGAATTGCATTATTTTATTGAGCAGTTGCAGTGGAGGGCTTAGTGCCCCACTTTGTGAGTTATATTTCCAGTGAAGGGAGTAGCCCTTCATTATAGAGATATATTGGAGGAGTATCAACCATTTATACATCATATCAGCCACCTCCTATCAGTTGTCCATTTGTAGAGCATATTTAGCTCTAGGGCTTCATTTATTCATTTTTGTATTTTCTGTATTTGCAGAAACCTTTTCTGGGTTGTCGTGGAAATGTGTTCGAGAGCTTAGATCTCTATTCCGAACACCTTTTGAGAATTTTATTATTAGATCTATACATTTATATTTTCTAGCTGCGGTTACATTCACTGGGATTGTGTTGTATTAGTTCTCCGACATTTTGTGTAGCAGCAAAATTTCATGTTTTGGTGCTTTTGAGCATTGGAGGCTTCTCTTACCTAGCTTGAGGGACTTTATCCCCAAGATATTGTATTTATTTGCTGTTTTTATACTTAATACAATGAATTTGTGATTGCATCATGTTTAATGTATTGATATTCACTGGATTTTTCCAGTTTTATATTCTATATTGCTGTTTTTTCCATTTTGGGATATTACAGTGGTATCAAAGCATAATCTTGGCTTAGCCTTTGATACATCACATCGATGTCATCAGAAGAAGAAGAATCTTCTCATAAAAAGGAGAAGATTTAAAAAAGAGACAAAGGAAAGACTCCAATATTAGGAGAAATGAATGGAAAGGAGTTTTGAAAACTTTTTATCCAAACTATGCAGGATATTAATAGAGAAATCAAGGAGATGAAGATGGGGAGAAATAAAAATTCCCCTAAAGGGGTTGCACATAAGCAACTGCAAGGGAGGAAGCAAAGGTGGGGTAGCAATACTCCGACATGTGGCTTTGGAATTGAGCATGTCACAGATGGGAGTTATGAGGTGACAGGTGCTTCATTACAAAAATCAGCAGCACTCTCATTGAGAATTATAGATCCATATTAGGAGTCACAACTATTCGTAGAGTACTCTAAGAACCTCTTCACATGTAAGGTGCTTGATTGTAAATTGATAGATGAGAGGTATAGAGTGGTGGATTGAGTCATATATTACCAAGATCAGATCTTCTTGACTAGAGACTCCAATATCAACAAGAAGATTTTATATGTAGCACATGAAGCACTCCTTTCTGGTCACACAGATTTCATTGGGACTTATCAGATCATCATGGAGAGATTCTCATGAGGGTCTCAAAGAGGATGTGCTCCAACAGGAGGTATGTAGTTTTCTTCATGAATGAGGAGGAAAGAAAACACCTTGCAAAGTTGTTACAGCCACTCCCCCTTTTGATAGAGAGATGGGAAGGCTCATCTATGGACCTCTTCACCATCTTTCCAACAATATATGGTGTCTTTATTCTTATTGATCAACTAACCAAGTATTTGCATTCTTTTCCCAGACATTTATAGTACATTTCTCCACAAGAGGGTAAGCCTCTCTTTGGATTTCATGGTCCTCTTGGGGCTACAGTCAGTAATGGGAATGGCCACACCCTAGAGGGATTTGGGAAAGATTTTTCTGGTTTGGGTTACACTCAGTTGACACCAAAATCCTTTTAATACTTCCAAGCTTATGAGAAGCTAGTTGGCATAAAAAAGTGGTTCGATAGCCACTTATCACATCATGTTTTGAGGCAGCTATGAGCAGAACAATGTTTGTCTAACTTGAGGGACTATTGTCACCATCCGGCATGTCTTATGGCACTTAGTCTATTTTTCCCATATTGTGATGATATTCTATTCACTATATGTTGAATGATTTGGGCAAGAGAGGTTCCTAGAACCAAAGAGTGGAACCATGAGAGTATGAATCCTTTTGGCTTCTCGAGGAAAAAATTATTGCAGCCCAAGATCAGTAGTAGCAGCACCATACATATCATAAATGTAGAGAGAGACAACATGGGGTGAAAAATTTGGCCTATCATTTTCAACCATAAAACCCCTCTACATTGCAGAAGCAGGGGATTGGTGAATTTTTCTATGAGTTACCCAGGATGATCTATTGGATGATAACATGGAGATTAGGGTTTCTCATTTGGGTTAAGGCCCCAAATTTTTTTCATATCTCATGCTTCAAGGAGGCCAATGGACAACATGTAGTTTCCCCCATGGATCTCCCACTTCTTCATGATGAGATCCACTTGGTCTATCTACCAAAGGCTAACTTGCACATTTGGGAGGAGAAATTAGGAGATAGATTGATTGGAGAGCATATGGTTTAGTGGGGGAGACTATCAGATGAGGAGGATAAAGGAGGATGAGAGGAGATTTTGCAGTATCCATCCTTGCAGTTGCTTGAGGACAAGAAACAGTTGGGAGGGGAGGACTGTAAAATTCCAAATTAGCTTTCAGCTAGATGGAATCTCAATTTTTTCTTTTATCGTTTAGATAGATGAATAAGTGGGTAGGGAGACACATAAATCTCCTTATTAGGAATAAAGCCACTTCTCATGTGAATGTGGCTCACTATATCAGCTGAATAAAGCACCCTTAGGTGTGAACAGGGGCTAAAGCATGTGGATAGGGTCAAATTTGACCAGATCAATAGCACTATTATGGAGGGAGTAGAGCATTAAAGGAGGAAAATGCAACTATGATGGAGGAGTGTATGCATGAGAGTAGAATCTTTAATGAGTGGAAACCAGGGTGAGGAAGCTCACCAAGCACAAAAGGAAGAGGATGGAAGCCATACAAGGCATTTAGAATTTCATCTTTATATTGGTCTTGTATAACTCTTTGCAAGCTTCAGTTGTTTAGCAGAGTCTGTTGTGTTTTTTTAGCACAAGGGTGTTCCCGAGCGAGAATCCCACCGTCATTCTTGGGGACTTCGAGTGCCTACCCAAGAGACTTTACAAGAGAGGTCGAACAGCATTCATTTGCACCATCCGGCATTGGGTGAAGCTCCGGCCCATTATTCCCGGCGAGTCCTTTAGGATCGTGTCGTTTGCTGTGTATGTAAGTAGTGGAGGGTCACAGCTCAACTTTTGAGCTTGTTTTCCGCTGGAGTGAGAAGCCCTTAATCCAAGAGGCTAGAAAGGAGGATCCTTGAGATTAATTTAATTATTTAGTACCGTCAAGTTTTTTCCATCATCTACATGCTACCCTCTTCAATAATTCTGATAATCACATATTTATCGAGATTTGCAGGGCATTTGCAACAGAGGGCTTAGTGCCTAACCTCATAGTTAGGATTTTAAGGAGGGAGAAACCATTCATTTGGGAGATCATTGGAGGAGTATCAACCATTTCTACATCATATCAGCCACCTCCACCGTTTTCAATTGGTAGTATATCTGCCTGTGGCCGCATTTCTTCATTTTTGTGGTTTTCAGGTATTTTGGGAAACCCTTTCCTCGGGTTTTCTTGGGAACATGTTTAGGAGCTTAGATCTCTATCTCAACACTTTTTGAGCATTGCATTATTATATCCATAAATTTATATTCTCTAGCTATAGTTTACATTCACTAGGACTGTGTTGTATTATTTCTCCAACATTTTGTGTAGCAAATACATTTCATGTTCAAAGTGCTTTTGAGCGTTAGAGGTTTTCTTCGCTCTATCTCGAGGGACTTGTTCCCCAAGATATTGTACTCATTTGTTGTTGTTATACTTAATATAATGGATCTCTTAAGTAGCTCATGTTTAATGTATTGATATTCACTACATATTTCCGGTTTTATGTTATATATTCTTGTATTTTCCATTATGGGATATTACAGTGCCAATCCCTTTATTTCTTGAGGTCAACGAGACCATTTTGTAATATTACTAATTAGCTCTCACCCTAAGTGGAATATTAAAATTTTCTTTTGTCTCAGCCACTCACCCTGCAGTAGAGATATGGGAAGGCTCATCATGGACCTCTTCACCATATTTACAACAATATATGGTAAGGATTGTGTCTTTATTGTTATTAGTCAAATAACCAAGTATTTTCATTCCTTTGCCCGACATTTATGGTACATTTCTCCACAAGAGGGTAAGTCTCTCTTTGGATTTCATGGTCCTCTTGGGGCTACGTTGAGTAATGGGAATGTCCACTTCCTAGAGGATTTGAGAAAGAATAGTTTTGGTTTAGGTTACACTCGATTGACACCAGTTACTACACTTCCAGAAGCTTATGAGAAGCTAGTTGGCATAAAAACGTGGTTGGGTAGCCACTTATCACATCATGTTTGAAGCTGGTGGGAGAGCGAGAGGTAATTTTGGTCTCACTTGAGGGACTATTGTCACCATTCGGCATGTCTTATGGCACTTAGTCTATTTTCCCTGTTATGTGATGATATTCTATTCACTTTATCGATTGAATGAATTGGCGAAAGTTTCCTAGAACCAAAGAGTGGAACCATGAGAGTCCAAGTACTGCTTTTTGGCTTCTTAAGGAGAACATTATTTAAGCCCAAGGTCAGTATTGTGACTCCATACATATCGTAAATGGAGAGAGAGAAAAACATGGGGTGAACAATTTGGCCTATCATTTTCGGTCATACAACCTCTACATTCCGGGAAAGGCAAAGGGATTGGTGATTTTTCGATGAGTTACCCGGGATGATCCATTTTGTTTAGATGATAGCATGGAGATTAGGGTTTCTCATTGGGGTTAATGCCCCCAACATTTTTCATATCTCATGCTTCGGGGAGACCAATGGATCATGTAAGGTTACTCCATGGATCTCCCCACTTCTTCATGATGAAAACCACTTGCTTTATACGAAAGGCTAACTTGCACACTTGGGAGTATAAATTAGGATCTGATTGATTGGAGAGCATCTGGTTAGGTGGGGGGAGACTATTAGATGAGAGGCTAAAGCGGGGAGGAGAGGAGATTTTATAGTATCCATCCTTGTAGGTTTCTTGTGGGCAAAGGAACAACATTTAGGAGGAGGGGCTAGTAATATTCCAAATTAGCTTTCATCTAGATGGAATATAAATTTTTTCTTTTATTGTCATTTAGATAGATGAATAAGTGGGTAGGGAGACACATAAATCTCCTTAGTAGGAATAAAACCACTTCTCATGTGAATGTGGCTCACTATATCGAATTTGGAATAAATCACCCTTAGGTGTGAACAGGGGCTAAAGCATGTGGATAGGGGTCAAATCTGACCGGATCAATAGCGTTGTCTTGGAGGAGTAGAGCATTAAAGGAGGACAACACGGCTATGATGGAGGAGTGTATGCATAGAGAGTAACATCTTTAATGAGTGTAAACTAGGGTGATGAATCTCGGCATAAAAAGGAAGAGGATGGAAGCCATATAAGGCATTTATAATTTTGTCTTTGTATTGGTCTTGTATGACTCTTTGCACGCTACATTTGTTTAGCGGGTACGCTGTGTTGTTTAGCACAAGGGTGTTCACGAGTAGAATCACGGAAGTCATCTCGGGAGGACTTCGAGTGCGTACTCATGAGAGGTTTTGACGACATTTCCACCATCCGACGCCCAGGTGAAGCTTCGGCCATTCTCACGGCGCAAAGTCCTTTAGGGATTGTGTTGTTTTGCGAGAGCGAGAAGTAGTGGAGGGTTGATAGGCCCAAATTACAAAAGCTAGTTTTCGAGTGGAGGGAGAAACCCTTCATCTAGGAGGCTAGCAAGGAGGATCCTTCATCCTTATTTCAATTAATTAGAATCGGCTAAGTTTCTTCCATCATCTACGGTGTAGGTCCCTTCAGAATTGCGTTATTTGCTCCCGGCAGGTTGCGGCCCGGAGGGCTTAGTGCCTAGTTTGTGAAGTTGAATTTCTAGTGAGGGGAGAAACCATTCATTTGGGGAGATCTATTGGAGGAGTATAAACCATTTCTACATCATATCAGCCACCTCCTGCTGAGTTGTCTAGCTATAGAGCATATTCGGCCCTAGGGTTGCATTTCTTCATTTTTGTATTTTGTGTATTTTAGGAAACCCTTTTATGGGTTTTCTTGGAAAGCACGTGTTTGGAGCTTAGATTTGTATTCTGACACTTTTTAGCATTGTATTATTATATCCATAAATTTATATTCTCTAGCTATTGTTACATTCACCTAAAGCTAACGTTGTATTAATTCTCCAACATTTTGTGTGGCAGCTACATTTCATATTTTGGTGCTTTTGAGCATTAAAGCTTCTCTTGCCTGAGCAGGGACTTGTTCCCCGAATGTTATTACTTATTCTGTTGTTATACATAATGCAATGGATACATGATTGGATCATGTTTAATGTATTGATATTCATTTGCATATTTCCGGTTTTATGTTATGTATTCTTGTATTTCCATTCTGGGATATTACAAGTACCAATCCCTTTATTTCTTGCGATCAGCAGACCATTTTGTAATATTACTAATTAGCTCTCACCTAGTTGGAATATTAAAATTTTATTTTTTCAATAAGATAAATGAAATGAAGGCCAGGTAAATTTCTTTCGTAGAATAAAACCACTTCTCATGTGAATGTATATCATTGTGTCTAGTTGAATAAAGCACTCCTTGTTGTGAATGAGGTTAATGCATGGATGGGGTCAAGGTTGACCAAATCAACAATGCGATTAAGAGGTAGTGGAGAGATATTGGAGGACCACGTAGTCATAATGGGAGGAATTATCCATGAGAGGCATATGTAATGAGTGGGACCAAGGGAGAGGAGCGTAAAAAAAAATCTTATAATGAAGGGGATGGTAGGCATAGAAGGCATTACGAGTATTTTTTATACATTATCCTTTATGATTTTATGCAAGCTTTGCATTGTTTAGCGAGTCTGTTGTGTTGTTTAGCACAAGGGTGTTTCGGAGAAGCTCCACCCTCATCCTCGGGGGACATCGAGTGCCCACTCGGGGAGAGGTTTCTTTGAGAGCTTCGTTCCATCATTCGACGTCACTCCAATCTTCAGCCACCTTCGGTAGCACGATCTCCTTCGGGAATTGCGCAATTCGGAGAAGGGATTCTGCAGTGGAGGGTTGATAACCTAAGTTCTTGCACTTGTTTTGGTGAGGGGAGAATCCCTTCATCGAGGAAGTTTACTAGGGAGGATTATCAACTATTTCTCATCAGATCAGCCAAATCCCAATATTTAATCGGTTACGAAAGCATAATTCGGCTCTGAGGCTGCATTTTTCATCTTGATATTTCAAGAAACCCTTTAAAGGTTATCTTGGAATTGTGTTAGAAAGCCTAGATCTACGATCCTAGAATTTTTGAGCACCCTATTAGAAGATCCATGTATTCTTATTTTCCATCTATATTTATTCCCAACAAGACTACACGGTCATGGCCTTCGGAACATTATACGCGCGGCCGGTGTTTCATGTGCAGGTGTATTGGGTCATTTAAAGAGCGTATTTTCGTCAAAGATATTGTACTCATTTATTCTATTATATATAATAAAATGGCTCAATGATATGCTCATGTTTTGATGTATTGATATTTCTTGCAATTTCCAATTTTATGTTCCATATTCTTGTTTTCTTTTGTTTTGGAATATTACAATGAGTGATAGAGCATAATCTTGGCTCAAACTCTAGAACATTATCTATAACATCTAGAGAAATGGATCAAAAAGAGTTTCAGAAGATTATTCTCCAAAATATACGAATATTTCCAAATAAATCAAGGATATGAGGGTGGAAATAGAGAATGAAACCCCAAGAGCGTTTAAAAATGGAGAAATTTTTGGAACCTCACATCATTGGTGTGAGTAAACAACATTACGCAAGCTTGAGGAACGCTCCCCCATGCCTACATTTTAATAGTATAAAATGGATCTAAAGGATCCCAAGAAGAGTAGACTCTTGGTGACTACTTCCCTGCACAGAATACTGAATCTCAATCTCATAGGTTCAAATAGCCTCTAAAATTCCAAGAGTTTTGTCGGATCAAGGATAATAAAAGACCATTTGTAACAACGTATAGGTGGAGGGTACATGCGGAAAAATTATCTACAACGTCTTATGGGTAGATTCTTTCTGTCGGCTTTTGATTGATCACCCCAGGAGTACAAAACCAAGGCTTGGATAGAGAAATTAGACATATATTTTTAAGTGAACCAAGTTCCAAAGATTGAAGCCATTAAGATAACAACGATGCCTTCAAGGTCGACACATGAATAGTGGTTTCATGGTCTATATACATTGGGACATGCGAGGGTGTATTGAATATGCGGAATTCACCTAGATCTTGATAGAAATATTTGAATGAAAGGGCCAGGTAGACTTTGTTAGGTGAGCTACCTAAGCTCAAATGGATTAGGAGGAAATGCGGGAGACTTTATCCTCGAATTTCTGAAACTTTCGATTGTGTGCGAAATATGTCTATATTTAGAAGAATATAAATGTTTATTGATGGGCTAAAAAAACCTTTGTATGGGTTAGTGGAGAAATCCATTAGACCAACTACACTCCAAGATTCCCCGTGGGGAAGATAAAAGGAAACTTACAAGATGCCTTGCCGAGGAAAGAGCCCAATTTCAGCAAAGCCCTCTTTTAGATCAAAGGGGAAATATATGAAGGTTCCACTCCCTCAGGGAGAACCAATATAAAGGATCTGTGTGATGATGTCTCGGAGAGATCTAAGGAGGAGAAGGAGAGTTGCTTCACTTGCTGAATCCATGGGCACCCAGGCATCCCCGTGTGCTCTAGAAAGGCATTATATTGAGGTATTATCCAATGGTGAAGAGGAGGAAGAATAAGTCTTAGAAGGAGATGCTATCATTGTAGCATCGAGAGGAGATCCACCACCATGAGGAGGTGGAAATGGGGTACCTGCTCCCAGGCCCCGGAGGATCCCTTGCTGACTTTGCGGGGAGTTCCCAAGTATCTAACATTGAGAGTTTGAGAGCCTTGTTTAGGGGCAATGGGTGTTGATGTTTATATAAAGTGGGGCTACTTAAAATTTTATTGATACCCAATTAGTGCGGGGAGGGGGAATTCCAAAGATGATTTTGAGGGATTCTCGGTTTTGGTTCCGGTAAAAGACCATGCGGTGTGTAAGTATGTTTGGGGATTGACCATCGCTTTGGGGACTTACAAGTGTGTTGCTTCTTTTTGGTTTATATTCACGACACGAGATGTGATATTGGGTGTAAAATGGTTGATCACAATGGAGAAGGTCACCACGGATTGGGAGACCTTAGAGATGGTATGGATGGATAAGAAGAGTGGTAAACACTAAATTATCGAGCATGCACACTTATCCACCTTAGATAGTCTGCGAACATGGGATTTAGGATGATTTCCTGGAGACATAGAATGGGAAGTGGAACTACGTATGTCGGGCGGGGAGGCAAGGGTGCACTGATCACCTTAGCTATGCGGTCTGTCCCTGGGCGCATATCCTATAATATTTGGGGACATACCACTAGGAAGGCTATCGGATCGAGGATTTGAGAATACTATTGAGTTGGAGCGGGGGGATCAGTAAGTGATCACAACACCATATAGGCACCCCAAAGCACGAAGGGATGAGATTGAAGAGCTATTCGGGAGCTCTTGTCTTTAGTACATATCCGACCCGGCACAGTCCTTCTTCTTCTTCGTTTGTGGTCTTGGCCTTGGTGAAGAAGAAGGATGGTACATTGAGGATGTGCATTGATTATAGAGCCTTGAATAAGAAGACAATGAAGAATGAACATATGATTCCATGATCGATGAGATGATGGATGAGATAAGAGGATCAAGAGTTCTTCTCCAAAGATTGATTTGGTGAGGATACCATCATATCAAGGTAAGGGATAAAGATATCCCAAAGGCTGCATCTAGATGTAATTATGGCCACTTTGAGTTCTTGGTGATGTCCTTTTTGTTAACCAATGCTCCGACTAATTTTAGTCTTGTATGAACCACATATTCCATGGTCAATTGAGAGAATTTGTGCTATTTTTATTGGATGACATTCTTATCTACAACTTCCCATGGAAGGAGCATTTGCAACATATTGAGATACGCATTCTAGAGGAGCAACTTAATTCTATGCTAAACTCTCCAAATTTGAATTCGGGCTCACGGAGATACTTTATTTGGCCCAAATCATTGGAGTGGATGGAGTAAGGTTCCATGGGGGATAAGATCCGTGCTGGCCCCGGGATTTTCCGAGCCAAAGAATGTAACATAACTTTGGGGTTTGGGCATACGCATCTACTACCGAGAAGTTTTCGGAGGTTCTCCCAACTAAACGGCACCCTCTTAGATCCCGACCAAGAAGGAGCCTTTGGTCGGACGGATACGGTCTTAGAGGTCATTTTATGGGCTCAAGGAGGTCACTGCTTGAGTTTCAAGGTGTTGGAATTGCGGTTACCCCATCCCTTTGTGTTGGAATGTGATGCTTTAGGGAGGGCATTGGAGTAGTCTTGATGCGAAGTGACCACCCCATAACTTTGAGAGTCATAGGTACTTCCTAATGAGAGGTTGTATCCTATGTATGATAATGAAATGTTGGATATTATACATGCATTAAGCCAAATTCAGTATTTATTGGGAAATAGATTCGAGTGAAGGCGATCATAAGGTCTCTAGTTTTTCTTGAAATGAAGCATCTGCCAGAGGCAACATAAGTGTGTTAGAAAAATCTAGGCATAGGATTTTGACATTAAATATGTCGAAAGGGAAGAGTAATGTGGTAGCAGATGCCTTATCACGGAAGCCAGCTTAACTTATTTGTCATTGATGAGTGTGGATACGGATTGTAAGCCCCCGATTATTGGTGGAGTATTCCAAAATTTGCTTCACATGTGATATCCTAGATTGACAGAGTAATGAGTAGAGGTATGGAAGTGATGGATGAGATAAGAGGTATAGAGTAATGAGTTGATATTTGAGTACGATTATCACCTCCGAAATATGGGCAAAGGAATAGAAAACAAGTGGATGAAGTATACTTACGAAAATATGTTGTAGGGCATCGAGGTGCATGCTTGCATTGGCTCCATTTGGGAGATTATTACTACAACACGACATTTTATATGTCGGTGGTATGTCTCCATTTCGGGATCTCTATGTATATGATGCTTTATCCTTTGTTTATTTTATTTTGGAGAAAGCAAGGCTACTAGAGCCAAATAATGGATCCAAGAGAGTCACGATATACTGTTCTCTGGAATGCTGGTAATTACAACCCATAATCAACGAAGTTGTATACAAATCTTAGTCGAGGTGGAAATAAATCTTGAGGTGGATGACTTAGTCTATCTCAGTCGACGACCTTACAAACAATATACGTTGAAGGAGGGAGGAAATTTGAAGCTTAAGCCCCATTTCTATGGAGCCATACACGGTGATACGTCATGTTGGAGAGGTAGCATATGATTTGGAGCACCCCATTGGGAGTAGGAGCCATAACATATTTCATGTCTCATGCCTCAAGAAGGCCATTGGACAACATGTACTTTCTATTGTGGATCTCCCACCTATTTATGAGGAGGGCCATCTTGTTTTACTAACCGGAAGCTATCTAGGATACTTGGGAGAAGGCTAAGGAACATCATGATTAAGGAATATGTTATTCGATGGACGTTCTACAGTTGTGGATGCTAGGTTTGGGAGGAGAGAATATTTTGCAACATCCACCCGCACGGATGCTTGAGGACAAACAACATTTGGGAGGGAGGACCGTAATATTCCTAATTATCTCTCATCACAGTTGGAATATTAAAATTTTCTTTTGTAAATAATATAGATGAATAAGAGGGTAGAGAGACCTATAAATCTCTTTAGTAGGAACAAAACCACTTCTCATGTGAATATATATCATTGTATATAGTTGAATAAAGAACTCGTTGGTGTTAATGGGGTCAACTCATGTGGATGCGGTTAAGGTTGACCAAATCAACAACAAAGTTATGGAGGTAGTGCGAGAGATATTGGAGGGCAATGCGGTCATAATGGGAGGAAGTCTCCCGTAGAGGTAGCATATTTAATGAGTGGGACCAAGGGGTTAGGAGGCTCACAAAGCCTATAAGGAAGGGGATGGCAGCTATACGAGGCATTCGAATATTTTATGCATTTTATTTTATGACTTTCTACGGGCTTGACTATTTAGCGGACTGCGATGTGATGTTTATGACAAGGGTGTTTAGAGCAAAAATCCACCCTCATCCTGGGGGACTTCGAGTGCCCACTCGGGAGAGGTTCTTTTGAAGCTTCATTCCATCATCAAACCAGAAAATCTTCAACCACCTTTAGCGTAGTCTCCTTGGGGAATTACACAATTCGGGGAGGGCGATTGCGGTGGAAGTTGAGGACCTTAAGTTCTTGAGCTTGTTTTTCAGTGGGGGAGCATCCCTTCATATGAAAGTTTAGTAGGGAGGATTATCATCTATTTTCTCATCATATCAGCCACCCCCTCCTGGTATTTTCTTAGTTGCGGAAGCGTAATTCAGCCATAGGTACATTTTTCGTCTTGAGTATTTCAGAAACCCTTTAAGGTTATCTTGGAATTGTACTAGAAAGCCTAGATCTCGATCTAGAATTTTTTGAGCACCTTATCGGTAGATCACAAGTATTCTTAATTTCCTTCAAGTTATTCCCCAGCTGAATTTACACGGTCATGGCCTTCGGCATTTTGTGTAGCATCGGTGTTCGTGACTGAGTGTATTAGTTCATTTCGGGCTTGTTTGGCCTAGCTTGAGTGTCTTTATTCGAGATATTGTACTCATTTATGCTAAATAAATGGCTCAATAATCTTCTCATGTTTTGATGTATTGATATTCTTTGCCAATTTCCATTTTTATGTTCAATATTCTCGTTTTTTCCTATTTTGGTATATTACACATTCGGTATGGTCAAAGCTTAGGATGGTAAGTTCGATTAATGTTAGACCCTATAAAAGACAATGTATGCTTTTATGAAGCTGTCATATATGTGAAGACGAAGGATGTGTTATGTCATTTGGATTCCTTAATTCCAAAATTTGTAAGAATAATTTGGGGCAGCGAAATGGAAAAATGTAATATTCCCAAATAGAGGAAGCATCGATATATGAACACAAAAGCTGAAATAAACGGTTAAATCAACACATCAACAATGGAGACCAATATGGAGCCATAAAATAATGTTTGCGAACAACCAATACAAGATAGTGACGCATAAATCATATGAAATGAGGAAACAAGCCTCCCATAAACAATCACTCCCAAATATGAGTTTACGCTGCAATACACAATGCCGGAGAGGTAACACAACGTAGTCATATTAAGCATAAATACAATGGAGATCATAAAATTATATAAAAATGCGATATAGGCCCCAATAGATTCTAGACATACGAGATATGGGCACTGAATCCGCTTTCCAAGACAACCCAGAGGTTTAA
Organism: Pinus albicaulis; assembly: GCA_034641835.2. Lineage (NCBI taxonomy): Eukaryota > Viridiplantae > Streptophyta > Pinopsida > Pinales > Pinaceae > Pinus > Pinus albicaulis. Next base: position 854,464,750 of record CM076570.1, read on the forward strand.
AATACATAATGTGCCAATGTAAGTTGCAACCCTAGGGGTGAAGGTATGATGCAACAACATAAATGAGAATATATGGTACAGAAGACGTGTAGAAATATATAAATCATCTCCAATAGATCCTCTGGATGAAAAGAATAGCTCATCCGAGAAATCACCTCTCAAAACAACCACCACAACCCACCCATGAAACTCCTCCCTAAAATAACACATATACGGAATTTGGCTTGTCTTTGCGGGGGATAAACAATGTAGCTGATACCAAATGTGTCCAATAAATCCCCAAGGGGCTTCTTTACAACCTTCTATGGATGGAAACCTTCCTCAACTGCAAAACTAGCTACGAAGTCACCCAATATAATTCTCCAACATTTGCTGCACCTGCAACTTGCTTTCTAAATCTAGCGAAGCTATAACGATGAAGAAAGTTGTAGCTTCGCCTTAAGCCTTAGTGTGGAAATTTAGTGCGATACTCTTCCAAGAAGGCCTCTGAAAGTGGGATTCCACTTAGAGACACCACTGTGCCTACTTAAACCTTTGCACCAATGGCCAACTAAACGAGTTGAAGAAAACAGCAAGTCTAAACACACCATATACAAAATCATAATTCAAAACATAACCCCATGTAAACATACATCCTCTTCCTTATATAAGTTATGATATTCCTCACCCTTAGCGTAATCAATTAGGTCACTACCTTCATGTAATCAATCTCTCTCCATGCGTTGTCCCATCATAAATACCACTCCTCCATAACAACGCTATTTGATTTGGTCAAGTTCACCCGATCTTCATGATCAATCCTTGTCACACTTAAGGGTCTTCAATACGGCTTTTTAGATGACCTCCAATTCTTCTTGGAGTGCATTTTTATTCATACTATGAGATTTATGGGTCTCCATACCCTCTTATTCCTCTATCTAGGAGCAAAATGAAAATTTAATATTCCAAATTAGTTGTGTGCTAATTTAGGAATATTATAGTCCTCCCCTCCCAAATGTTGCTTGTCCTCCAAGCAACTATAAGAATAGAGCTAAGAAGCCATCCTCTCCTCTTCTGTTAGCATCCTCTTATTTACTTTGCAGATGAAATAGTGTACCTTGCCCCAGTACCTACTTTTTGAGGTAGCAAAGAAAAAAAACCACCCGATTTTGAAAAGTGGTCATTTTGTTCTTCGTTTTGGTCGAGTTTCATCTTCTAATGGATCTTTCATGTACGAAAATCTTCCAAAGTTTCCCTTTTCAATCATTCCATATAATGGTGTTTGAGGTTCCTTTGCTTCTTTTGCCACCGTGATTCATTATCCTTCCTCAAACCAACTTCTTGCTTTGCATCTGGAAGAATTCAAGATCATTAATTCTTTGTGTTGAATAAGTTTGCATTATAGCAGATCTTTCTACATTGGAAATGTAATTTCTTCCTTTTAGTAGGAAACATGCTAGTGTTGTACCTAATCATCAAACACAAAAGAAATAAGTAAGAAAGTAGACAGAGACATAAAAAACAAAAATAAAATATTTAAATTTAAATTTGTATAATAAAACTTACTTTGAACCACAGAGAATAAATCCAAAACCCATTCTCCTTCATTTGAAAATAGATCTGCAGATAGTTAATGTTGATACTTGTGGTTTATAATGTAACTATATCTCCTTTTTCATCTTTATCCTCATATGTTAGTTTTCTTACAAGCTGCATCATGAACCAATATGACTATGACTCTTTCCCATCTACTCGATTCATAAGAATAAACATAGCTATCCTCTTTTGTCCAAAATTCAGCATGGATGAACTCAGGTATAATAGGCTGATCTTGAAAAATAATATTTGACTTATACTTGTAACATAACATAGTAAAAGTTCAATTAAATTTTACCACGAATAAAATTTTAAGATGATAAACATACAATTTCAAGTCTTGTGTAAGTTGCATCTTGAGTTTGCTTTGCCTTGAGCTTGTTAATAACATTGGAAAGCGTGATAATACCGAATGAAATGTCACATATCACCAAAGTGGTGATGTTTACCTTCTTGAAAACCCATTAACCACTTTACTAAAAGTTTGATAAGTATATGGTTCTCTATCGCTATTCAATGTCTCGGAAATTGAAACCATGAGGAATATCTTCAATAACTGGGGCATATTCCTTTTAGGTGTTATTAGTGATGCAATGTCTTCATAGTCACCTTGTATTGTTTGATATTGAATCTTTAATAGGAGCCCATTAAAAATGTAATGATTAAGAGTAGGATCAAGTTCAACATTCATAAGAGACTTCTTTCTCATGTTTTCCAACTTAAGTTTTTCAATAAAGCTTTTGAAAGTATACGGTACTCATTTCCATCCTTCTTCGACATCTTTAATGACATATATATATAAGTAATAAAATAAAATAGTTTACATATAAATAAAATGAATGTATAAATCAACATACCTTATTGAATGCGATATATAAATCTTTAAGTGTTGTTGTAGAACTTTCTTAGGCGATGGCGCCTTTAACATCATCCCAAACTGTATTCATTCAACATTTTAACCATGTGTTCTTGTATTTTCATAAAAAAATTCGTACTCAATAAATCAAGTTAAAACCGTTAATATAGTGACATGTATAATAAAATCTACCAACATCATTATGTTTTATTTAAAAGAAAATTATAATAAAAGAAAATAAGAAATAATTCAAGAAACTTACTTTTGAAATTCTCTTTTTATTTCTTCATTGATGATTCACAGGCTTCTGCACGGGCTGAAGTATTGATTTGGCTAGTTTCTCATCCTTCACACCTTGCATTGTTATCCAAGGTGTGATAGTCACATATCCTATGAAATTGCTTCATTCGAACACAATCTTCTTTGTTGGTACATATTATGGGTTTACTCTTTTTAACCTTCTAATTTTTTGTAAAATGTTTCTCTAAAGCTCAAAATCTCATCAATCAAATCCCATGTCTCCCAGTTCTAAATGCCAATTGAAAAATGTTATCCATGCTTCGAATAAATTTGTATTCATTTTTCCATCTTTGCTTTGATTTTTTTCATCAATTTGATAGCTTGTTTCCATTAAACACATTCCTTAGAAATGTTAGACTCGCTTGTGTCTTATCCCCACCACATTTTTCTATGAATTCATTATGAATAAATCTAGACCCTTTGGATGAAATTCATTTTCATTACTGTGCTCATTATGCGTATGATCCCATGCCACTATCTTTGATTCTATTACTGTTAAGCTAGTGTAAATGATGCATTTCATTGTTTCAAAAATATAGTTATTGGAATATTCCTCAGTCAATTTCCTTTTAGCCTCTCTGAATGGTTCCACTCCAATTACATAATATTTATAATCAAAACATTTTGTCTTGTCAAATTCCTATTTGTTGGGAACACGACATGGATCGATAAGAACCACATAATCCACCATATGTGCATATAGATTTAACTTTGAACAATGTTTTCATATTATGTACATGTAGGTGATGGGCCTTTCTAATTTGATATTGAGATTGTCCTTCATACGGCCTATTAAATTGGGCGGCATTAAGCTCAAATGTTTGGCCACCAAGAATTAATTTATTCTTTCTCAACTCATATCGAATGGCATTTTTTTTTTTTAATAATGCCATCCTCTAACTCAACCCCTGGTGTTAGGATTTCTCTACTTAGTTAGAGCTTACATTTTGTTCTTCAACGCTGCTTTGCTCATGACCTTTACGGGTTCACCAATATTTGATTTCTAGTCTTATTGGTTAACATATCGGTTCTATTATAAACAAGCTCTTCATCATCACGTAAAAAGAGAGACATCTTTGGTGATTTTTTTCTTTTTGGTGTACGATTTATTTTCTCCTTTTGCACGACGGTTAATCTCCTCCCTGCTAATTCTATCATAATTTTCGAGTTTCATGTTCGACGTCTTCGGAAAACATGTTTAAGTTTACTAGATTGACCCACCTTAGTGACTCTTGGTTGATCCCCTCTTTGTACTATTGCTATGTCATGAGCTATTGATCTTTTCTTCAATCTCCTTTCCTACTGCTTTGTGTGTGTGGAAAGTGTTGATCACATTCATAACATTTGGCTCCAAATAATAAAGACATAAAACATATTTGAAAGACTCGGAAAAAAATCCTATGAAACAAAATAAAACATATCAATGATCAAGAATTTATAAAAAATTGAATCATCCTTACAATAATGCATAGCGAAGCCAAAATAAGCATACTTCTGATGCTATTTGCAATGTTGCTTGATATTTCTTCGAGAGAAAACTTTTGTAGATATTTCATTTGTGTCATACTTGACCTTTGATGAAACTGACATCTAACCTTCTCACGTTTATTAGCCTTCCTTGAAAGAACATATATAGTGTTTGTATTCGGGACCATACATATGTCTCGTACTCTTCCCATCACATCATATGGCTCATAAGTCGATCATACCACAAACTAGATAGATATGTATATCGGCCTCTATTTCATTGTCTTCAAGATACCATGAGAAATGCAGTTTTATCTATTTCCTCGGCGTTCTTCCAATCGAGAAATAAGCTTTAAAGAACTTGGTGCCCCACTTGCTTGAATTTTATTAGTGTGTGCAACAATGTCCTTATTGCGTCCAGGTGTCCATAGGGCATCTAGGCGCAACTTTTAGATTTGGGGTTGTATCCATAGTGCGTCGAGCTACAACTTTAGATTTGGAAGTTCTTTGCCTTGAGGTAGAAACATTCACATAATTTTTTTTTGATACCATTTCTTTGATAAAAATAAATATATATATTAGTTAATGAGAATAATTTCGATAAAATAAATTTAAAAAACAAAATTTATTTGTAAAACTAAATAAATTGAAATTAAACAATAAAATTATCTATAGAAAATTTCCATTTAAAAATAAGATATTATAAATTATATATATATATATATATATATATATATAATATGTTTTGAATACATTTTATAAAAAAATAAAATTTTAAATTGTATAAAACAATTTAAAAAAAAACATTGTTTTCAAACTTAGGATTTTGTTTAATATTTAAAAATAAAATAAAAAATACCTACTATTTATAATAAATGTTAAAATTAAATTTTATTTTTTTTAGGCTAAAAATTTTATTAAAAAAACAAAAATAATATTAATTTTTGTTTTAATTTTAATTGTGTTTTTATTAAATTCACACTTAATAAATAATATTATAAAATTGTAAATGTATTAGATAAAATTAAAGCATATATTTAAAATTAAAAATTTTAATAAAAAACTTATAATCTTTTATTATATTTTAAAATTTAATTTTATTTTACAATATTGAAATTTATTAAAGTTTAAAAAATTTAAATATAAAATAAATTTTAAATTTTAAACTTTATATCATATTAATATTATAATTATATATTTAAAAAACAAAATGAAAACTATAATATAAGACATTGTAATTATTTTAAAATTTTTAAAAAACATATATTAAATATTTAATACAAAACATTTATATTAAAACAAAATTAAAAAAAAAAAAACAAATTAATTTTTTTTAAGTTTTATTTTATATTGAAATTTAAAAAAAAAAAAATAAAAATTAAACTTTTTACAACGTTTATTGTATTTAAATTTAAAAAAAAAAAAATGTTTTGGTCTGAAGCCGGAGGTGGAAGTTTGAGTGGCCGAGCGCGAGCTGACTACCCGGTCGGCCTCCGCCCCGTAACTAGGCGGAAAGTTTGCCGCCCAGCTAAGCCTTCGGTCAGTACAGGCAACCACCGATTGAAACGGCCATTTGCCAGCCGACTGCGGCTTGGTGGCGGAGAAGTAGATTCGAGAATCGGCCTTCGCTAACCGAGAACCGGAGGCCGTGAAACAACGCCAGACCACAAAATAGTTTTTTTTTTTTTTCAATACAAAAATAAACTATATAAATAGTTTTTTTTTTTTTAATTTTTTCTTTAAAACTAATCTATTATAAAAACAAAATTTTAAATAATTATATAAGAATACAATATAATACAATAAAGTTAAAAACACAAAAAAAAAACCATATAACAATACAATAAAAAAAAAATATAAAATATAATATATATAAAAAAACAATAAAAAAAACCTAAAGAAATTGTTTTAAAATATTAATTAAGAACCTAAAATATAAATATAAATTTTAAATTTTATAATTCTAATTTAAAATAAAACAATAATAATAAAAAATGTTTGTTTTAAAATATAAAGTAAGAAATAAATTAAAAATAATATTTTTAATTTTTATTAAAAAATTATAATAAAAAAAATCATTGTCGTTTAATATAAAATATAATACTCTACCATATAAATTTTTAAAAATTATATATATATATATATATATAACCAGAAACAAATTTAAATTATAAATTTACAATTCTAAATAAAATTTAAATAAATAAAAATAGAATATAAAATAAAAAAATTGTCCAAAAAAAAAAACAATTTAAATAATGAAACCACCAATATATTTATAATAAAAAATAAAAAAATAAAAATATAATAATATAATTTTTTATGTGCATGGTCATTTTATGGATTTTTATGTCTAAATGAACTTATAAACCCTAAAAAAGAAAAAAAAATTCTAAATTTTTTGTCTAAAAATCTAAAAAAATTAGTTTTTTTTTAACATTTTCTTCACTAAAAAATATAAAAAATTATGGTTTTTCGAACCTAAAAATCTTTAAAATAGTTTTTGAACACAAGCTTAGAAAAATAGGTTTTCAACAAAATCATCTTTAGCGGAATGAGAATAGAGGAAAAGTAACCTTTGAAATAGAAAAAAAAAGCTACTTTGTCACCAATGCCAACACAACGCCTCACAAAATTACCAATAACACAAACGCCTCCAATGCCAATGCAATGCCTCACAGTACCAATGCCAACAGAAAACACCTCTACAAAATTACCGATAGCAACACAACGCCTCGATACCAATGCAATGCCTCACGAAGTTTCAATGCCAACGCGAAGACCTCGAGAAAATTGCTCCCTAACAAATACCAAAAAACTTGATGTGATGTGATGAATAGAAACAATGATTCTTATTATATAGTGAATGTTGTGTGATTGGTTTCTTTGTTTTAACGAATGTGGGATTAAAATTTAAAATTTAAAATATTTGCATGTAGTTATCATAGTTAATATTTTATTTAATATTTACATGTACATAATGTTAAATAATTCAAATTTAATCTCGGATTAAAATTTAAAATATAAAATACTTACATGTGTTTAATTATAGTTTTATTATAGATAAAATAGTTAATATTTGCATGTAGTTATCATAGTTAATATTTCCATATGCCCTGATATTTAAAATCATGAGATTAAATTTTTAAATTTTAAATATTTACATGTAGTTAATTATAATTAATATTATAGTTAAAATAGTTAATGTTACATATTGTTATTATTGTTAATATTTACATGTGTGGTCAAACTTAAATCATTCAAATAAGAAAATTATTTTAGGTTGGAAGGCATGCATGAAAGAAATATTTTGTGGATATTTTGAATAGAAAGTATGGTGAAATATTTCAAGACCAATAATTTATTAAGAAATTTTGAAATATATGTTAGATGAATATAATGTAGGTTTAAAACTTAAAGTTAAAATATTTACATGTAGTAATTATAGTTAAAATAGTTAATATTTGCATGTAGGTATTATAGTAATATTATAGTTAATATTTACATGTAGTTAATGTTAAATCATTAAAACAACAACATTATTTTAGTTTAGAAGGCATGCATCATAAAAATATTTCGTGGGTATTTTTAATATAAATATCGGTAAAATATTTCAACACAAAAGGTTTATTAAAAAAAAATTTAAATACATTTTTTGACTAATATTTTTGTACGAAATATTTGAAATGAAAATTTTGGAGGAAAGTTTTTCATGAAATTTTTAGAGGAAATTTGGAGGAAAGTTTTCGGGAAATTTTGTGAGGGGAAAATTTGGAGGGAATTTTCGACCTTTTAAGCTATATATTGTAGCGGAGATGCATTTGTATCATTCAACCTATTCTTGTTGAAAGCCATGGTTTTCTTCGATAAGCGAAGTTTTTCTTTTTGTACAACATCAAAATCTTCATCACACAACAACTCTATTCGAGTGATGAATATAACGAGGTTCGTTCACCATGAATAGAAGTTAAAATCGACTTGGTCATAATCTTAAGGATGATGAGAACAAAATTGATGAGGCGTAGCAAAAAAGAAATTTCTGTAAATCGGGGAAGTCAGTTATTCCTTACTCTTAATCCTAAGGATTATAGAAAGAAACAATGATAAAGGGCATGATGAATAATTTCCCGGAGTCAAGATTTTCACTTCGTCTAATCCTAAGGATTATGAGGGCACCATTGATGAAGGGAGATGAATAATATCACTTGACTTAATCCTAAGGATTATGCGAGAACCATAGATGAAGAGAGGCAGAAAAGAGATTTGCGGAAGTCAAAATATCCACTTCGTCTTAATACTAAGGATTATACTAGCACCAACGTGAAGAGGGAATGAATAATATGCAACGGTCAAAATATCCACTCTGTCCTAATCCTGAGGAGTATGCCAGCACCACTGATGAAAAGGGAGATGTAAAATTTCTAGAGTAAAAATATAAAATTCGTCCTAATCATAAGGATTATGCAAGCACCACTGATGAAGAGGGGAATGATAATGTTTCAGAGTCAAAACATCCACCTCGTCCCAATCCTAAGGATTATTCCAGCACCACTGATGAAGAGGGAAATGAAAAATTTACAGCGTCAAAATATCCACTCCGTCCTAATCGTAAGGATTATGCAAGCACCACTGAAGAAGAGGGGGATGAAAAAATTCCAGAATCAAAATTTCCACTTCTTCTTAATCCTAAGGATTATGTCAGCACCACAGATGAAGAGGGGAATGAAGAATTTGCAGAGTCAAAATATGCACTTCATCCTAATCCTAAGGATTATGTCAGCACCACTGAGGAAGAGGGGAATGAAGAATTTGTAGCGTCAAAATATCCACTTCGTCCTAATCCGAAGGATTATGCCAGCACCACTGATGAAGACGGGGATGAATTTCCAAAGCTAAAATTTTCACTTCATCCTAATCATAAAAATTATAATGTAACCATTGATGAAGGGGGGGATGAATAATTTCCAATAAATATAGATTCAAGGCATTCACTTATTCCTAATCCTAAGGATTATGAGAGCATCAGTGAGGAAGGGGAGGGTCAGGATGAAGAAATTCTAGTGAACACAAATTCAAAGCTTCCACTTATGCCTAATCCCAAGGATTATGAGAGAACCACTGAGGAAGGGGATGATGATGAGTTTCTTGCAAATGATAATTTTAGAGGCACAGATCTGAATACTGCATTTTCTCCAAGTGACCATTTCAAAGACACTCATGGTGATGAAGAATTGAATCCTCCCAGGGAATAATTTGAAAGCATGGGTCAATATGGTGAAGAATTTCTTTTGAGTAGGGGTTACAAAAGTGCCGATGATTCTTGTGAAATGTTTTCTTCAACTGATGATGGTAAAGAAAATTTTCCAGGCAATGATGTTGATGAATTTCTTAACTATGTTGAGGATGATGATAGTGGGGATAATATTCCTCCTAATGGTGATGAAACTACTTTTAAAAAGGATGATGGAATGATGAAGCCGTTGCAAGCAAATATTGCAACTAGGAGTAGGAGTAGACCTTTTCATATCAATCCAAAGCATTCCAGTTATACAAGGGCGAGGACAAAATATCTCACAAAAAGAAGTTCTTTCATTCATTTGATTTCAAGTGAATGTTGTCGAAGGGATTACTTTAAAAATATGGATTTAATTTTTTTTTTGGAGAAAAGGAACACATATATGTCAATGAATAAAAGCATGAAAAATTCATATTTAGTGGGTTGCATGCAATCTACACTAGCAGGTTATGATTATCATATTGGGAATGTATTGCTTTTGGAGAAAGGTGTTCAAAATGTTGCATTCAATTGGTAATTGTTGTTTGTCAAGAATCCAGGATAGATTGGAAAGGGATCCCACATATTATTCAAAAGCACGTTATAAATGGGAGGTGGGGTTTTTTGCGAATACTGCTAAGACATGCATGAAAGACTTATTTTCAAATCATGGAGAGTGTATGCCAAATAAAGACACAATACATATTCCAGATAATTTCTCGAGACGAGAAATATTCATGTTATACAAAGATTATGCATAATCTATTGAAGGAATTGGTAATTTTATTACATATTCTTATTTTACAAGGATATGGAATACTGAATTCAACAATGTTCATATTCCTAAGAAGACAAGGATGGGGATTTGCAACACATGTGCTTCTCTTAAAGAAAAAAGAGATAAATGTCAAGGGGCAGAAACAGGTATGTGTTCAAACCATTTTTTTTTTAAATTTGATACTTATCAACTATGAAAATATATTTATTCATATGTTTCTTTTATTTTATGTATAGATTCCATTGTCAAAGAACTTCAAAACCATTGCAATCAGAAAACAAGTGAAAGGAAAAAGTTGTATAAACATCAAAAGAAGTGTTATTATCATCCAAATAAATATTTGGGATTGATAATTGATGGTATGGACCAAAATAAAACACTTCTTCCACATTTTGTCCCCACGCCAAAAAAATTACAGGAGAAAATTTTCATTCAGTTTCACTTGTTTGGTTGTATGGTATTTAATGAGAAGATGTTTTCAAGAGTTTTTTTCACAACTCCAAATATTCACAATGATGCAAATCTGACGATAACTATAATCCATGATGTGGTTACTCATTGGTCTGGTATTATTCCTGAAGTTTTGTATTTACAATTAGACAACACAAGTCGCGAGAACAAAAATCAAGTTCTTTTTGGGTATCTAAACTTGCTCGTTGAATTGGGGATTTTTAAAAAGACAAAGTTTGGTTTTGTTCTTGTTGGGCATACTCATGATCATATTGATCAAATGTTCAGTCGTTTTTCAGTAACATTGAGGAGGAAAGGTGTTGGGAGCCTGCCATCATTAATTGCATGTATTAAGAAATCGTACATTTCAGAGCCTATTTTTCATGTGTTGGAAGAAACTATTGGCATGCGAAGGTTTATTTTTGGATCGCATGGTGAGGAGAAATGCATTGAACAACTTAACGACATTAGCTTCTAGCATCAATTTTGTATCAAAAAAATTGATGGGATAACACTTATATGGGGCAAGAAGTATTCAACTATTGAAGAATGGGGACCATCATCAGTGTTAGCATTTTTTAAGTTCATTCCAGAACGTCCAATATTTTCATCAAAGATATTGTTATTACAGTTAGTTGTTGAACTCCATAAGGCACAAAGGCAGAAGAGAGACATAAATTATTCTGAATGTCTAGAGGAAATTAAAAGATGTATTAGAGATACATATGAGTACTTCGATGTTGTTGATTCAGTTTGGTGGGAGTATTTTTTCAGTAATCAAAGTGATATGATTTCAAGATCAATAAATGGGGATACACTTTTGAAGACTCCTTTTTTTTTGCCACAAAATATGCCAAATGAACATGAACATCAGGAAACACACAATGTTGAACAACAACAACCTCAAGCTATTATTAATTCCCCACAGGTAGAGGAAAGAGAAATCTATATTGGTTCTAGAAGATCACATGCACAACGTGAAGCCATGGAAGACCTTTACAAGGGTTCTGTGCAGGATCTTAAGGAGGGTTGCATGATAACAGTGTTAGCAGATGAAGATCCACGTGGCTATCCATTCTAGATTGCCAAGGTTATAAAGGTCATTAATGAAAATGAAGAGATTACAATTGTTGATGTACATTGGTATGCCACAAGTACCCACCCTTTCAATGGTGTGTACAAGCCAGAGATGGTAGTGGAAAAAAGAATTGGCAGAAAGAGAAAAAGAAAGGGGAAAAATATAAATCGTCGCTGCACAGATGTCTTAAAATTGGAGGATGTTGACATACTTGTGTATGACTTCAATTTGACAAAGAGAGGAACTCTTCGGTGGCAGACCATAAATATTTTGAAGAAATTGCTACCAGAACAATTACTGTTGAGATGGGACTATGTAGAATGTAGACGTAGATCTACAAGACTTTTGAACTCTGAAATGGCGGGCATGCATGTTGACTCAGATGGAGCACTAGTTTATGAAAGAGAAGAATATGGATCATCTTCATCTGCATCGAGCCATTCATCTAAAGATGTAGGTTATGATGGTGTGCCAGAACCTATGGTTGATTTTGAATAACTATCTAAGACACTTTTATGTAATTGATGTTTGCATGGTAACTTGAAATAAAAATTTTGATTTCCATCTCATTTTTCATGAAGTTATGAGACATTTCTATGTTTGTTGGATTATGTGTTTTAATTATGAAGAATTCATCTCTTTAGAATATCGACAATGCAACAATGAATTACACAAATAATTTATGTTATATTCAATGTACCAATGTTGATATTTTAATTATAAGTAAAATAGAAAATAGAAACTAATGTTGAATTTTTAGATTATGCAGTGATATTACCATGATATTCTGTACTGTTACCATTTGGTATAAGATACTTTTAAATTTTTTTAATAATCATATGCGTCATTGAAAGGGAACACTTTGTTTTGATGCTTGATTTTTAGGTTTTGGTTGAAATTAGATTTAAATTTGTCTTATGCTAAGATTTGAAAAAAGATAAGTTTTTATCCTTTAAAATTAAAATTACTCTTACTTGTTTCTGTTCAATGATAATTTTTTCGTTTACTTGTTCATTTTTTAAAATTGTTTAAGCCTTATAATTTCTCCATAATTTCATTGTTCAAGTATGTTGAAAACTTAAGATTGAAAAAATTTAGATTTTCAACTTGTCATTAAGGTTTTTATGCGCTACCAAATTTTATCTTTAATGTTATGGTTGACAATAATTACAATTTTGGGGTTGTTTAGAGTCAAGATATTTTATGTTTAACAACATGGATGAAAATTGTTCGAAATGATAAGCCCTTCAGCCATGTATTTGTTTATCTTTAACATCATCTATCAAAAATGTTAGAAATTTATGATTTTAAAAAATGTCCTAATATGTCGTTTTTAATTCCATTGTTACAAGTGTCAAAATTATGACACAATTTTTTTTTATGTTATTCCAGCATCAACTGGTTTTGTTTTGAGAGTTTTTTTTCCATCCTTTTTTCAACAAACAATTTTGTTTTTAGCATAATTTTATAAAATGTTGAAATTTGACCTTAAGAAAAACCAAGTGCGTTTTGGAAGACACACTTTTTTTTTTGGGTGTTTTTTCATGTTTTTTAAGACTTTTTGGGCTAGAGTTCCCGTTTTGAGGTCAGGTTACCTATTTCATTGGTAACAGTGTTACACTTTTCTTTCCTGCTTGATCTAACCTTGAAACCATTGCAGTAATTTTGGCCTCTACGTAGTACCAACCCATGCACAAGCTTCTCTTGCACACTCTTCTCTCACAAACTCCACACACAAATTTGTTTTTCCTATTGATTGGTCTCACCAACTTGTGCTCACCAAAAAAATGAAAAAACTTGTGCCTCCATTCCTCCTTTTAAAGGAAATTCAAATGGCTAAAATAACTGAGTTTTCTAATTAAGGAATGATTTTTTGGTTGATTAAGTTATCATGAGTTAACTTCTCATGAAGCTCATCCTATTTCAAGTCATCCACTTGAAACTAAATCACTTTTGTTTTTCCTTGATCAACTCACACTAGAAAACCAAGAACTTTTCTTTGAAATTCAACACATCAATTAACTACATCCTTAATTATCCTAATTGTTGGGATTGATTCCTAAATTATAGGAACTTGTATTAATTTATAGGGAATCTCCTAATTTTTAGGAACTCGAGTCATGCACAAGAAGGAACTCGTTTTGGGTCCTATGATCAAGGCACAAATCAAGGAACCCTTTCCTTGCTAATATTTTTAGCACTCCCTCTTAGCAAGGAAGGTGTTCTTAGAAGAACCTCGTCCACCTCAATTTATCTTCAACTCTACCAAGTTCTCTGTTGTTGCTGCTGCACCCTCTAAAATATAATGCTTCCTTGATTTCTTTTGTGGAGCCTGATTGGAAGACCTGTTATTTCCCACCATGTTCTGCAAGTCCGTAATCTATCACTATCAATGATCACAACTCCTTTGTGTCACTAAAATTTGGTTCACTGATCTGCCCACTAGAAGGCCTCTAGCACCACTAAGAAGTCCACTCATTGGGTCTTTTGGATTTCCCTCTTATTAGTGGTTTGGCCATCTACAGCCCACTAAACTAGGGCTCCATAACTATGCCTCCTAACAGCTCATTATTCCTTCAATGGTTAATGTACATAAGGACTTCAAGGAATATCCACTTGTAAAGATTCTAGACGCTCTAAAATGTTTCTCCTAGGGAACCTAAATATGCCTTGTCACTGTGACACATTAGCCCTATTGTCACTCTCCTAAGGGCCTCCAAAAATTCCGACAAAAAATTAATTCTTTGATTGATCTAGGGATTTCAAATCAACCACTAACAATCCATACACTTATTGTTCTTAGGTTGCTTCGTATCTCTGTCCAAACACCACTAGGACAATCTTCCACCTAGCAATATTTCTCCATAAACTTCATTTCTCTTTCATATCTAGGTCTCCTTGTCAAATACTTGACAAAAATTAGACCTCATGCATAGCCACTCGATGAGATATATTTTCACTTATGAATCCATGAACTGCTACTCTAAAAAATTTCAGGACATATGTACAATATACTATCATCAGCACTCCTTGACAGTCATACAATGATGGTACCTTTGTCCATACCTGCACGCTACTTTTGGACTGTCTTTAGGCTTAACTAAGTTGTGTTTCCACAAATTGCAACAACCTTAAACTAGCGAATCTAAATCTTTTGTTAAAATCTAAAATCTGTGTGTTGGTCTATTTTGTTCACTGCTCTAATAGCATTTAGAATTTCCTTGAAAGTTTCCAATTTTTAGAGTGAAAAATATGAAAATTGAAAACAAATTTATTTTTGCTAAAACACAAAATTTCTCTACTTCAAATTTGTAGCGAAATAGAACAAAATTAAAGACACTTACACACAATTAAACACTTTGTTTTTCTAGGGAACCCAATTGGGAAAATCCTCTGCTTGATGAGAATTGTTATGATAGAAAAGCTGAGCAATTGATCTCTTAAAAAATACAATTGTTTCAATATGAAAGACACACTTTCCTTTCCTGCTTGATCTAAGCTTGAAACCCTTGCAGTATTGTTGATATCTAGTGCCTTCTACCTAATATCAACTTCTGAAGAAGCGTATCTTGCACACTCTTCTCTCACAAGCTCCATGCACAAACTTGTGCTTCCTATTTCTTGTTTAAACTATGAATAAACTTGTCCATTCGTTCCTCATTTTAAAGGAAATTCAAATGGTTAAAATTAGTGAATTTTCTAATTAAGGAATGTTTTTTTGATTTATTGAGTTAGCATAACTCGTCCCATTTCATGTTAAACATTTTAAACTAAATGAATTGTGTTATTCCTCAATTAACTCACACTAGAAAATCAAGAACTCGACTTTAAATTTCAACACATCATCCTAAATCATCCTACTTTTAGGTACTGATTCCTAAATTATGGGAAATTGCTTCAATTTTTAGGGAATATCCTAATTTTTAGGAACTCTAGTCATACACAAGAAGGAACTCATTTTGGCTCCTATGATTAAGGCACAAAATAAGGAACCCTTTTCTCGCTAATATTTTCAACGGTAAATGATTTTTTTTGTCTTAATCACCACTATGACAATCCTTAAAACATCCCCTTATGGGGATCTTTTGACTATGATTTCTTTACTAGAGGAAATTAGGATGTTTCTAGTAAGATAGATGGGCCTTTGAGTCTTGGCAATGGTCAAGGAAGGATTAGAAGGGCCTTCAGTATTGAACAAATATTCACAAACTCAAGCAATATGAAATATGTATTGAAATATCACATGTGACCTTTCTATGGGATCTTTAGCCTCTAAGTGAAATATGACTACCAATTAATTAATTTGGGAAATAGTGATGGGTCTAGGGACCTAAACGATGGTCCAAAAGGGAAAAAAAAGACCTTACATAGGAAAATTAACATTTTGGGCCTCAAGCACCATGAAAAAGGCCTACAACCATGACACCTTCCCTCATTGTGGGGTATTTCACCTTCGAATGGTGTTTCAAGTGCTATTAGATAGTTTTGCGCTAAGGGGATGGGTATAGAGACGTTAAATATGCTCAAAAGAAAAAAAAAAGTCCTCTACTCCTAAAAGGAGGTTTTAGGGCTAAATATTTCATTTCGAAACATGTCTTGTTAAGATATTTTTACATGTATTTTATTTTATGTAACACTAAAGCATACACATTTGTCTATTCATATGAGTTCTAAATAGATAGATAGATTTATCTCTTTTCCTCTACATGTTAGATTATTTGTTTTCTTTGGTTTTAGCTACAAATTGAGAAGCTAGTTGATTTCAAGTACATAAATAGCAATAAACTCATTTTTCCATCTCTCTATTATTATCTTCATTTTGAAGAAATTTTTTAATATGATCCATATATTGATCACCATGAAATACACATAGAGATATGTATACAAATTATTGTGATAAAAACTCCAAATCCATTCGAAGGTTTCTTCAACATTTTAATTTTTGTTTAAGGCAAAAATTAATGACGGTATATAAGAAATTACTGATTTTTTTTTTTTTTTTTACAACTACTTTGAGCCTAAATCACGGCCAACTCCAATATTGTATAGAAGCATGATGTGTCCATGAATTAAATGCTAACAAAATTTTTCATGAGAGAGATGCTATCACCAAAGTTATACCAAGCTTCTATATGCCCCTTGAATGTTATTTACAATTATAAAAAAAATTCTACAAATAATTCATCATTAATATATTAACACGAACACAAACATTATATTATAAATTAAAAATGAAATTGTATTTCTTAACTATACAATTTTTTCATAAATTAAGATTATTTTTTTTAAATTATAATTCATTTTATAAATTTAGTTTTGTACACCATATTTTTGTAACTTGTGTATATATTTAAAATAAAAATATCCTTATTCTTTGGGTCTTGTTTTTTGGAAAAACATTAACATAAACTAAGTTTATGCAATGTTAGATTTAAGACTTTTGTGTTCCATAATGTAGATAAATTTCTTTCCGATTAATCACCTCATTAGCTGATATGTATTATTATTATTTTAAGTAGAAAATTGTCATTTTTCACATTTTAACCAATAGTAATAAAGATTAGTTTTATTTATTTATTTTAGATTGTGTTAATTAGAAATGAAATAATTGACGTTGAAAACTTTTATAACACTAAATTAAAAGGTAAAAAGGAAATATAACTATTGATAATTGTTATTAATTATGGTGTAGTCTAACTTATAGAAGAAATAACCTTTTTTATTGGATTATATAATTTCAAGCAAGAATGTGATTTTTTCTATTTAAAATATATTTGTGCATGCATAAATTGATTCAACAGCTTTAAAAAGATCAGGGCACTCAAATTTTGCAGATTAAACAACTTAAAATTTAAAATTTAAAGTAATAGAAGTAAATAATAGTAAAATTGAATTAGCGTTAGTATGAAATATTGTTATTAATTGTTAAATTAGTATAAAATATTAAATTATAAGATAATTAAAAATAATTAAATATTAGATATGTAGAGATATATTAGAATTAAAATTAATAAACAAAAATGACCAAATTAATTAAGGTTAAAATTAGAGATTGTTTAAAAAGATGTTGATATTTTTTTTGTAAGTTTGGTGGGACTACATCTTCATCATGTCCAATATATAAATGGATGTGGAGTGGGGAATTGAAGTGGTGGCTTCACATCAAGGAGCATCTTAGCAAAACACTCTATCATCGTCTATCTAAGACCCCATGGACTAAAACATTGGATTATACAAAAAGTAATTAAAATATGATTAAATAGAAATCAAGATTAGAGATTAAGTTATATTAAAAGGAAGAGAAGGGAATAGAGGTGAAGGGGCTGGTTTTAGGGAAGAGGTTAAGTGGATTAGAAGGAGTTTTATTAGAATATATTAAAAAAAAGGAGAATAAGGATAAATAAGCTAGGTTGAAAAACAAGCTGGGAAGAAAGAAATAGGGAGGGGGGGAGTGTTATGAATGGATAAGATTGACATTAATTTAAGGGGATTAAATTTCGAGTATAAAGAAAATTCGATTTTTTGGTATTATGAAAGATGGATATAAGATGATCTATTCTTAAAAATTAACTAAAAATTTATAATCATTTAAATAGAATCCCCAACACTGATGTCAATCCTAAGTATTTTTAACCCCAACCTTCTCTTTCGCCATTTCTCCAATTTTGTTTTATTCTCTTTATTCTTTATTATTTATTCTTCCATTTCATAATAAAATTATAATAAATTTTCTCGATAATAATAATAGTAATAATAATAAATTATAATTTTAACCATACAGGTTCGTATATAAGCCTAATACAAGTTAGGGTTTCCTGTGCGAGGGGGTCCGGCAGCCGCCTCGCTGTTGCGCCCCCCTCAATATCCTTTGCGGCCCATCCCTTGTTGGCAACATAGTATTGATGGCAGTAGGTTTCATCTTGCAACGACCGTCATTGGTTTGACTCCTTCTTGGATATTCAGCTGCTGCTTTGGTTATGGCATGCCCTTTCTGCATTGTTATTTTTTGGGTTTTCTTTGCCAGGGTTCGGTGGCTGCCTTGCCATTGTAGCCCATCAACGTCCTCGACGACTCACTTTTTCTGTGACGGGATCTCAGTTACCTTTTTGCTATGGGCGACAATGTTTCAAGGGCGGTGGGCTGCTTCTTGTAGTGATCGACGGTGGACCTGCTCCCTCCAGGTTTCCATGTTGTTGATCGTGGATGTCGCGTGCTGGGGTTTTCTTTGTTGGATTTGTTGGCATTGGGTTTTCTCTCATTTGTCACAGGGGGCTACTTTTTTTTGGATGTCGTTCATGGGTCTGGGTTAGTGTTACCGATGCCCTCGTTTGCTGCCATTTTTTTGGGGCTGCCAATGTCTTCATCTGGGTTCCTGGCTTAGTGCCTTTTCACCTCTTTCCTGGGGTGGTTGTTGATGTGCTTTGCATGGTTTTGTCCATTTTTGAGCTTTATGTTGATCTCTTCTTGGTTTTTTAGGCCTTCAGGCCTGGTTTATATTGGCTTATTTCAGTCATTATTGTGCAGATATATGTACCCATAATGTTTTTGGTTTACATTTTTGAAATGATTCTCTGTATTTTGATACATGGAGTTTTTACTCTAAAACATATGCTATATGTATACTTATGTAACATCTTTTTATCTAATAAAAAATTTATGTTTTTTCTTTAAAAAAGAAAAATAAAAAATAAAATAAAATAAATAAATAAATATATATATATAGATATAACCCATTCCACACTTTCCAAAAATCAATAGATAGAGAGACCATTTAAAAATATTCATATTTAATGGCGATTCCTCTTGAACGAGAAGGTCCTTGTTCTTATATAAAGCATAGTGTTACATGTATAGAGGCTTCCAAAAATCGAGACGACCCTTAAAAAATTTTCACTTATAATAACGATACCTAGGGTTCTAAATTTGAATTCGAAGATCATTAATGTTCGCATATAGAACCTGGTATATAGCCCAGCCGATAGGTAGATGACTCTTTAAAAAAAATCATATTTAATCACGAGGTCTTTTGAAGTTTTTGGATGATATTATTTGTTTATGATAAAAATGACCTACTGTTCAATTACCTTTGAAAAAATAAAGAAAGGCGAAATGCAAATATGATTTTTTCACACAAACTAATTGAGTTAAATTATTAATTTATTTTTATTTAATTATTATATTGAGTTCTATTGTGAACAAAATAGGTGTACAAATGTTTATTAATTTATTGAATTTGATCTAAATTATTAAATTATTTTTATCCCACTATTATATTGAATTTTATTGTAAATAAGTATTTTAATAAAATTTATTAATGTATACCCAAAATAAAAAATTCATATAATCGTAAGAAATAAAAAAGAACTTTATGTTACGATGAGCTATAAACCATTTAGTGTATACCCACCATTTAATTTAAATAAAAAATAATCATAAAAAATCAAACTCGAACCACTGAAACAAAATAAAACCATGATGAAAGGTCAAGCTCCGTTGAACTTTGAAAGAAAGAAAGAAAGAAAGAAAGAATTTTTAAAGTCCACGACGCTAAAAATAGCCTATGGGACAGATTGCTTCTCTATCTGACTCTTGTATTCGTCCCTTTTCCTGTGAAGTTTTACAATGACCACTCCCAACTTATCAACCAACTCTTCACTGAATAAATTATCCCAAGAGTTAGCTGCCAGAATACCTGCATAGTTTTCCCTGATGTCTTTGAAGGCCTCACATTCTAGAATGAAATGTTTTTCTGTTTCCACTTTTCCGGAGGAGCAAAAAATACATACTCTTTCTTCCCACATTTCTTTTGGCCTTTTCCAACGCCCTGTTTCACAACAGAGTTGATGAGAATTAGTCCTTAATTGAGCAATAAGAATTTTAGATCTCCAAGAAATATTAGCCCCTATGTATGCCTTTTGTTGATGGTTATGCGTGTGGTTAAACTCTTCAATTTAGTACTTGTTCTTTCTCTCTAGCCCTTTCATCCAAGTATGTTTGTGGAATTTATCCATAACAAAAGTTTTTATATCTTCACTGTTTGATGGAGACAGTCAAGACGTGAACAACACGTCAAGCATCAGTTAGTCGTTGGAAGTAGGACTTATTGTCGGACACCTTCTCATGTTCACTCAACAAGTGGTAATCTTTGATTAAGCATTATGGAGCCATTGTGAAAATAAGGCGATGCCTTGTTATTATAATAAGGTTGTATTGACATTGTTAATGCTATAATGTGTTACTGGTTTTGACACAATTGAGCACGTCAAACACTATTGATGATATACCGATTCATTCAAGGATGTGATGTTCGACTATATGGGATTAGGGGGTTGATTATCTTTATTTTGGTTGTGTGGTGTTTTTTAGTTTATAGTTTTTCAAATATATTAACTAGGGATTGATTATTTTTACTTTGGTTTTGTGGTTTTTTAGTTTATAGTTTTTTAAATATATTGATTTATAATTTGTGGTTTTTTTAGTTTATAGTTTTCTGAATATATTAATTTATAAAATATTAATGAATAAAATAATATTTAATTAATTTTTAATTTATTTATTTATTTTGAAATAATTCAATTTTTTAAGACGTCAAAAAATAATTTTGATTTATTATTATTTTTTTTTGTTGAGATTTTTCATGTCAATTTGGATTTTTTATACTAAAATATTAGTAGATTGTATTAAGGGTTTTATTTAGCAAGTGTGGATTTACTAGGGCTTTCCATAACCTTAGAAGATTTGAAGGGATAGTTAAATGATTTGAGAAATATTGTGACACTTTCCATATATCACACTTTTAGAATTGTTTGAAAGGATTATTCATTCTTAACACGTTTTATTCATCATAATCTGTACAAAGTTTTCACTTGAAGTAATCATGCTTCTTTGTTACACATTTGTAAAGATTGATTGAAGATCTCAAACATCAATAGATTTGGAAAACACATTTCTTTATTAATAGAGATCTCTTTTTTCACAATTATTTCACTTAAATTAACATAAAAACCTAATTTTAAAAAAAAATGATATTAAACTTATTTAGATAATAATATATTATTTCAAAATTATCCATTTTAATTTAAATAAATATATTCTCAAGTTTTACAAGGTAGTCCATAATAAACTAAACCTCATTCCATGTAAATACACATATACTGAAAACTACATTCTTTGAATCATAACATTTGCAATATAGACATATAAATTAAAAAAAAATGTTTCAATTGAGGTTGAGTATCTTTTTGTTTCTAATATTTATGGAAGTTTTAATTAATGTAATTATAGGTAAATAAAATATAGACATATAAATTAAAAAAAATTATTTCAATTGAGGTTGAGTATTTTTGTGTTTCTAATATTTATAGAATGTTTAATTAATGTAATTACAGGTGGTCATGAGAGTGCCTCAAAATATGACACAGAATCTCTAGAGCTTCAAGGGTCTCATTCTGCAGGTTTTGAACAACGTTAATGTAGGCCACCAATTCGTTATGATCATCATACCTTTGTTCATGCAAGGTATCCAGGTTGAGCCAGATATGCTGGAGTTGAGAAGAAATGGATTCAAGGGTGGCCAGAGCCTCAACCTAGCCTGGTGATTGAGTCGGAGAAACTTCCATGGCCACCACTGAGTGTTGGCTCTCTATAGATTCTGAATGGGAGCTCGAGTCCCTTGGTGCTTGGCGATTGTCCATGTTGCGTCCAAGACTGCAACGTCATGCCTGACCTTTCTCACGCAGCATGCAGTCACTCACCACTCCTACTCACTTTTCTCTGCTGCAACACCAAGTTGCTTCGGGTCCAACAACCCCTAAAACCCACTCACCATTCCGGCACCCATGGTTGAAATTGTCATTGAACGTTTCCCGAGCACTATAGATAAGAGACACACTACCGCCACTCACCAAAACACTGCCCTTAGAGGAGGTGCAGAAGCGCCACCACTAGTAGATGCAAATCGATGGAGAGCCTGAGTGCTTAGTAAGCCTAAGGCAGAACCACCCTCGGGCATGGAAAGTGAAGAACTCCTTATGCGTAGTCTGCAAACTAATTTCGGGCTCCCGGGCTGAACACCAGAACCACCGGCCCAAAGACACTCCCTCCAAAACGAATTCACCTCCACCACCTTGATCCGCCTCATGGTGCAGCGAGCTTGTGCTGTTGCCAGGATGTATCCCGAATTCTAGAATCTCGCCACCGCTACTCGATGAAACTTTCACCCACCTCATCTCCTGACGGCGAAGCTCAAGAAAAGGTTTGAGAGCCAACATTTGCTTGTCTGCGCAATCTAGAACACCAACCTTCACCATCGCCTACAGATACCGAATGGCCTGTCTCACATCCATCCCACCCTTAACTGCCTTCACACTTGTTGTGAGTTGGCAGCTGCGTGACTAAGGGCTGACCCAACATTAACTACCCACATCCCACTTGTCCTGATGATTAGACACCCCGAACATGGAACGTGCATTTCATCATTATTAATAAGATCATTTTTAAATATTTAATATATATTAATTAAAAAATTATTAATATACTTAATAATGAAAAAAAACATCTATGGTGAAGATAAAGTTTGATTTAAATAAAGTTTAATTCATGATTTTTTGCCACTAAGTAGAGATTTGTAAATATTTTGTTTTAGATGGTCGTTTATATGTGTTCTAGTATTTTTTTTTGTTTTTGTTTTAGATGGTCGTTTATATACGTTCTAAATAATGTGATGTCGATGGAAATTTTCTAAGTTATTCAATGTCATTACAGAGATTGAGGAGATTTGGTTGTATATATACCCACCCTCACATCCATGTTGTTTCTACGTTGCCACCAAAACATAAGCTTTTGTCCCATCAAGATTACAAAATGAATGAATCTCCCACTGTAATTAACGATAATATCAACTATCCAAGCTAATATGAATGTGGAAACATTATACAAGGAGAATGAAATATGCGTTAATGTGATCATGTAAGATAACTGAGTTTAAAATGAAAAAATTATTGCCTTTATACCTACGTCTTGAAGTTATGTGGATTGTAGATTTGGGAATATTTAGGTTCAATCTGAAGTTCAATATAACTGAAATAATTAACCCCTTTCATGAGTGCCATATTTTAAGATATACCCGAAATCTGCAATGGACATAAAGATTCTCATGAAAAAGCTGACTCAATAGTTGCAGTAATTTTAAGTCATGTATTTCTCTTACACCCACTTCAGTTTCAGTCTCTACTTTCCAACAACAAAGTGTAAGAACGCTACTCCCACCACCAAGAACAAAGAAAAAATTGTTGTGGATGAGTACTCACATGCAACGATATTGAAATTCTTGTATGTCACTACAAGGAAAAGACCCTCTAGCAAATGTTTTTGAGGAACCCCTTATAAAAATATCCTAGAAATATGTTTGTAGTAGAGGTTTCTAGAGAAGGTTGGCAGGGGGAGATTTTTGCAGATGTTTTTTGTCTGGTGCGTTTCTCATCCTACACCGCACATGTGCGTTCAACTAGAAAAGCACCGGTGTGTACTACAAATTGGCACATCGAGACACTGTGCTCTCCGTACAAAACCTCCCGGTGTGTCTCATTACTATAGCGCATAGGTGCACTACACAGATTCAAGCCAGGTGTGACATAAAAACCTGCGCAAAACTGAAACAACCCCGGTGCACTGGGAAGAAACCGCCCGGTGCACCTCAAAAACTCGTGCACCAGAATAGTGTTAAATAAAAATAAATTATGGCCAAAAAATCTGCATTTTCACTTCTTCAGTGCTTCATAGCTCTCAAGCACCGGTGTGAACTTCCCTATATGAGGCGCCCTGCCATCGGTGCTCCCCATCGCACGCACGCACTGCCGTCCATTGCCCACCATCTCGATTTTGAATTTCAGAACACGGTGGGAAAATTTAGTTTTAAAAATTCTCCAGAAAATATGCCTAGTCGACGCCCAAATGTACAGGCATTTAACTTTTTTCTCCACAATTAAAATTTTTAGTACATTATATCTCTAAAAACCTTAAAATTTACCCTTTAAAAAAAAAAAATTCCTGCGCAGTGCGCTCAATCCGTGTGACTTGCACTGGTTCGTGGTGCTGCCTGTAAATTGAAAGGATCCACCATGACTGGTGCTAACAGCAACCACATCAGTTCTGGTGTAGTACCAAAAAGGCACACCGTGTTTTTTTTAAATACATAAATGGCGGTGCAGTTGGTTAACCGGCCACACCGTCAACCTATGTTGAAGTTCGGGAGGGCAGTGCGGCGACCAAAATACGCGCCCCAGGGCAGATAGTTTAGTCAATGCACCACCCTTTGGACACCAATACATATTCAATAGAGTGGTCATTTAAATGACCACACCGTTGACAAATATCTTGATGTTAGGGGGCATTGTGATGGCCCAGATATTCCCCCGGGGGCACATGGTTGGTTAGTGCATGCGCCTCACGGAAATCATGATACAGTCGATGGTGCAATTCGTTAAACCCTTGCACCATTGACTATAGCATTCAGGAGGCGGTCGTTGGCCAGAAACTATAAAGTTGAGGAGGTTGGTCGGCGCACCACCCTCCGAGACAGCCATAGTCAACGGTGTGATCGGTTGAACGCCGCACCATTTTCATCAGAGTATGTTTGGCGGAGCGTTGATGTAATTATCCACCCCAGGATGGATATGTTTCGTCGATGAACCATGGAATGTACATTCCATGTTGTGCGTGTGAAAGCTGCTTCCAGGCGCATCGCGGACGATACACGATAAAAACAAATTTGTCTGCAGGTGCATGAATTCGAATGTTTTTTTTGGCGCCTGGGCTAACATATATATATATATATATATATATATATATATATATATATATATATATATATATATATATCATTTAAG
The DNA here is from genome assembly GCA_034641835.2 of Pinus albicaulis. NCBI lineage: Eukaryota > Viridiplantae > Streptophyta > Pinopsida > Pinales > Pinaceae > Pinus > Pinus albicaulis. Next base: position 854,490,415 of record CM076570.1, read on the forward strand.
AAAAAAATTGTATTTAATATGTGAATCACTTAGTGATGTCAAATGAGAGAAGAGAGGGAACAATAGGAACATATGGCAGACCAGTATAACATGGTTCACCTGTGGGAGGCATGAGAGAGGGAGAGACTTATGTAATCTCACCCTATTACAAAAGCCACCCAGTTTATCCTAAGTGAGGTAGGTCTCCTCAAGTTCTATGAGGAGGCTCCATCTCTGAAGGGCCAAAATCGGTTATTGTGACAACTTATCTTCAGGTGGAATTCCCACCGACAGGCTTTCTAGGTTGGCCCTAACTAGTGGTATGTGCCCACTGAGGAGGACATGTATTTTATTATAGACCTATCTAGGAGAGGGAAGGATTTTCCCTCATTCCTAGAGGTCCCCGTCGGCTATGTAGCATGGAGTCAGTTGGTGTACTCCTAGAGATACATTAACATCGATATACTATCTCTTGCAGATTTTCAAGTCTCCAGTGGTTAGTAAAATATTTCTTTGTTTGGTGGAGAGGAGGTGAGGTGCCTTTCATTACTGCTGTGGACCATTTCACACCATACCAATGATGGGAAACACATTCATTGTCCGCTTTTACTTTATGTTGATTCTTTATTACAGGTGCCATGACTTGTGAGGTGATCTGCGATTTTTTTGCAGCAGTTTTGTATGGCTTTAGATAGATGTCGTTCTCAGGCACAAGGGAGGGTGAACTCCCCTTTTGCTTCAGATCTATTTTGTTTATTTTTTTAGAGGTTTACAGAGACGAGGCCTAATTTTTTTGGTAGCCTTGTAGGCCAGTGCTGCACGTACGAATGGAGATGTGGGGCTAGATGATGCCCAAGATGTGTGAGCCTAACTTTTCCACAAGGATATCTCATGATGCATTAGAGTTGCCATCCAATGTTGATGTCACCCCTTTGTTCTGGAGCCATGTCTGTATCTTGGTTAGGTTTGGCGAGGGTGTGCCAAGATGCTCTTCACAGTTGATGAGCCACTGGATGAGAGAGGTAATATTAATGTTTTCTTTAAATTTATTCTAACACGTTCTTTAACTTGTTTTTATTAAATTGTTTAATGAAATTGTCCAATTATTATTGTGTACTTAAATATATTTTTAGATATTGGGTCATTTATTGGCGATGAGATGCCATCACCACCAAATGATTTAGGCATAGATCCTGCTAATGATCAAGAGATGGCAGATGCGGAGGATCATAATGGTGACAGACCTGGTCCTCATGATTATGCAAAGGTACAGGTGGGTGTGAGGTGTAGGCCTGACACTAGATTTAGGATGGAGTTGGGCGACCAAGTCTGTCGACTCCTAGTGGAGGAGGGAGTCAGGTCGACCACTATCAAAGAGATACATGCTGATGATAGGCTGACAACAATATGGAGAGGCATGCCACGTGATATGTTGACCCTGATGCGGCATGTCGTTGGAGATACCAGTTTAGTGGCATTGTTGAGGAGGGCCGTTTGATGTAGGCATGGTGGAGATGCAGTACATCGACAGTCAAGCAACGACTCATCTCATGATCATGATCAGGAGAGTGATCATTGTTTATCTAGTACTCCACCATGTAGAATTTCCTTAAAATTTTGAAAAATTTATAGTAAACAATCTAAAAAATAAAAACTAGTTTCTTTTCACTAAAACACATAGTTTCTATACTTCAAATTTGCAGCATAATAGAACATAATTAAAGACACACTCAAACACAATTAAACATAGTGTTTTGCTAGGGAATCTAACTAGGAAGACCCTCTGCTTGATGAAAGTTTTATTGATATAAAAATTGAGCAATTGATCTCTTAAAAAATACATTTGTTTCAATATTAGGGACACACTTGTCTTCCCTGCTTGATCTAGCCTTGAAACCATTGCAATACTGTTGGCCTCTACCTAGTAACAACTTGTGTACAAGCTTCTGTTGCACACTTTTCTCTCACAAGCTTCACACACAAGCTTGTGCTTCCTATTTCTTGGTCTTACCAGCTTGTGCTCACCAAAACAATGAATACACTTGTTCCTTCATTCCTCCTTTAAAAGGAAATTCAAATGGATAAAATTAGTGAGTTTTCTAATTAAGGAATGATTTTTTTATTGATTAAGTTAGCATGAGTTAACTTCTCATGAAACTCGTCCTATTTCAATTCATCAACTTGAAACTAAATCACTTGTGTTTTTCCTCACTCAAATCACACTAGAAAACTAAGAACTTGACTTTGAATTTTAACACATCAATTAATTGCATCCTAACTCGTCCTAATTTTTGGGACTAATTCCTAAATTATAGGAACTTGTCTTAATTTATAGGGAATTTCCTAATTTTTAGGAACTCGAGTCATACACATGAAGAAACTCATTCTAGATCCTATGATTAAGGCACAAATCAAGGAACCCTTTTCTCGCTAATATTTTCCACACCCTCTTAGCGAGGAAGGTGTTCTTAGAAGAATCCCGTCTGGCACCTCAATTTATCTTCAACTCTACCAAGTTCTCTATTATAGCTGTGCCCTATAAACTATAAGGCATCCTTGATTTCTTATGTGGAACCTTCTTTGAAGACATGTTATTTCCCACCATGTTCTACAAGTCCATAATTTTCCACTATCAATGATAACAACTCCTTCTATGTCACTAAACTTTGGCTCACTAATCTACCCACAACAAGGCCTCTAGCACCACTAAGAAGTCCACTCATTGGGTCTTCTTTATTTCCCTCTTATTAGTGGTTTGTCCATCTGCAACCCACTGAACTAGGGCTCCATAACTCTGCCTCCTAACAACTCATTGTTCCTTCAATGATCACTATAAATTAAGTGATTCGAGGACTTCCATCTTGTAAAGATTATAGACACTCTAGAATGTTGCTCCTAGGGCACCTAAATCTACCTTGTCACTATGACACATCAACCCTATGATTATGCTCCCAAGGGCCTCCAAAACTTCCCACAAACAATCAAATCTTTGATTGATCTACATATTGCAAATCAACCATTAACAATCCATACACTTATTATTCTCAAGTTGATTCGTATCTCTTTCCAAACACCACTAGGACAATATTTCACCTAGAAATATCTCTGCATATCTAGGTCTCCTTGTCAAATACCTGAAAAAAATCAAACCTCATGCATAGCCACTCCTTGAGATAAATTTGCACTCATATATCCATGAACTTCTACCCTAAAAACTTTCAGGACATACCTACAACATACTATCATCACTATTCCTTTACAGTCATACAATGAAATAACCTTTGTCCATACTTGCACACTGCTTTTGGATTGGCTTTAGGCTTAGCTGAGTTGTCTGTCCACACACTGCAACAACCTTAAACTAGGGAATCTAAATCTGTTGTTAAAATCTAAAATCTTTGTGTTGGTTTATTTTTTTCACTGCTCTGATACCATGTAGAATTTCCTTGAAATTTTCCAACTGTTAGAGTGAACAATATGAAAACTGAAAACCAATTTTTTTTCACTAAAACACAAAATTTCTATACTTCAAATTTTCATCGAAATAGAACAAAATTAAAGACATAATCAAACACATTTAAACACATGGTTTTTCGAGGGAACCCATTTGGGAAAATCCTCTACTTAACAAGAATTTTATTGATAGAAAATCTGAGCAATTGATCTCTTAAAAAATACATCTATTTCAATTTGAAAAGGCACACTCGTCTTTCTTGCTTGAAATCCTTGCAATACGGTTGATCTTTGATGCCCTCTACCTAGTACCAACCTGTGTAGAAGATTCTATTACACACTTTTCTCTCACAAGCTCCATGCACAAACTTGTGCTTCCTATTGCTTCGTTAAACTATGAATAAATTTTTTCATTTGTTCCTCCTTTTAAAGGCAATTCAAATGGTTAAAGTTGGTGAATTTTCTACTTAAGGAATGATTTTGTGATTGATTGAGTTAACATGAGTTAAGTGTTCCTGCAACTCGTCCTATTTCAAGTCAAACACATGAAACTAAATCACTTGTGCTTTTCCTCAATCAACTCACACTAGAAAATCAAGAACTCGACTTTCAATTTCAACACATCAGTTATCCTAACTCTTCCTAATTTTAGGGACTGATTCATAAATTATGGGAAATTGTCTTAATTTAAAGGGAATCTCCTAATTTTTAGGAAATCAAGTCATGCACAAGAAGGAACTTGTTCTGGCTCCTATGATTAAGGCACAAACTAAATAACCCTTTTCTCGCTAATATTTTCAATAGTAAATGGTTATTTTTAGTCTTAATCACCATGAAAAACTAATAAAATCCATAAAACATCCCCTTATGGGGATATTTGACTATGATTTGTTTAATAGAGGAAATTAGGATGTTTTTAGTAAGATAAATGGGCCTTTGAGTCTTGAAAATGGCCAAGGAAGGACAAAAAGGGCATTGGGTATTGAAAAAATGTTCAGAAACTCAAGCATTATGAAATATGCATTGAAATACCACAAGACACCTTCCTATGGGATATTTAGACTCTAAGTGAACTATGGCTACCAATTAATTGATCTGGGCAATAGTGATGGGTCTAGGGGCCTAAACCATGGTCAAAAAAGAAAGCAAAGGCCTTTCGTAGCAAAATTAACATTTTGGGCCTCAAGCACCATGAAAAAGGCCTACAATCATGACATTTGCCCTCTTTGTGGGGTCTTTCACCTTTGAGTGGTCTTGCAAGTGCTATTACATAGTTTTTCACTAAGGGGATGGGTATAGAGGCATTGATTATGCTTAAAATAAAAGAAACAAGTCCTCTACTCCTAAAAGGAGGTTTTAGGGCTAAATATTTCATTTTGAAACATGTGCCATTAAGATAGTTTTACAAGTTTTTTATTTTATGTAACAATAACACACACCCATTTGTCTATTCATATGAGTTCTAAACAAATAGATAGAATTATCTCTTTTCCTCTACATGTTAGATGAGGTGGTTTCTTTGGTTTTAGCTTCAAATTGAGGGGCTAGTTGATTTAAAATACATAAATAACAACAAACTCATTTTTCCATCACTCTATTAATATCTTCATTTTCACAAGATTTTTGAATATGATCCATATATTCATCACCATGAAACAAACATAGAGCTATGTATACAAATGATTGTGATAAGAACTCCAAATCCATTTTAAGGTTTCATCAACATTTTAATTTTTTTTTTAAGACATAAATTTAATCACTATATATAAAAAAAAACACATTTTCTTTACAACTACTTTGAGCGTAAATTAGGGCCAACTCCAATGTTGTATAGAAGCATGACGTGTCCATGAATAAGATGCTAACAAAATTGTCCATGAGAGAGATGTTATCACCAAAGTTATACCAAACATTTAGATGCCCCATTGAATGTTATCTACAATTATAAAAATGTATTCTACAAATAATTTATCATTAGCATATTAACACAAACACAAACATTATATTATAAATTAAAAAAGAAATTACATTTCTTAATTATACACATTTTTTTATAAATTAACATTATTTTTTAAAATTATAATTCATTTTATAAATTTATTTCCGCACACCATATTTTTGTAACTTGGGTATATATTTAAAATAAAGATATCATTATTTTTTGTTCGTTTTTTTTACAAAGTTTACATAATTAGTGGATGTTGTGAAACCAACTCCAAAAATAGAAGAAAAGAGATATCAACGCCTTAGAAATAAGCCACTTCGAGGGGGCAACCTCCAATACATCACATGAATGAACAATTATTTGATGATATAAATTAAAAAACCTCCTTTCTATATATAGGAGTCCATGGGGCCACAATGTAATCCTAGACAACCTAACAATAATAATTTAAGGGCATAATAATAACAATGTGGGAGTTACGGGGGTACAATAATAACAATAAGGGAGTTACAATAACAACAATAAGGGACTATACTAGTAATATAGGGACCTAACATGCCCCTCTCCTTCAAAAAAGTGTTGTCTTCAACGCTTGAGTAGCTCTGGGTGCTTCTGTATAAAATTCTCATCCTCCCATGTAGAATCTTCAGTGGGTAATTTCTTCCACTTGATGAGATACTCTGAAATTGATCAATTCCAGAGCTGTCAAGTTCTTGTTTCTATGACTGCTTCAGGTTCCAATATGGTTTTTCCTTCCTCGTCAAGTTCTGGAAATATTGTTTGAACTCGAATATTTTCACCTATAACCTTCTTTAAGCATGAAACATGGAAAACTGGATGCACTTGTGAAGAAGTAGGAAGATCCAATTTGTATGCCATAGTACCAATCTTTTGCAACACCTTGTAAGGACCATAGTATTTTGGCAATAATTTATTATCCTTCTTAGCTTGCTTGAGGGACATTTGTTTGTATGGTTGTAGCCGTAAAAATACCCAGTCTCCTACATCAAAAATTCTCTCGATGTGATGTTGATCTGCCTGTTGTTTCATTCAATTTTGTTCCAAATTCAAGTTATCTTTTAAGAGTTGGAGAACTTCTTGTTGATGCTCAATGTGATCTTCCACTGCTTGAACCTTCGAATTTTCTCTTAAAGATGATGTTATGGATGGTGGATGATATCCATAAAGTGCCATAAATGGGGTCATTTGAGAATCCAATACTGATATCTATTCTATAATATTCCTTTGGAATCAATTCAACTTGATTCTTCAAACAAGACTTATGCAATTCGGAAAAAAAGAAAAAGAAAAAAAAAACACACTTTTTACTTGCTTTTGAGGAGCTCGATATTGAAATTGACTTATATATATACTTGTCAATCCTTAATATCTGAAATTCATCCCTGTAGTAGTCCTCTGAAGCTTATTTCAAATTCCATAGGTCTGACTTGATTTGGATTCTTCAAGACAAAGTTATGTCCAATCTCCCACAATGACCTAATTATGGACTAGTTCAGTAGAGCGAACTTTTACGACTTGCCATGTGTCTCTGTTTGCTCCTTTGGCTCTGAAATTTATACACATGAAACTACAATTTGTGTACTTCTATTCACTTTTTACAGAATTCCAATCCGATGCTCAGAGAGAGAGAGTTATGAAGCCTTTTCCACAATCACCTCTTTGAGATAAAATTCGGGAGCCTGAAAAAGACCTAAGTTCCACAAATTATATCTCCAAAAATATTGCGAACCAAACTCTAAAATTTTGCAATGATGTTCCTCGGGATTCCTTCTTCGCGCTCTAAAAATTTTAGCTTTTGAACCTTCGTAGAAACAAAGCTATAGAGAAAATGTTGTGATGACCTTTTTAAGTGAAATTCAGGAGCCTACAAAAAGACCTAACTTCCACAGATCATATCTCTGAAAATATTGCGAACCAATATCTGAAATTTTGTGACAATGTTCCTCAGGATCTCGGCTTCCCACTCTAAAACTTTCAGCTTCTGAACCTTCGTAGAAAAAAATTTGTAGCAAAAATGCCACGATGACCTGTTTGGAGTAGCGAAACCCTAGAATCCACAGCTCTGATACCAAATGTTGTGAAAACAACTCCAAAAATAGAAGAAAAGAGATATCAACGCTTTAGAAATAAGCCACTTCGAGGGAGCAAACTCCAGTACATTACATGAATGAACAATTCTTGGATGATACAAATTACAAAACCTCCTTTCTATATATAAGAGTCCATGGGGCCACAATGTAATCCTAGCCGACCTAACAATAATAATTTAAGGGCACAATAATAACAATATGGGGGTTACAAGGGTACAATAATAAAAATAAGGGGTTACAATAACAACAATAAGGTACTATACTAGTAATATAGGGACCTAACAGTGGACATGTATTATTATTATTATTATTATTTTAATTAATAAATTGTCAATTTTCACTTTTTAACTAGTAATAATAGTAATAAAGATTAATTTTATTTATTTATTTTATATTGTGTTAATTAAAAATGAAATAATTGACTTTTAGAACACTAAATTAAAATGTAAAAGGAAATCTAATTATTGATAATTATTATTAAATATGGTGTAGCCTAACTTATAGACGAAATAACCTTTTTTATTGAGTTATATAATTTCAAGCAATAATGTGATTTTTTTCTACTTAAAATATTTTTGTGCATTCATAAATGGATTAAGAACTTGAAAAAGCCCTAGGGCACTCAAATTTTACAGATTAAACAATTTAAAATTGAAAATTAAAGTAATAGAAGTAAACATTGTTAAAATTGAATTAGTGTTAGTATGAAATATTGCTATTAAATGTCAAATTAGTATAAAATATTAAATTTTCTTATTATAAGAGAAGTAAAAAGAATTGAAGTATTATATATGTAGAGATAAATTAGAATTAAAATTATTAAAAAAAATTGGCCAAATTAAATTAAAGTTAAAATTAAATATTATTTTTAAAAAAGTTGATTTTTTTTTTCTTGTAAGCTTGGTGGGACTACATCTTCATCATGTCCAATATATCACTAGATCGGAATTGAACTGGTGGCTTCACATCAAGGAATGCCTTAACATAGCACTCTATCACCCTCTATCCAAGACCCATGGACTAAAATATTGGATTATTAAAAAGTAATTAAAATATAATTAAATAGAAATCAAGAGTAGAGATTAAGTTATATTGATAAAGAATGCAATTATAAAGAAAAATAAAAAGAAAGGAAGGGAATAGGGATGAAGGGGCTGATTTTAGGAAAGTGGTTAAGTAGATTAGAAGGGGCTTTATTAGAATAGATTAAAAAAGGAGAATAAGCATAAATAAGCTAGGTTAGAAGGGTTTTTATTAGAATAGATTTAAGGGGGAGAATACAGATAAATACGCTAGGTTGAAAAACAAGTCGGGGAAGAGAGAAATATGGAGGGAGGGAGTGTTATGAATGGGTAAGAATGACATGAGTGTTAGGGGATTAAATTTAGAAGATAAAATAAATTAGATGTTTAGTATTATGAGAAAATAAATATAACGTGAATCATTATTAGGAGTCAAATATACATTTATAATCATTGAAATCGAATCCCCAACACTAATGTCAATCTTAACTCTTTTTAATCCCAAATTTCTCTTCCACTGTTTCTCTAATTTTATTTTATCCTCATTATTTTTCCATTTCCCAATAAAATTATAATAAATTTTCTCTCTATTAAAAAAATTAATAATTATAAAAAAATATAATTTTAACATTGATATAAATAGTAATAGTAATTATAATTTAGTATTTTCCCCATCTGTATGGCGCCCCTGAACTATAGAGCTGGAACCCTATGAGGACAAGTTGTTGTTGCTGTTGGTGGCAATGTTTAGAATCATAAAGCTGGTACCCAATGTGGACATTATTGTGGCTTTTGGTGGCTATTGTTCAATCTTATAGCTGGAACCCATTGAGGTGAGTTGTTTGCTGCTTCTGGTGACTATTGATCATTCATAATGCTGGTACCCAATATGCACAATTTGTTTATGGTTTTTGGTGGATTCTATTGATTCATATTGCTGGAACCCAATGTGGACAACTTATTGTGGCTTCTGGTGGCTTTTGTGGGTTCATGAGTGCTGTTGTTTCTGTCGTTTGCATACATGGTGGGTGTGGTGATGATACAGGGAGGTGCCGCTTTGGGAGGTCCTGGGTGCTGGCGCTGGTGATGTGAGACGCTTTTGTTGAGCGCCGTTGACTGATGGAGCCATGGGGGTTGCTGCTGCCATGAGGTGTGGGAGCTTGGGGTTTAATTGTCAGGTGGTCTAGTGCATGGGACGCCATTGCTGGTTCTGCTGCAATCCTGATGGCTTCTTGGTATTTTCTAATTGGTCTTTCGTTGTTTTCCGGTTATTTTTGAATTGATTTCACAGCATCGGCATTTGTGGCTGGCAGATCATACAGGCAGTGGTATGGATTTTATGGCCTTGTCCGGATGATGGTCACATTTATTGACTGGATTCTACTACTCCTATTTGATGGACATCGCTCATTACTCCTTTGTCCTTTTTAGGATCCACTTCTTATTTGGTTTTGATCTAGGGGCATGTATCCGTTAGATGCTCCCATCCATTAGGCGCTCCCATTTAATTTTGGCAGATTGGGGTTTCAGGTGATATCTGTACTTGCTATGGGTCCCTCTTGTCTTTACCTCATATTGCTTCCCGACTGTCCGTTGAACCTGCCCGTCCCATATTTTTAAACTCTCTGCATCTAACTGACATCCTATGTCAGATATCTGGTTCTTTGAACAGACTGCCGTTATTACTGCTTTCGTGAGGTTTTCTGTGAACGATTAGTCTGAGAGATAGCTGTGTGAGCTTTTGAGAGACCACTGTGTTGTGCACTGTGGGTGTGTCTTAGTGAAGTCTGTGTGCAGTGCATAATGGTTATGGTGTAGGGCACTGACCGGACTGTTGTTTATGAGGAGTTTTACTGCTGGGTAGTGACTGCAGAGGGCGATTGAGAGTGCCGCTGAAGGACGGAGCAGCGTGCTGGAGTAGTTTGCGTGTTATGCTAGTGTATGTCCGGCCTCCGGTGGTTTAATGGAGTCCACCGATCCATATCTGCCGTTATCACCTTTTTCGAAGTTCCTTGTTTACCCGATGGATCGTGGAATTAAACTGCTCTCTGTTTTTTCGATTTCTGATGCATCGGGTTTATTCAGGGACCTGGCGGCCGATGGTTTCTTTCGTAAGGACATTACATTTCCTTTCGACCCTGGATCTGATGGGCTTGCCGAACTTGGTTGGATATATTTGGGTGTTGGTTTTCTGAATCGTACTGGGGCGTCGTTTTTCCCCAATCATGGGGAACGGCCTCATCTTTTTTGGGAGCCTTTTTGCTTTTCAGGCCTGTTTATCTCTTATCATGTGGGTCAGTTTTGGCTTGTAGGGTTTTTTGGTTTTGTCCAAGGTTGGTTATCTTCTTCAAGCTCACCTTTATATATTCATCAAGCGAGCCAGATCTCCATTGGCCAAGCGTGCATGATGATTTTCAAGCAAGCCAGTTTCATTATTCAAGGGTTTGTGTACAGAAAATGGGATATTGACGCCGATAAATGTTTTCAAGAGAGCCTGAGGAGATGTTTGCTCATGCGAGACTGCCTCTTTCCAGCCACGGAAGCAAATTTGGATCACTCCTTTTTGTTCGCTTTCTTTCTTTTTAGTTATCTTTTATTTACTCATTATCATGTTTATGATGCTGCTGCATTTTCTTTGAATGTCCTTCTCAATGTATACATGGATGATCTTCATGGGTATGTTTTATACTACCCGTTATTGGTGGCCATGAACATCGAATTACTTCTCTTAAGAAGTGTATTCTGGATGTATTTGGTTTATGGGGTTTTCTCGCTGTTTTTAAATAAATAGCTTGAGAAAGTATTTTTGACCATGTACTGTCATATATTTCTTTTAATATATACAGCGTTTTTTTTCCTCTGAAAAAAAAAAATTTATAATTTTAACATTGTTAGCATATAAAGCCCATTCCACACTTTCCAAAAATCTGATAAGTAAACGACACTTTAAAAAAATTCATATTTAATCACGATGTCTTTTGAAAGTTTTGTATATTATTTGTTTATGATAAAATTAACCGACTCTTCAATGACTTTCGGCCAAAAAAATAAAGAAAGGAGAAATGGAATTCGTTTTTTTATACAAATTATTATTTAAATTATTAAGTTATTTTTATTTAATTATTATATTGAGTTTTATTATGAACAAAATAGGTGTACTAATGTTTATTAATTTTATTGAATTATTATCTGAATTATTAGTGTATACTAACGGTTTGATTTATATAATCTAAAAAAAATGTATATAATCATTAAAAAAATAAAAATAAATGTTGTATGTTGCGATGGAGCTGTAAACCATTTAGTATATACTAACCACTTAAGTTAAATAAAAAATAATTATAAAAAGTCAAACTCGAACCCCTGCAAAAAAATAAACCATGATAGGAGCAGCTCCATTCATCAAAAACTTTTTCTAGCGCCCAGGAATATAGGAGCAGCATCATCGAAGAGCATTGAGCTCATGCCCCCTCTGCTGCGATGGTGATGAAGATTAAACAATTTATCAGAAATAATCTTTAAGGTAAGGGCTTAGTAACAATACCTTCCATTGAATTACATACTAGTAGGTAAAAGGTCCGAGTCAGTTTTTTTTTTTCCCTCAGAAAAAGGAAAAAGGAAAAAGTTTATTATTAGAAATAAAATTACATTCTTCATATACATGTCCAATATGTATTCCTAAATATTTCTATGTCCATCCAAAAAAACTGTTACAGTAATAGATATGCATGTCAACTATGTAATATATCCCCAAAAAATAGAATCACATATAAACATGCTCATACAAATAAATGTTGTTTTAATCTGATGCATCTGGTGGAGAATAAAAATAATTTTGAATTTCATTGATCTTCAAGGGGTTCTACCTGATGGTAGAGAGGTTGCAATTAAAAGGCTGAAGATAGGTTCAAGGCAAGGAGACAATGAATTTCTGAATGAGGCAAATCTCATTAATTGTGTTCAACACAATAATCTAGTTAGATTGCTGGGTTGTTCTGTTGAAAGATCAGAATGGTTGCTAGTTTACGAATACCTCCACAACGGTAGTCTTGACAAGATTATATTCGGTTTGTTCTCGCTTCCTCTTTCATTGCTTGAATCCTGTAATTGTTCGAGTTTGTGCACATAGAAGCTTCTTGACCCTTTTATTGTCTGTGATGCATTAATTGTAGATACAACAAAACGTCATTTACTTAACTAGACAGAGAGGTATCAAATAATAGTCAGAACTGCACGTGGCTTGCCTATCTTCACGAGGAGTCTGAGATTAGAATCATCCATAGAGATATCAAAGCAAGCAATATTTTACTAGACAATAAATATCGATCCAAGATAATGGACTTTGGCTTAGCCAAACTATTTGCAGAAGATGAAATCCACGTTAGCACCAGAGCTATAGGAACTTTGTAAGAATTCTCTATACAGTTCAATCTCTTCCCAGCTTTATTTAATAAATTAGAGGATATTAACCTATTAAAACTCATATATATATGAGAAAGGATAACATAATTTTAAGAGGGTTTAAGATATGGATATTTGATTGTACATCACATTGTGTAGTGGTTACATGGCCCCTGAGTATGCATTACACGGATAGTTGACAGACCAAGAAGATGTGTTCAGCTTCGGAGTTTTTGTACTCGAGATGAGAAAGAACAGGATTTTACCAGAACACTTGGAGTTTCTCATCCAAGCTCTATGGCACATTTGGATCTTGTTCGGAATATTGAACGAAACAATATAACACAGAGCGATGCTTCCCCCACAACACAGATAATGCAACAAATTGTAGAAATAAACAATACACAAACATACAACGTATACACAGGAGAGGAACAAACTTCTATTTCTATTCAACTCTACTCTAACAAAATGAAATTACATTTCTTTTAATACAAATGGTCGTATCCTAAAAACCTAATTCTATTCAATGTTATTCAATTTCTTAAAAGACATTCAACAACCAATCGTCCCTGGCCTGTCAAAAGACCCATATCTTCATTAAGTCGGCACAGAGGCTGTATTCTGGTTTATACACGAAAACACATAAAAACACGTTTAAAAATAAAAGCTCAGACTTCAAATAATAGCGGTTTTGACTCTGAAACCTCATCACGTCTGACGCTCCATCGCAAATCGCAGATTGGCGAACTTAACAGTTAACTGGCGCGAACATGGGTAAACACAAATCCTTGTCGGCGCGATGTGTGATGGCATGATCACACTGCAAAACAAACATCTTAACTTGTTGGCTCTAAGCAATAAACTCGAATGGTTGCGAATGCGATTTGCGATAGCACAATCGCATCACATGACAAATAACATAACTTGCGGATAGCGGAAGGTAAGCGGTAAATAATGTGAAGTGCGCTCTACGGTATGGCTAACTGTTGGTAAGTGCGGTAAGGGAAATAAAAAAGAATAAAGAACAAAAAAAGGTTTTGGCTTATGAAGTAAGGTTAAGTTAGGTCCCGCTGGATATCACATCGATGGTATATTAACATATGGTTAATGGCTTAAATTAAAAATGAAAAGCTTGCGATTTCGCGTTGTGGGCAAAAATTAAGTCAAAGCGATGGTTGAAGAAATAAATGTAGAGGATGTCTCGGGTACTTTATTTGTTGTGGTTGCGTGAAAAGCCTTCGGGCTCTTGGATCCTTACTTGTCCTTCTCTGCACAAAATTGATTTAAGTGTGGGCTACCGTCGCTTCTCACTCATGGCGGTGGTTGGGAGTATAATACCAACACTCCCCCTTAATCACAACTATCACCATCAGTTATTTCCAGACACTGTCTGAGGGAAACAAAACTCTTCTGTCCCAAGGGCTTTGTGAGGATGTCAACAAACTGTTCCTCTGTCCTGTAATGATGCAGGACAATCTCCCCATTGTTAACAAATTCTCTTATAAAATGATATTTTGCATCAATATGCTTTGTTCTATTGTGGAAAAAATAATTCTTTGATAATGCTATTGCTGATCTATTATCACAATAAATTGTGGTTCCTTTGTCTTGCTCATGACAAAAATATCTCAACATCCTTCTCATCCATATTGCTTGGAATGCTACTACTGTTGCTGCCACATATTCTACTTCTGTTGTTGATAATGCAACTACTGGTTACTTCTTGGAAGCCCATGAAATGACTCTCGATCCAAAATGAAACACATACCCAGATGTGCTCTTTCTATCATCTACACTGCCAGCCCAATCACTGTCAGTGTAACCAATCAACTTAAAATTATCAGATGAGGAGTATAGAACACCATACTCCCTTGTTCCATTCACATACCTAAATATTCTCTTGGCTTCTTACCAATGTGTCTCCTTTGGTGTCTCCATGAATCTGGAAATTAAATTTACAACATACATAATATCAGGCCTAGTTGCATTCAAATACATTAGACTGCCAACTATGCCCTTGTACAATGTTGGATCGACATTTTTGTTGCAATCTTATTTGCTTAATTTTAACCCCATGACAGTTGGAGTTACAACTACTTTACTGTGCTGCATGTTAAATCTCTTTAAAACTTTTGCAACATATTTTTCTTGGGATATAAAAATTCCCTTTTCATTTTTCTTTACTTCAATTCCCAAAAATATCTCAATAAACCCAAATTAGTCATTTTAAATTCACTCTTCATGACTACTTTAAAATCAACGATGAGAGAAACTCCATTTCCTATGAAAATTAAATCATCTACATATAAAACAACAATAAGGATCTTACGATCATTTTCTTTAATGTAGAGTGTGGGTTCACCATCACATTTTTCGAGCCCATTATCCATCAGGTAAGCATCAATTTTGCTCTACCATGATCTTGGTGCTTGCTTTAGCCCATAAAGAGCTTTCTTTAACTTCCACACTTTGTGCTCTTGGCCTTCAATTTCATAGCCTGGAGGTTATTCAACATATACCTCCTCTTTCAACACTCCTTTCAGAAATGTTGACTTCACATCAATTTGTCTGACTTTCCACTTTTGTTGTGCTGCAATGGACAACATTGTTCATACTATTTCGATCCTTGCAACTAGTGCAAAGGTTTCTTCATAATCTCTTCCTTGTTGCCGCTTGTAGCCTTTCACAACAAGTCTTGCTTTATGCCTTTCTATCTTTCCTTCAGCATTGTTCTTGGTCTTATAGACCCATTTTACTTCAATGACTTCTTTACCTTGTGGGAGGTCCACTAACTCCCATGTGTCATTCTTTTCTATTGCACCAATATCTTCATTCATTGCTTCAATCCATTTTTCTTCTTTTACTGCATCTTCAAAATGGATTGGGTCATCAACATGACAAAACAAAGCAAATAAAGAATTCAAACCATTATTATTATCAGCTTCTTGCTTATAAATTTCACTCAAATTTCTGAATCTTGGTCTTCTTGGTGTGCTTGGAGTTCCACTTGAACTCGAGGGAGTTTCTGATCCCTGCGATGTGCTTGGAGAAGCACTTCCTTGATTTCTCAAGGTTTTTCTATTGTTTTCTTGTGGTGTGCTCCACTGAGATTTTGTAGGTGGAGGAGGAGCCACCGTGCAGGAATTATTTGCTACTGTGCATTCCTCTTGCTCTTCGTGGGATGTATATGTCTTCACATTCACTATTTTCTCTAAGCTTCCATCCCAAGCTTCTTCTTCAATGAACTACACATCTCTGTTGATTATAACTTTCTTGGTGGATGGATTATAGAGTTTGTAGGTCTTGGACTCATCACTGTATCCAACAAAGATAAACTTCTCCCCCTTGCTTCCAAACTTCTTTCTTAGTTGATCTGGGACATGTGCATATGCCACACATCTGAATACTCTCATGTGAGTGAAAAAATGCTTTTTTCCACTCCATGCTTTTTCCGGAACTCTATTCATAACATCTTTGGTTGGACATCTATTTAAAATATAAGCTGCACAATTTATAGCTTCTGCCCAATACTCATTTGGAAAATGATTTTCCTTCAACATACTTCTGACCATGTCCATGATGGTCCTATTATTTCTTTCTGCTACACTGCTTTTTTGTGGTGTATACCTTGTGGTAAACTTCTTGTGTATGCCATTCTCCCTATAGAAATGTAGGAAATATTTGGAGATATATTCTCCTCCTTTGTCAGTTCCTAGCACTTTTATGTAATGCCCACTTTGCTTCTAAACAAGATCTTTGAAGTGGTAGAACTATTCAAACACTTCACTCTTTTGTTTCAAGAAATAAACCCATGTCTTTCTTGTATAATCATCTATAAATGTCAAGAGATAGTGACTTCCAACCAATGTTGGCGTTTGCATTGGTCCATACAAATCTGAGTGGACAATCTCTAAGGATGCCTTTTCCCTTATACTCTTCCCTATTGGGAATGCTTCTCTGCGTTGTTTTCCCAAGATGCAGCCTTCACATAGGCTGTCTGGTTTCTCTATGAGTGGTAATTATTTTACCATCCCCTTTCTATGCAAGAGGTCCAAAACTCCAAAATTGAGATGTCCAAATCTCAAATTCCATAACTAATTTTCGTCTTTCACTTCTTCTTGAAAGACCTCTTGTGTGATTGCTGCTACTACACCTCCTTCCTTCAATTTTGTTCTGATCTTGAGAGGAAACATCCTATTCTTTGTCATATGCACTTTTGCAATGACTCTTTTACTTGAAGGTATGTCCATGATTGTGCACACATTATTCTTAAAAAATACATTGTAGCCCTTATTGACAAGCTGTCCAGTGCTTAAAAGGTTACATTTAAGTCGAGGTACATAATAGACATCTGGCACAAATTTCTTTTCTCCCGTCCTTGTGATACTCTTCCTTTCCTCATGACATCGAATTTACTGTAAGTCCCTGTTGTCACTTCAGACTTCACATTTTCATCCACATTGGAAAAAATTGCTATGTTTCCAGTCATGTGGTTACTACAACCTGAGTCTAAGATCCATACATCTTCTTGTTTTTATTTTGCTACATTACATGTTAGAAGCACATTACTCTGGTTCTGATTTTCTTTTTCAAAATTTATTTTTTGTCTATTATTCATATCATTTTGTTTCTTTTTACATTCATTGGCATAATGCCCATTATTTTTACAATAATGACATTGGACTTTGGATTTATCACACCATAGTCCTTGTGCTAGGTGTTTTCTTGAGCCTTTGCTTTATTTTTTATTGATGCCCCTTCCACTTGTGCTTGCAGGGTTGTTTCTTCCACCTCTATGTGGGCTTCTTCCTCTTCCTCGGTAGTTTTATCTTCCTTAACCTCTACCTCAGCCAAAAAACATTTGTGTCTTGAAATCATGCTCCAATGAGGAATTCGATTTTCTGTTCAGTTTATGTTCATGAGACATCAGGGATGCACAAAGCTCATTCACTGAAAATTATGAGAGATCCTTTGTCTCTTCTATTTCCACTACTATGGCATCAAATCTTCAATGTAGACTTCTCAAAATTTTCTCCACTATTCTTATTTCCTCGAGTGTCTCTTCATCAGACCTTATCTGGGTAACCAACACAATAACATGTGTGAAGAATGAGTCTATGTTATTAGACTCTTTCATACAGAGAGTTTCAAAATCTCTCCTCAGCATTTGTAATTTTGTTGTCTTCACTTTCTCCATGCCTTGATAGGTTGTCTTGAGAATATCCCATGCCTCCTTGGACTTTATTGCTGTTGCAATCCTTGGGAAAATACTCTCATGTACTGCTTGATAGAGATAGAAAATTGCTTTGGAGTCCTTCTTCTTATTATATCTCAACAACTCTCTTTCTATAGTTGTCAAAGAATTAAGTGTTGCTGCGTCTATTCGTTTTGGATAGCCATTTTCCACCAGCGCCCATATATCTTGTAAAGCAAACATGGCCCTCATTGTTATGGCCCAATAATCATAATTTTTACCATTGAACTGTGGTAATTGTGGATTTTTCAAGCTTGTGCCTGTTGCTGCCATGCTGACTGTGTAAAATAAAACTTTCTTACTTTTGTAAAATCTTTCTCACTACTGGAGACTTCTGCTTCTACAAACAAAAATAATCTTACAGCTTCTTCAGTAAATAGATATTGTTCTTGTACTGAGAGCCTAGATCTGCTCCGATACCATGTTGGGAATATTGAACGAAACAATATAACATAGAGAGATGCTTCCCCCACAACACAAATAATGCAACAAATTACGAAAATAAATAATACACAGACATACAACGTATACACAAGAGAGGAACAAACTTTTGTCTCTATTTAACTCTACTCTAACAAAATGAAATTACGTTCCTTTTAATACAAATGGCTATACCTTGAAAACCTAATTCTATTTAATGCTATTCAATTGTTGAATGGATGTTCATCAACCAATTATCCTTGGCCTCTCAAAAGACCCATATCTTCATTAAGTTGACACGCAGGATATATTATGGTTTATACACGAAAACATGTAAAAACGAGTTCAAAAATAAAATCTCGGACTTTAAATAATATCGGTTCCGACTCTGAAACTTCATCGCATCCGGTGCTCCATCGCATATCGTAGATTGACAAACTTAACACTTAACTGGTGTGAACATGGCTAAAAGAAAATACTTGCGGATGCGATGTGCAATGGCACAATTGCAACACAAAACAAATATCTTAACTTGTTAGTGCTAAGAAGTAAAATCAAATGGTTGTGAATGCGATGTGCAATAACACAATCACATCGCACGTCAAATAACCTAACCCTTGGATGGCGGAAGGTAAGTTTTAAACCATGCAAAGTGCGCTCTACGGTGCGACTAACTGTTGGTAAGTGCGGTAAGAGAAAAACAAAGGAATAAGGCGCAAAACAAGGTTTTGGCTTATGCGGTAAGGTTAAGGTAGGTCCCACCAGATATCACATTAACGGTAGAATAACATATGGTGAATGGCCTAAATGGTAAAAAAGAAAATATTGCAATTTCGCACTGTGGGAAAAAATTAAGTCAAAGTGGTGCTTTAAGAAATAAACGTAGAGGATGGCTCGAGTACTCAGTTTGCTATGGTTGCGTGAAAACACCTTTGGGCTCTTAGATCCTTGCTTGTCCTTCTCTGCACAAAATTGATTTAAGTGTGGGTTGTTGCTGCTTTTCATTCATGGCGGTGGTTGGGAGTATAATTCCAACAAATCTCAATTTTAGAGTAGAAATTTTCTAAAATGTCCATAGAATTATGGTTTCTTGGTAAATAATGCTTTATGTTTTGTGGATAATCGTTAATTAGTAGACGTGGAGACTTTATAATGTAGAGAGAGCATTAGAAGTTATGGATGCAACATTGGAGGGCAGTTACTCAATGGAAGAAGCGATTAGAGTGATTAAAATTGGTCTTATGTGCACTCAAGCAGGCGCAACATTGAGGCCTTCCATGTCGTAGGTGGTTTTGATGTAATAGGTGAGAAACAACATATTCCTTCACCCACAAGGCCTGATTTTGTAGATGAAGATGAAGAGGAGAAATTTAGTGGTGAGATAACTTACAGTTACTTAGGAGACAGTCAAGACCTTAACAACATGTCAACATCAAGAAACAGTCAGTTGTTGGAAGTAGCCACCTATTCTAGTAGACCTTCTCATGTCCACTCTGCAAGTGGTAGTTTTTGATTAAGCATTATGGATGCGATGCCTTATTATTATGTCCACTCTGCAAGTGGTAATTTTTGATTAAGCGACTTATTATGTCCACTCTGCCTTGTTATTATGTCCATTCTGCAAGTCATAATCTTTCATTAAGAATTATGGATGTGATTCCTTGTTATTATATTTATCCCCATTTATTTTATGCTATAATGTGTTACTATTTTTGACACAATTGATCACGCTAGTTTCATAGATTATGAAGAGTTTCATGATATACTGATTCATTCAAGGATGTGATGTTTGACAATCTTGGATTAGGGGTTGATTATCATTATTTTTGCAATTGTGTCAAACACTATTAATTTCATAGATGGTGAAGAGTTTCATGATATAGTGATTCATTCAGGATATGATGGTTGATTATCTTTATTTTGTTTTTGTGCGTTTTTAGTTTATAGTTTTCAAATATATTAGTTAATAATTTATAAAATATTGCTTTCAATAATATTAGTAAATTTTCAAGATTATTACTATATTAAAATATTAAGAAATAATTTTGGGCTATTCTAAAATATTTTGAATTAATTTGTAAAGTAATGATTAAAATAATATTAAGCTAATTTTTAATTTTTTTTACTTATTTTGAAATAATTCAAATTTTTAAGATGTCATTTTTTTTACTTATTTTTTATTTTTTATTTTTGACTTATTGAGAATTTTCATGCCAAATCACTCTTGGGATTTTTCATGTCAAATCACTCCTATTTTGTATTGAGAGTTTTATTTGGCAAGTGTGAACTTAATAGGGCTTTCCATAATTTGAGAGGAATTGAAGAGATAGTTACATGATTTGAGAAAGGTTGTGACACTCTCCACATCCCACATATCACACTTTTAGAGTTGTTTTAAAGGATTATTCACTCGTAACATGTTTTAGTCATAGTTTGTACATAGTTTTCATTTGAAATAATCATACTTCTTTGTTACAAATTTATAAAGATTGATTGAAGATCTGAAACATCAATAGATTTGGAATTTTTTTTTTTTCTTTTTGTAAATGAAGATATCCCTCTTACTTGAAATTATTTCACATGAATTACTATCAAATTATTTAGATAATAATCTATTATTTCAAAATTATTCATTTTAATTTAAATATATTATAGGTTTTACAAGGCAGTCAATAATATACTAAACCTCATTCCATGTAATTACACATAAAACCTCATTCCATGTAATTACACATATGCTAACAAAAGTTTAGCCTTATGTGTTTTCAATATTTATAGAATGTTTAATTAATGTAATTACGAGTAGGTAAATATCATATAGACATAATTAAAATAAATAAATAAATAAATAAATAAAAATAAAAATAAAAAAATAAAAAATTCAATTGAGGTTGAGTATCTTTGTGTTTTAATTATTTATAGAAGGTTTAATTAATGTAATTAGAGGTAAATACAATTGGTTTTTTATTTTATTTTTTGTGGCTTGGCTTAAATGATATATTAGTTTTTAAATTATAAATTTTATCTAAATTTGTTATTTGTTTTTTTAATAAATAACATAAATTATATTATATCTAGAAGTTGTTATATGGATTTTTTTTAATAAATAAAATAAATAATCTTATATTGGAAAATTAATAGACAAACAAATAATTTTTTTATTTTTTATAAATACGTATGGAAAAATTATTTAAAATTATAATGTGTATGAGAATGGATCGGTCTTAGATTTCATTATCCAATGATATAGCTACCAACAACAATATATAAAAAGTCCTATACCCTAAGGAAAAAAGAAGAATTTGAATGGTGGAATGTAATTATGGAAACGTGAGGGTATCATTGTCCTCGTGAAGCAAGACATAGTGATTATTGTATCAGCAATATTCATGAAAATCCCCCTTCATTCTCAAATTCAGATTGACCCATGTTCTTGTTGATATTCACTCCCTCGTTGTTGTTGATATTCACTCCCTTACTATTGTTGACATTCTCTGGCTCATCATTGCTAACACACTGGATCACTAGTGCGGAAACTCATAGAAAAAAAACACATAATATTTAACGCTGTAATACATATATTATCCAATGATATATCTCCATTAGCATTGAGAAGTTATTAAAATTTGGTAAAATTTTGTTTTACATGTTTACTTACAATTTCATTGCATTTACTCTATAAATTTTGTTACATTTCCATTGTTTTTATTCCAATTTATATATCATATTCATGTTTAGACACCAATATATGAAAGCATAATGTAAGTATGGAAAACCACTTGAAAGCTATCTTCTTTAACATACAAAATAATCGATGTATTGAAAGACTGAGTGTAAATGCATGGATTTATTTATTGGCCTTAAATGACAATTCCGACAAATTAGAAAAATCAACAAACATATCCTCACCACCTATCAAACATGAACATACTAAAAAAAACAATAATACATCAAATACATGCAATACGTGAATAAATGTTAAAATAAAATTGAAAACAAATGCATCACAAGAAACTTGGAAAACCATTCATTGTTGGAGTGAGGGCGACCTCGCTTGTTGAGTTGCTCAAACTCAAATGGTTCATCTTCAGCTTCTATGATATTCAAGTCAATTTCCAATCTTGCATTTTGTTTTCTTGCTTTTCTTATCTTTTTGGGGCTCATGAAACTCTTCTTCCTCTTCAAAGACGACTCAAAATCACCCAACCCACATGTGAATTCATAATCCATAATATGAAGATTGTTGGCATCATCAAACATTTTTTTAAACAAAGCAATCGATTGTTCAATCTTGGTAAAAGTAGCAGGAGGACTTGTTTGAACCAGGTCTATGTAGCCACACAAATCCTCTTTGGCCAACTCAATTCCTTCAACATTGTGAATATCCATGGCAAATGTGTTTTCATCTTCACCAAGATCCGATATTTCCTATATAGTTATCTCAGGAGGGTCATTCTATGAATCAATTGTGCTTTAATGATTTAGTAATTTGTTTTAAGCCATTGAACAAGAAGAGAACCAACCCACCTTTATGTCATTCTTGCAAATGTTTCCACGAATAGACCATGAACAATCAAAAGTTATGAAATGTGTGCGATGATAAGTGACAAGATATTGCTTATTAGGTTTAGATTGACTCCTCACCCAAAAATCATGAGACCTTTCCTCACGAGGGCTACAATCACTATCTGGAATTATTTTTTATTTTTCCATTGATGATTCAAATTGCTTCTCTTTCCTGTAATTATTCAAAAATCCTTCCTTTTTTAGAATTTCCTTAAACTGATAATAGGGTTCAACATTTGTTATAAGAACATATATCAACCAATCCATCCTACTAGAACATTTATTTCTTTTATCAGATAGAAATTTTGTCTTTAGGTAATAATGATATGACTCCACAACATTGTTTGTCTCTTGATTTACATGGGGAAAATCCCAACAACCTTTTACCCACATCCCTAATTGCATAAAAGGTGCATAAAAGTTGGGTTAATGAACATATTTCATCCATATAAAAACCAAAAAGAGAAATGTAATAAAGAGTTTTTCAACTTACAAATCTTGTCACTAACAACCCAATTCTTGTGTAAATAGTCTAAGAACTTATCCTCATTATCAAATTTGTTGAAGAAAACATTAATTTCGTTGCTTACTTCAACATTGGACCAGTAATTCATAATTAAACCCAAATCACTAAACATTTGTTTTTATATTCCTAGACTACTGGCCAATCGATTTACATTTTTTAGCCATGCTTGACGTACGTGCCAAACACACAAGATAACGTCACACCTTGTGATTCTCCTGCCCCATTCAATTCATTTCAAGAATGTTTTTTTTGTAATAAATACAGGTTGTACTGTAAAATAAGAGCATTGAAGTTACATGAAAGCACAGATTTCAACCAATGCATTATCAACCATGAAGGCATTAAATTTCCAACTATGATCAACTTGGTGACACCTATGCATGAGGTGCTCCAACCATAGTGAAATGTCCTATGATGTGTTACGCGATGCCACCACACATGCAATTAACACCCCACTTTTTTGCTCATCAAACACCATGAGTGTGTACAATTGATACTATCACATTCAAAAAACATATGAAGTCAACTTTAGCTCATCAATCATTATCAATCATTATTAATAAAATTGTTCCACTAGATCAATCATTCTTAATACACTCACCCCATACTTATTCATATTGAATGTTGAATCCATGGCTATTAGGCTATTATTCGATAGATTCACCATGGTCTCCAACACACAATTCGTCTGAATTCCAACTATAAAATGGATCTCTCCACCATTGGGATTTTGATAAAATAAAATATCATCTGGGTGTTTTCTATACCAAAGGTTCACACTCATTTTTTCCTTCTTATGCAACTCATAATTTCCTTTAATTAGATGATTATATATGTTAGCAAAATATTTCCTACACAAAAATAAATCCCTATCTCGAGTTGAAGGATCCATGTCAACATATTTTTTAACATGCATTTTGCAAACCGAGTGAACTGGCACTTCCATGAAGAAACAATTCTCTACATAGGAAACCATGTCCCTTGATAAATTTGGTTGATGCAGGGCCCCAACATGACCTAAAGTGTCTTGCTAGCCATGACAAAGCCATCCTTGGCTATCTACATTCTCATACATGTTATATGTTATTATCGCTATCTCGGGGATTTGAACCAGCATTTTTACAATGAAATGGCATTGGAAACCCCTCTTTTTCACAAATGATTATCTTCACTTCATTTCATCTTGTACTCTTCTGTCCTCGGGGCCGTATGAACAAGCATAGATGCATAAAAAATTTTGAGAATTCAACACATTTGAATCCATGAAAAATGATGGACCATTATTACTACCAACATCTAAACAATGCATCTCTAAAAAACTTAAACTTGATATAGAAAGGATGTAGTAGGCCTTGAGCTTAGGAGTTTATTTTGTACCTGGGTGAAAGAACATGTAGCATCTCCATTCATTTCCTCTCCTGTGATCAAGTCTCCAATTCTGGTTGAAGGTATTTTTGAAATCTGATCAAACTCCATGTCTTTTCCTTGTACTTCAAACCAATCAAAATACATTCTAGAAAATATGAGCTTTTCTTTAGGGTTTGCACTGAAAGAGAAATGATTGTTTCCCATTTGACTTGCTTCACCATTTTCTGACCCAATGAGTCACTGCAAGAGTTAACCAACAAGTTTTCTTAATGGTTGACCAACGAGTTTCCGTAATGGTTAACCAACGAGTTGACCCATGCTCTCCTAATTTTGCTGCAACCCATAACAACATTTCCTTTATATAATAGTATGAATAAATTGCATTAATATTCTGAATAAATTGGGTTCTAGTAATGTAGAGGATTCCTTGTCTGTCAAATTGTTTTTTGGTAATGTGGAGGATGAAGGGTATCAAAAATTGGGATTTGACGATCACCATAAGAAACAAAAAAATACAAATCATACGCTTATTCTTACTGCCGCAGTCGAGAGAGGAAACATGATTATTTCCGTCGAGTTACCAAAGATGTTTTCTTTCTTTCCGAAGCGTATGTGAAGGTAAATTTATTTTTACTAAAATATCAGGGATGCCAGTGTATTCAAATTAACGAGACCTAGGCTTTGCGTAGGTTTTGAAATTTTTCCATCGAGTTACCAAACAAGATTATTTTCGTCGAGTTACTAAACATGTATGTTTTATTTCTGAAGCATTTGAAAGGGTAAATTTAATGTTCTTACAATATCATTGACACCCGTGAATGAAAATTAGCCAAACCTAGGATCTACGTAGGTTTTAAAATTTCTCCGTCTGAGGATGCAGGGGATCTAAAATTTAGATTAACTAAGGTGGGAATGGAATTCATGATGTGTGGCTATGGGAGTAGGCGAGCCATCTTGTTATAAACAACGAGTTTTTTTCCTAGAAACAGGAGGAACCACATGGATCATAGTTGTGAGGAAACAAATGTTGGGGATGAAGCTGTTAATGCCAATGTTGGGGGCATAGCTTTTAACATTAACGTTGGGAGGAATGAGACCCACTCACCGAAAGGGCCTTTCATCAACCTGTTGGTTTAATCCATAAATAAAAATGTCTGAATTATAAACTATACATTGAAAATATTAATAATCAATTATAATAATTGAAAGATTATAATGTTGACCATGCAAGCTTCGATCGAATATAAAAGTGCCCATTGCATGTTTTCCATAAATGTAGTAAGTACATGATGCTTTAAAAAATTACATATTTAATCAAAATTCCCAGGGATTTGACTTTGAATTCATAGGTTCTGATAATTATATTATTTATATTTGATAAAATGAATGACTCTTTAATGAATTTGGGAGAAAAATAGGGAGAAACATAGGGAAAAAAATAGAGAAACAATATGCGTAAATTTGAAATTTTTTTTTTATTATTAAATTTATTTTGGAACATGTGTTTTGATGTTTATTGGTGTTTATCATGTAAAAATGTATTTTAAATTTATACTTGTTTTTACTAAGTAAAATTATATTTTTAAATTTAAAATATGTTTTTATTTATTTATTTTTTTAAGTTACGCACTTTACATTATGTTAAATGAAAATTACATAAAAAAAATTCAGCTAATGATCTTCTTGAACGGAAATGAGACAAGTAACATAAGTTCATAGTCTTTAGGTACATCATTTAAGTAGCGAAACATGCATATTCATTGGTGGTAGGAGTCAGGATTCGAAAAGGTTTTATGAAAGAGTACGAGGGTACTTGGGGAATATATCTGGATATTGTTGACATTGTCTTTTGTAATTGAGGTATTTGTTGTGTACATTCCACTTACCCTATCTGCTATTTTCCATGTGTTACCTCTCTTTGGTGGGGATGCTTCCAGCCCCAATCCCTGAGTTGATACATATCTCTCTTCTGCTTATTTTTGCAATTTACAGTCTTTATTGCATCATTATAGAACATTTTCGGCTGCTCCGAAGGAAGACCCATGTCAGTTTGGAATAGATTGTGTAAGGTGTTTAAATGTGAGGTTGAAATAAAATTTGATGCACCTGTAGGATAGAACAAAATAGTTTTTCTATGGCATAAATGGGTAGTTTCATATAATATCTCGAAACCTTGCAAATACATTAGTTTTAGGTGTTGTAACAGGTGGTGGAGGTGTTTGGGATGTTGGTTTTGTTTTTTTTTTGTTGACCTATTATAGTTGCATATTCTCTTCTGTTTCAGAGGGTGGTGGTTTATGGGATGTTGGTTTCACTATAGTTGTATATTCATATGTTATTTATGCTATGGAATTTGTAATATCATGGGGTAATTGTTAGTCACAGACGTTAAAGTTTTTCTATGGAGTATAGGTTCTCCATTATAATTAGAATATAATTGGTAGTTTTGATGTCTATGATGGTTTATGTTCTTTGGTTTCTCTTTTTGGCGATTCTTTGAATTCTTCGGCTACTTGATAGTCACGACTACCTTTGGCTTGGTAGATGAAGACATTGAATGCCTTCTTGAATGTCTTAAATTGGAGGGTACATTTATTGTTTCCTGGGCGAGATCTGGTAATGTCTTGCTTATATATGATAAGGTTGGTGGGATATTGGATCCTTTTGATCCCTGATACTTGGCCCGACACATTCTCTCATTGTTTTTCTGACTTGAAATTAATACACTTTGGCACCTTACTAATATTAGTGGTATACTAGTATAAAAAATTTCTTTTCATGGCATGTATATGTTATTTCTATCATTCGAGGCACACCTTCTCTCTAGGTGGTAGGTGGTTTAGGGCTTGTGCGTGGATGTAACACCCTCTTCCCACATCTACCCAAGTAACTGGCCAACCAGGGTAAACATGTGAAGAGAGGCTACTATATATGATTCAACTTCCTATGTGACCTTAAGGAAGCGGAACCAATGGAGAACACCACCTAAAGACCTTGTACAACAACCACAACACCCCTAGGAGGAAATCCAACCATACATGCCTTTTATCCTTGGGTCACACTGACATTTTGACCCCCTTTGATCCATAGACACATGGATAACACTGCATTCCAGGGGCTATAGCCACAGATATAACATAGGATGCCAACAGTGAGGGTCCCAAATGCTCATTTCTGTGTCTGCGACTGCAGGATTTGAGGCACCTTTTTATGCGTAGAGCCCAGGTCACTACCCAAAACTTCATGAAAACTTAAGGGATGATAAATAACAGTAGGAAAATGATACGAAAGCAATCACATCAATGATAGATCATCAAGACCCCTCCTGTCCATGAATTTTTTTTTGTCAAACATGTCACAAACATTGAATTTTCAGGTGTAAAAAATATATTTAAGCATAGGGGTATTATACTTATCAGATAATTGCTAAGAAGCATTTATCCCTTACATCATCAGCTGCAATACAATATATTTGACCATAGATACACTGTGCATTCATTTACAAGTAAAAGCATGGATAGAGCCATACAACATCACTGATAAAATTCATGCTTATAACCAACACAATAACCACAGAAATATGATGGATACAACATCAATAAAATCCATACATAAACCAATACATTTTCATAACAAATAGAAAATGAATGAGCTTCTCATTTATTGATATAAAAACTTACCGAAGATGGGACTTCCACGTTTCACCCAACAATAGATTGGATGAGCTAAATATCTCTTTAGCGTGCCATATTCCAAGCATGAATGTGTGATCTCATCAAACACATAAATAAAAAACGATCCAGGGCTTCCAGAAGGAAAATCACCTCAACCCGCATCCAGTGATTCCACTTCATGGTTGGACATCACAAGCATCATGAATTGGTCTCTATCCAAGCTTTTCTAGGTCTCTATAGTGTTTGTTCCAAACAGGGCTTCTAGGACTAGTAACTCAATCCCAACTGTTACAGATCTTCTAGAGTGTTTTTCCAACTAGGGCATCCAGGACTAGAAACTTAACCCACATAGGGCTTCTATAATGTTTGTCCAACCAAGGCTTCTAGGAGTAGTAATCAACCCATAGTTGTCCCTCAGGATTCTAAATAATTTACAGGAAATAATAAATCAAATCATACCTAAAGGAATCATGAGAACCAACCAGAAAGAAATCAATGTAAATAAACCCACAACACCATGGCTATATAGGAAATGGAAGGGCTAGGAAAATCCACATGCATACACCATGCATGCCAAAAATAGTGAGGAAAATATACATGCAACTCAATATCTGCAATCAAAATCCATTGTAGACTCTGATACTGATGACTGATTACACTTTCCTGCTTTTCCTTTGCCTTCTTGCTCCAAATCACCAAGTATCCACACTCTCCAAGAGTGCTCCAAGAAAATCTAAGTATTCAAGAGTATGAAGAGAGAGAGAATAATGAGAGTTCCAAAATTGAATTGACCAAAATCTTACCAACTGATCCTCAGAAGCCTTCTTATTAATGAGGCCTCTATTTTATTAATTTTCCATTATTTTCCTTCATTTTCTTCCTCACATGAAACCTGTGACCTTTCACCTTATTTTTCTCCTAATTTCCATTATTTTCATAGAAAATTACAATTAATGCCTCATGCCTTTCCAAACCATTTTCCATTTCCGTTTCCAAGTTCCTTAGCCATAATAAATGAAACGAAGACCCACTAGGATGTTTTTCCCAACATTCAGCTTGTAATACGTGTCCCATCAACCATGGTTATTAATTTTCATTTATTAACTTTTATTACATGGAATTTTCACCTTACCACATATCTTGGCAGTGGTGTCATTCTTTGGCATCAGCCATATCATTCTTGACAGGAGTTAATATATTATTATATATGATTCTTGGTGATGGGGTCGGTGACGTTGTGGTTCTAACAACAATTAATTGCTACACTAGCTAGGTTTTGTGATGTGAATTTTCTCTGGTTTGGAGGGGTGTCTTATTCTGGTGGGTCCTAGATATTTTACATCCTTATATATATGCCGCATAGTACATGACAAGTCTGGATGACATGGCTGACACATGTGGTCATTTTGAATGTTTAAACTTAGATGTATCAAACCATGACGCCTTTATTCATGTCACCCTAACTGCTGAGGTAGCCTATCTCAATCAAGGTTCATAGGTGGTGGATGTTGTTACCTCATATTTATCAAAAATTTCCCTTCCTCTCGATCATCTTGTAGTTGGCTTGCATGTTGAGACTCAAGACAAGACATGTCCTCCGCAGAATAATGGTTATCAATAGAAGAGTCACTCCAATGGAAAATCAATTGCACCTGCCTTGAAGATGAAATTACTAAGCTTTGTCCATGATGTATTATGACATAAAATTAATAACTTTACATGAGCGTGCGCTATTCGGTCCCTGGGCGTTTACAAATACTCCTCCACAGAACATGCAGGACTGGATTAGACATTAATGGACACTTATTCTTGAATATTCTCCTAAAGCTAGTCGTCTTATGAATTATTAGTATATTTTCCACTTCCTACATCAAGATTATATTGAATGCATCATAAAAAAACCATGGGCTAGGGGTAGGAGTTTCTTACAAATTCATCGATTGTACATTGGATTCAATCCTCTGCGAGATACTCCAAAAAATAACTATGTCTAGGTGAAATTGCCGGGTTTGCCATTAGAATTCTTTACCAGATATGTCATTAAGGTTATTGGAGATGCAATTTCTCCGTTCATATATATCGAACTAGTTGTTTAGGTGCTCGTGATAAACAAGTTGCGTGGATTTTGGTGGAACTAGGTCTCTTGGGCGAGATCCAAGAACAATATTGACCTAGAATGGAATATCCTGTTACACATACAAATACTTGATTACTGGGGATTACTATTTAGATGTCTATTATGCCACCATACATGAAATATTTTGGATTAGTGCCCTAGAATACATACACAAAATCCTCTAGGGAAATGTCGTAGTGGACGGTGGATGGATTTACAATATTGAGATATGGCACACCAAGTTCAAAATTTAGCTACTAGGGCCTCATATGAGAAGTATCTGGTTAATAATGAAGTTTCACATCTCAATATTACTTCTTCCCCTTGCCCCTCCATGGCCCTTATTACTTCTCTCGAAAAAAACCTAGATTCATTAAATTCCAGGTAGGAACTTGTTCCTACTATAGTCGTCATTCCACATCCTATGATACCCCCCCTTCAACCTTTCAGGCCATCTCAGAATTGTGTGCCTAGACAATATTTGGATAGCCCTTGATGTACTATCTTCCTCCTGAACCATTGCGTCATTCTGAAACTCATGTTGAATCTCCTCCATAGGACTCTGCTCTTACCCTGAATCGAACATCTTCTCCTCAATCCTAGAACCTTGCTGATTTTGACCACTCTCCACACAACTCGTTAGGTAGTGATATCGAATATATTATGAAAAACCTAACTATGGATATTTCCGTCCTCACCATTCACCATTTACGATATCAGAAATACCCTATTTACATTAGCCCAAATTCGGCACACCATATTATTGTGCGACGTAATGGTGGTTATGGATCCCGACATTACAAAAAAATGTCGACGTCTAAATATATTCATATCTTGGATTCATATTAATTGAGAGAAATCCCCATCATTTATACAGATTTCTCCCCGACCCTTGGAGTAGAGCAACCCACAACTGCGATTTCATGATAAATTTTCATTCTTTTAATTGTAGAGGTTTGGGGGATATGTCAAAGCGACTTGTCTTCAAATTCCTGTTTGGATCAATTCAACCTTTCATCATTTTGTTACAAGAATCTATATTTGCGTATGATAGAGTCATTTCATATTTTATTTATTTTCTTCCTGAGTGGCATATGGTTTCAGTGGATGCTCGTAGATTATCTGGGGGTACGACTATCCTATGGGACCCCAGATCGGCCTTATTATGGGAATACACCTTTTTTGTTAGTATTATTGTATCTAGGTATGTTCATGGGGTTGTTCAAATAATAAATTCATTAACCTATACGTGCCATACAAAGATATAACCTCTTTTGGGATAGAGTGGAGGAATGCAATATCCTTAAAATTGGATCTCTCGTTATGGCCAGGGATTATAACACCACTATTTCCAGGGAGGAGGTTTGGGGGGCTTGGTGCAAACAAGACCCCTTGGAAGAAAGATTACTAGACATTTTTTCCACCAATACTCCGGTAGATATCAAACCCTCTCTACTTTCCTTTACTTGGAGAAATGGAGGATCTGGGGAACAATACATTAGCAAATGTTTGGACCACTTCATGGTACATGAGAATATTGTTGAAAGATCGAGAAATTGGAGATCGTAGGTGGATAAAAATTTTGTATCTGATCATCTCCTCATTTTTATTTAGTGGAGGACGGAACATTATTTATTTGGAATTCCATTTAAGTTCAACAAGGTCTGGTTGGAGGATGTTGATTTTTATGAACTGATTCAAATCACATGGTTCTCTATAAAGAGGGATGATAATATTCATCTGATGACAAATATTTTGGTGAAATTAAAATTACTCAAAGCAGGGCCAGAATTTGCACACATTTGAGGGGCAAATGGAGCTCAGAATCCCTACTAATTCCATGTGGGAATCCATGAAATACATGGAACTATGGCACACATAAATACTTTAGATACAATAAATTACAAGGATGTTAAAAAACAGAGCGTTATAGTGCAGGGAGGGAGACAAGAACACACAATTCTTCCATAAATTTGTAAACCATCAAAAAAATATCAACTCCATTTGGCATATAATGAATCAGTATGGCGAAAATATTTTTTCGACTGAGGAGATTCCAAGAGAAGTTGTACATTTTTTTGATACGTTATATCAAGCATTAGGGGAATTTTGAGGTCTAAAATCAGCCTCCTAAAGAAATTATAAAATAATAGTGGAAATAATAAAATAATATTAGATTACATCATCAAATTTTAGGGGGAAAAAAGAAAAAACTATTTTTTCAACTCATATTTTCAACTTATCTCCCTATGGGTTTACTCAAATTTCAAGTAGAAACACTCATTGGATGAAAATTTTGATTCCTCATCCAAGGAGTACCCATGTTGGATACTTTCGATGGACCATTCTACATGAAAAATGAGAAATACATGAAAAATGTGATTGATACTTTCGATGGACCATTCTACATGAAAAATGAGAAATACATGAAAAATGTGATTGCAATCACATTTTTTCATGTATTTCTCATTTTTCATGTAGCAAGGTCCATTGAAAGTATGAAACATGGGTACTCATTAGATGAGGAATTAAATTTTTCATCGAACGAATACTCCCTCTTGAAATTTGAGTAAAACCTTAGGGATATAAGTTGACAATACAAGTTGAAAAGTAGTTTTATTATTTTATTATTTTTTAATATTTATAATTTTTTACCCAAAAAAATGGTTAATCATCCCCCATGGTTGACATCATCTTAAATCCTATTGGTTCTTATAAAATTGGTTTTGGTTGTACATTCATCTTACGAGGCCCATTTTAGACCTCAAAATTTCTCTAATGCTAGGGCGGGTGTTGATATTGAAGATCATATTTTGGAAACTATGGAATACCCTCCGATGTTCAATGAGGAACAAAATAATGTATTGTATAACCCTGTCTTCACTAATGAAATTATACGGGTTCTAAAATCCTTCAAGATAAATTCCCAGGACTGGATGGTTGGACAATTGATATTTTTCTTCACTTCTTTGATTTGATGGGTAAGGAGCTACTAGATATGCTTGAAGAAGTGCAAATTAAAGGTAAGGTTTTTGTCGAGGTATAAAAGGTATCTTTTTAACACCTATTTATCTCACATTAATTATCAATCCGAGAGCGACTTTTTATTTCAAGAGTGTGCTCAGTCTGAGGCAGAAATTCAATCTAAGAGTAATGCTTTGCAAGATGAGTATAGCGTTTCAAATGAAAAAGTAAATGGATGCTTGGAAATGAAATCTTAATTACAACAACATAAATGGAAATTCTCTGAAACCTTAATTAAACCAATCCGCAAAACATCGATCAGGGATACAGTAGCAATAACTCCTTCCCTTAGAAATCGATATAAGATAACCAATCTGGGGACTTGGAAGCAATAACCAGTGTCCTCTACAGTTGCTGATCTTAAAGCAATCGAAATGAAAACAAACTCAATCTTCATGCTGATGAAAATAACTGAAAGGAACAAAATCTGGAAAGGAAAAGCAATACGAACAACAATTCTAATTATAATGCAATTAGGTAAGTAATCTCAATACTCCAATCCTGTTGACAGCCAAGACTATGAAAAAGTTCATTGGAATGAATCATAAATCAATGGAACAACAACACTTTATAAAAGATAGCAAGATGAATGAGATAGTAAATACGATCCTTGCTAAGATAGAATAGAAGTGCAATTCATTAACGTATACATCAAATCTAAATTCAATCCAACAAGAATCAAATAACTCTGTAATCGTAATAAATCTAAATGCAATTATCACACAACAGAAATAAAAGAATAGAAATACAAACAGCGGATCGCTCGACCAGGGCCGCGCCCTCAACCGCCGGTGAAAGTGCTGCTGGGTTACTGTAGAGCTTGAGAAATGGAACAAGAAAACCTCTTTGTATTAATCAAACATGAATAGCTTTTACATCAGTTTCTCTTTTCTCACAAGAGTCAAGTAATTACAACGTTACAAAGGGAATTCAATAATCATCCATTGTTTTTCAATACACAATACATGCTCTCCTTTTATAATCAGAAGGAAGAGAAATTAAATAGCCAATATGATCCCCCATAACAATATTGGATTTTTCCCAACAACTTGATCATCCAGAAAATACATTTTCAACAATCTTTCAACAAAAGCAAGGCGAATTTGGCTTTGCAGCTGAGATTTGGAAGACGGCTGCAACAACAAATCTGAGAAAATCATGCTCAAAGAACCCTATGTTTCTCTCAATACATGCCAAATTTGGGAAAACTATTCTATGTTAAAGTTAATTGGGCCCATTCTAGACAAAACACATGTTCCAGATTTTCCATATTCTTCTTCATTTTCCTAGAATCGTAACAGCAAAACTATCACTTCTTATTCCAACAAATTTCTGAGTTAGAATATTTGATGATGATTTGAAGATCAAATCTTCAATATGACAAATATCTTGGAGGCTAAAATGGTAAGTGATATTAAGAAATATATTAATAAACCATCATTGATAAAATTATGCATAATAATCATCAATTTATTAAAAATAAAGGAGAATAAATAATATTCATCCATAAGAGTATAAATCATTTTAAAATGGATTTATATCATAAATAATTATAAATGACATGATAAAGAAGAGTAAAAATGGATGAAATAAGTGTTAAAAAGTGGTCGTATTCATGGCCCAACATACCCCCAAACTGAATATATTGCATGTCCTCATGCAACCCAAATACAAAACCCATGTGTTAACCAAGCAAAGAAAATTTTTCATCTAAACTCATGAAATGGATGGAGCAAATGATTTTTTTCTCAAATAATGGATATTCAATTTTAGCAATCTTGATGAAGGCATAACAATTGTTACAGTTGACATTCAACTATTTGTATATGAAGTTGCAGAAAAATGTGACATAAGTAACAGCAAACTTCATTAACCATTTTCTCTAAAATCAGATCGTTTTGATGCACGGATCATGAGATATAAAAAAATAGTTGTAGGTGATAGTGCATAATTTTTGAAGTTTTATGAACTAATTTAGCGTGAAATTATCTGGATTTTTGTATTTTAATGATACCTCTTTGTTATTCAATTCATAGTTTTAAGTATATATGCAAAACAATTTCTGCACTATATACAAATGAAATTGTATGCCTTAAATGAGAAAGAGGGTGGAAAACATCCATCATCTGTAGCAATTCCTCCCCCAAAATGAAGAATTAGCATGTCCTCATGCAATGCTAGAAAACAAAGAGAGGTGGTTGCTACAATCTGTTGAAATCTATGCTTGGTGTAAAACAACATCGAATAAGGGAGGTGTTGAGAATGAATAAGAATATCCATGGATGATAAATAATATTACTGACATGGTCAAAAGAAAGAAATGAAGGAGATCAACGCTCCCCCAAACTGAAAGATGAGACATGTCTAAAAAAATGGAAAGTGGTAAAGATGTGGAATGAATGATGATAAATAATGCTCAATGGATTTTTATGAAATTCTCCTAAATTCATAATATATCAGAAAATTATGCTATTTTACCTCAAGTGTTACCTTCGAAAAATGTGGAATGACGTTTAAGGACTGGCCTTTGTTGAAGCTAATGTATGCTGAGCGGATACTAAAAGTGATGCAAAAGGTGGAAGCCATACAAGCACATCATGTATGAAGAATTGTGCGCGTTCACGAGCCTTTGCTGTTAATTACAATAGTGTGGTCGTGCTACGGATAGAATTTTCCCCCATACTTGTTGTTCTCCTGTAGACAAATCACAATTCTGTATGCAATTTTCTTGAATCCATAGTTTCTGTTTGGAATGGCAATAGATGCATGCAAAAAAGTTCAAGCAAAAAAAAAATTCTGTAAAAATGCAGTATCAATATTGTGGCAAATCAAAGGTGAACAGTGGAAACAAGTAAAGAGATCAGCAAGCAGTAGACAGAACAACAAAAGCAAAGCAAAAGAAACAGTTGCTAATACAGGACAAGGAGATTCAAGCCACCAAAATGGCGGAAGTAGGGAACCAAATAGCAATGCAGCAGATAAAAACCCATTCGAATCTCTTACACCAGCACCAAATTCTTTAGAGCTCGAGCAGGAAGATCCACCACAGCTGAACAAAGCAGAAAATGAAGAGCCAGGTAACACTCCAATCCCGTCCCCTAGTAACGCCCCTTCTCCTTTGTATGCTGATATTATTAAACATAAGAAGAAAAGTCCAGAAAACATGGGATCATCTGATGAAGAAACCTTTGAAAGGCCAAACAAAAAAATGGGGAGAAGAACAAACAAGGAAACTAGGGAAGAAGAATCAGAAAGACAGAAAACCCTAGGCAGTCAAACCACCATTGAAATGACCATCGGGAGAAATACAAGACCAAGGGCGCCCAAGGGGGGAGGTCCCACCCCATCAAGTGGTAAATGATGCAGATGGTCTCTTGGAACTGCAGGGGTCTGGGAAATCCCAATAAGGCAGATGCTGTCAAAGACTTACTGAAGCTGGAAACTGTGGACATCCTTATGCTCCAAGAGACCAAGATAGAAGGGGAAATCCTTCTAAATACCAGCTCTACGAAATGGAAATATGATTCTGGAAAGGCGGTCAGTGCAAGGGGCTCGACCGGAGGTATAGGCACATTCTGGTCAAAAAACTCCTTCACTTTAGAACGATGCTCAGAGACCCAACATTGGATCTATACAGAACTGCGCCACATTGCAAGCAATCTCCACCTTGCCTTGTTTAACATGTACGTCCCAGTTCATTATGATGAAAAGAGAGAGTGCTGGAGGTCACTCTTGGATTACATAGAACATAAAAATCTTTCCAATATAGTCATAGGAGGTGATCTGAATATAATCCTAGATCCCAAAGAAAAAAGAGGAGGCATTTATTCAAGGGATCCTTTCATCAACACAGTGGAAAATCTGATCCAGCAGTGGGATTTGGTTGACTACAAACCAGTGAAAGGCAAATACACCTGGACCAACAACAGAACAGGAGAAAATCACATTTCAGCCAGGCTAGATAGATTCCTTATCAGCAGCTCGCTAATGATGGGCAACAGAATTGTTTTCACCAAAATCCTCCCAAAGCTCACATCAGATCATAAACCAATCCTCCTATGCTTGAAAGAAGAAGAATATTTGGGTCCCCTCCCATTTCGATTTAGTCCTCTCTGGGCCGGAATAGAAGGGTTCACAGAAACAGTTCAAACAGCGTGGTGGATTGAAGTCTCTGGATCCCCAAGTTATGTTTGGGAACAAAAAATGAAAAACAAAAAAAAAAAGCCCTCAAAGACTGGATAAAAAGATCCATGAAAACCCCTACTAGACAGAGGAAGGAGGTTGTTCTTATGTTAGAAGATCTCCAATTGGAAATGGAGGAGAAAGATATCTCATCCACTGACTTAGTCAACGAAAAAGCTGCTCAAAGGAACACCTACAGCTCTTTTAGAAATGAAGAAGAGCACTGGCGATTAAAGTCCCGAAGTTTGTGGTTGAAATCCGGGGACAGAAATACTACTTATTTTCACAGACAGTGCAGGGCACGTCTCTCACGCAACTACATTGCAGAAATCACTTCCTCTAATGGTCAGGTATACAAAGGATTTGCACAAATTAAAGAGGCGGCAGCAAAACATTTTCAAAACCTCCTTAGTGCAGAAAGAAATGGGAATGAGGAGGATGCTTTAGAGCTTCTCTCCAACATTCCAAATCTGGTCAGCATAGAGGATAATGACTCTCTATTAAGCCCAGCCACTGAAGAAGAGATAACTTCCATAGTCTGGTCCATGGAACCTGACAAAGCACCAGGACCTGACGGATTCTCAGTGCATTTTTACAGAATCTGTTGGGAGATTATCAAACATGACCTTTTCAGATTGATAAGGGGACTCTTGCAGAAGGCAAAAGTTGGAGGCGGAATTAACTCCACCTTTCTTGCTCTGATCCCTAAGGAAACAAACCCTGGCTCCTTTGACAGATATAGGCTGATCTCACTCTGCAATTCTTCATACAAGATCGTGTCTAAACTTCTGGCCAATAGAATTAAGCCACTTCTTCAAAAACTTATCTCTCCAGCCCAAGGGGGATTCGTACAAGGCAGACAAATTCTGGACAATGTTATACAAGTTCAAGAGGCACTTCACTCAAGTCACACACGGAAGGAACCAGGTATGATCATAAAACTGGACATGTGTAATGCATTTGATAGAGTAAATCGTTCTTTCCTGTATAGGGTGCTTGCTGCCTTTGGATTCAGACAGGATTTCATAAACCTCATCAAAGCCTGCATTGAAAATGTCTGGATTGCCCCAATGGTGAACGGAAGACCAACAGATTTTTTCTTAGCCACCAGGGGATTGAGGCAGGGTTGCCCTCTTTCTCCCTTTCTATACATTCTGATGGCTGAGTCATTAAGCAGAAAGCTATCTCATGAGAAACAAATAGGCAATCTTCCTGGGATAAGAATTGTACAGGGTATCGTTCCAGTGAATCACGCATTATTTGCAGATGATTCACTCCTGCTAGGGGGTGCATCCTTGAGAATTGCCAACAATTTCAAGTCAATTCTCCAAAAGTTTTGCAATATTTCTGGTGCGCTGATCAGTGAGAGGAAGAGTGTCGTTTATGGCTGGAACACAGATCAACAATCAATTGAAAGAATCGCAAATGTCTTGGGATTCAATGGTCACGCAGCTTGGGATAAAATAAAGTATCTTGGTCCTCCATTATCGCTGTCCAATCGAAATCATATGTGGGAGGAGGTGATTTCTAAGTTTAAGAAAAAGATTAAGGCATGGGGCGGCTTCTGACTTTCAACAGGAGGCAAGCTCACCCTTATACGAACAGTCCTTTCAGCATTGCCTACTTTCCAAGCTTCATTGCTGATGGCACCCAGACAAATTGCTGATCGAATTTCCTGCCTCATGCGAAACTTTTTATGGAATGGCGGGCATGGTAATAGTAATCGGTTCCATTTAATTAATTGGGAAACTGTAATGCGCCCTCTGGCTGAAGGCGGCCTTCAATTACGTGACCCCCAGAATGCTAACTTAGCATTGGGATGTAAATTGCTGTGGCAACTGATAAGCGATCCCTCACACCCTGTCAGCCAGATTTTCAATTTCAAATATCTCAATAATCAATCGATTACCTCCTTCAATCCAGAGAATAATGCTAGAGGATCGCAGGCCTGGAAGCTCTGCATCAAAGCAATCGACTTCTTTAGATCTCATCTGTACAAAATTCCAGGGAACGGCCATAATATTTCGCTGTGGAAAGATCAAATTATGGGTCACCCTTCCCTTGCAGCAAATGATGATATAACAGAACTAAGAGAATGGTTAAGTTCAAACGGAGTTCGGAAAATAGAGGACATTGCAGATTGGGATCATAATGGCAACTGGCAGAGCTGGTCTCTGCCCAATATTCCTTCACACCTAAAAAACCAGTTAAGCACTTTTACAGATGCAATCACAGATTTCACTCCTGTGCATAAGGATGAGGAAGATTCATGGGGATGGGGAAAGACAGGTGTGTACACTGCCAGACAGGGATACTTGCAGCTGCAAGGTAAAAAGGACTCTCAGCACCCAGATTCTGTGTGGAAACAGATCTGGGAACATTTCAGTCTGCCCAAGATCAATTTCTTTTTTTGGACTTTATTTCATAATAAAATCCTTACTGGTGAAAATCTTTGCAGAAGAAACATTGTTGGTCCCCACCGATGTGTTCTCTGCAAAAATGCTCCAGAAACCACTGATCATTTATTCATTGATTGTGAGTTTGCACAGAAGACCTGGACTATCTTCTTGACAGGACTGAATGTGAGAACCCCTGCTCATTGCTCGATCACTGACATGTATTCGTCATGGAAAGCCCGATACCCCTTCAACATTGCTGACAAATCACTTTGGCATAAAGTATGGAATGCAGCCCCAAAATATGTTTGTTGGATGTTGTGGCTTGCCCAGAATGAAACTATCTTTAACCAAAAAGAAATGACTGCAGACACCACAGCGGACCAGGCCAAGAAGCTCCTTCTAGAAACACTGAGACAG
Source organism: Pinus albicaulis (assembly GCA_034641835.2). NCBI lineage: Eukaryota > Viridiplantae > Streptophyta > Pinopsida > Pinales > Pinaceae > Pinus > Pinus albicaulis. The sequence continues at coordinate 854,531,275 of CM076570.1, forward strand.
TCCACAGTCAAAGACGATAGTTCCCTTCGAAATGAAGAAAAGGTATGGTTGGATGGTTTATCTCTCACGCTCAGATCTCCAGCAATCACACGTCCAGATCCCAAAGAAAAATGGCAGATTCGTGACACTTTGGACAATTTTAAGAAGTGGTGGACAACACAAGGAAAATGCACCATTTTCTTTGATGGAGCCTCAAAAGGCAATCCAGGCAGGTTAGGAGCAGGAGGGGCTATTTATTTTCCGAATGGGAAAAAAGAGGACTTCAGCTGGGGACTTGGGATAAAAACCAATAATCAGGCTGAAATCCTCAGTCTTTTAAAGGCTTGTCAACTGGCCAGGAAAGAGAATCCAAGTGAAATTATCGTCTTTGGAGATTCTGAGCTGCTGGTAAAATCTATAATAAACAAAAATGGTCTCAAAGATCCAGTGTTAAATAAACAGCTTGCAAGAGTGAACAGACTCCTGAAGGATTTTCCCTCAGCTCAATTCTTCCACATTCTCAGAGAATTAAACACAGAAGCTGATAGACTGGCAAATATAGGATGCACTCTAGGAAAAAGCATGATCAGTATAAATGCAGGGGCAGTAAACACGGCAATAATTCCCTAACAAGGCGCCCATGTTAAAACAGAGATTGGAAATGCTTGAAGCAGCGAATTGTAATACTTGATTTGGCCTAGGCCACCCCTTCTTATCAATAAAAATAACCGTTTCAGTTATAAAAAAAAATATTGTGGCAAATCAGCAAAATAGAAGAGCACCGTATTGCACATCAATTGTACATCATGGAAAGGCATACACACTTATGAAATGATCAACAAATTATCGCATTACTGAAATCCATGCATGTGATAAATCGTAAACAGATATAGAAGCGTTTTGTAATGATTCAAGGATAAGGAGAAGGGACAGCTTAAGATAAACACAAGTATAAATGCGTTTATTACCCACTTAAACTAATGTGATCGATTTATGATGATTTTCATGTATAATAGGTTCAAAATCAAAGGTCAAGGATTCATACTTTCATCTGATATTTAAATAGGAAAAGGGTTTAATATTACTATTGATGTGTATAAATGTGACTCCAATACCATCAACAGAGCTCTGTTTCCCACAAGTGTCCATAACCTTGACAAAGTTGCTCTCTCACCCTTGGAACCATTTTCCTTTATTTATGCTGAGGAATTGCTTGTTAATTATCATAACAGAGGCCATTGTGAAGGCTTTGTGACCAGATAAATCACAATTCCATTCACTGGGAATAAGTTAAACGTGGGCAGGCCGGCTCGTGATGAGACCTCCTGTTCCAAGGACTTCTTAATTTTTTCAATTTTCCATTGGACCATATCCCTTGTTTGGTGGCCATGATGGGAATTCCACTTCACTTGCTTCCTTATGAACATGGTAGGCTGGCTCTTGATGAGACCCCCTATCCTCCATCTGCCAAATTATAAAATTATTAATGAAATATGTAAATATTTTTCTTTTCATATAGCACTTTCCTATTTATTCATAAAGGATGGCTCAACACTCCTTAAGAGTAGGGATGGTGGAAGAAGTCTGAACAGCTCAATAGAAAAGAATATGCCCCCTAATCCATAAGTAAAAATCAAAGAAAGTTATAAAATATGGGAAAGAACCAACATGATAAATATAATCGATCATATGAATTTAGTGGTAATAAGACAACAAGATCATGTTATTGATTATGTCCCTTTTTCCTTTTTCTTATGATTACTAAACAACTTTCTTAAAAATGATGATTTCTTTTGATTTTCTAATTACAATAAGCTTTAATTTGTGTATCCTTCCATAAATTGTATGTTTTCCTTTCTAAAAGTTATGAAAAATTCAAAGAAAATTTTAGAAATGTTGTTTAAAAAAAAAAAAATATGCACTCAAAAAGTGTTGTTCCTTTGGAAAGGAACAACGAAAACAATCTGCGAAAATGTTGTTCCTTTGAAAAGGAACAGTAGGAACATGCAACAAAAATGTTGTTCTTTTTGAAAAGAACAACAAAACTAATCAGCGAAAATGTTGTTCCTTTTGGAAGGAACAACAAAAATAAACACATAAACGCACTGCTTCTTAAGAGGAACGGCTACTATTCCTTAAGAGGAACAAAAAACAAATATAAACACACAAAAAGGAAAAAAAATAGAGAAAAGAAGAAAGCCAACGTGCAATCCATTTCCAAGCAAATCCAATCATATAGAAAGGAAAGTTTATGTACAGGTTTCAAAATAATTTTTTACAGAATTGCTGCTACTGAATAATTGTCTTCTGTAATTGAAACTTGCATGGTGGGGTCCTTATTGTTTAATTGCAAATGGAGTGGAAACTGCAATTTGAAGGGATCAACACTTAAAACAAAAGAACATAAAGGAAATCAGAAAAGAAACAACACTTTATTAAGTTACAACAGCTATGATGTTATTTCCTAAAGGAATATCAATCTATTAATGGGAAAAAAATGATCTCTTTAAAAAATGTTTTGGCAGCAGTAACATGAATCTTAAAATGGGAAACAATTCTTCATTTATTCTTGTTATAAATTTGTTAGGTAATGAACTGGATGAAATGCCCTTGTTTCACTAAAATTTCTCTCAAGAATCGCTCGTCCATAAATTGACCTTTTTTGTTCTGCCAGGACCTGCAAAAAACGAGTGTCTACCTGCAATAAAACATTAAATCATGGAGAAATAGAAGTGCACGGGCTCCTCTAATCCAATAATTATGCAAAAAAGCTAACAATTAGTTACTCTATATAACAAGTCCACGGAAAAATAAAACAAATTATATTTGCTACCTGCGGGAGAGCAGTGGTTGACGATACTAACCAGCAGTGTTTTAATCATACCTTCTTTGTTTTTTGTCCGATTTGAGTGATTCCAAAGCCAAATGAGAGATAATTCAAATTTTTATCTCCAATAGAAACAGGGTTTAAAAATTCCATGTAATGGTATGTTAAACTTGCTTAGAACAACCTGCATAATAGAGTCATTTTCTATTTTCCACCTCAGACCAACAGTTGGTATTTCAAGCATAAATTATTCGTTTAATGATGGATTGAACTGATTAAAATTGAAGATTAAATTATATTCATTTTTGTATCACCAATAGAAATAGGTTTTTAAGAAAAAAATAATTGGTGGGTCAAATATGTCAAGGAACAGCTGAGAAAACAGAGTTTCAAGAGTTCTGATTTATGATGGACAGTCAATATTTTGGTCATAAATTCCTCATATGATATCAAAATCAAGTGATTAAAATTGCATTATAAACTATATTCATAGATAAATCTACCATAGAAACAGGTTTTACAAATATAGTCATTTAGGCCTCCAAAAACTGACTGTCCCAACTCTGTTCCTGAGCTGCCTACTAGACACCCTGTCAATGTTTTGGTTCTAAATTTTTCGTTTCAAATTAAAATTGAGTGATTCCAATTGGGTTGGAAAGTATACATTAAGGGATACTTAGGATATAAATAGGTTTTAAAAATATTCAATTTTGGTCCCCCAAAACATGACTATCCCAACTTTGTTTTCAGGAATTTCATCAAGCCCGCAAGCGAAAAAAATGATATTCAAGCAATTTTTCCATATTGATGATAAAAATGAATATAAGTGTTTGTAGAATTTTTGTTTGCAATATAATTAATCTACATACATAGATAAATTAGAATATTTATCATCAATGTTGATTTCATGGCGTGTTGCAACAAAGAAACAACTATTTTTACCAAAAAAAATGTGTTTGTTTTATTTCCTTATTTATTTTATTTTCTCCACTATCCTACTCTTATTTGGAGAATGAATAATATTACGTATAAGAGTATTTCCAGTGGAGCTATTTCCAAAATAAGGACTCTAGTACATACATACCCAAATTTGAAAAATGTATGTTAATAAAAATTAGGGTATGAGAAGCCAACTTCCCTTGAAAAGATGGTGCCAAAAATTGTTGAAGCATAGAGTGATGTTACAAACAAATGATGGAGTGAAACCAATCTTCAATGTATCCGTTACTTTCTTGATTTCCCATAGCCATCGTATCATGAAGTTCTTGAGATTTTAAAATGGTTTGTTGGTGCAAACTAGAAGAAACCTCATTTTCTTTTATAACTTCTACAATTTTTGGATTTGATACATTCTGAGTCTCAGTGTAAGTTTTTTCCAATGGTACATGTGAGATAGAATGGGTGGGAAGGGTGCGTGAATTTTGCAGTTCAACACTATAAGCATGTTGTACTGGTTTATTATGGTGAGGGTGTGGAATGAGTTGAGCAGGAGATTGTGTAGGGAATGGAGCCTTTTGATGATGTAGTTGATTGGGTTGATTGGATGATTTTGATAGGCAAACAAGGTGTTGTAGAAGAGCTGGAATATGTGTTTGTGCTACAAGATGAGGAAGAATAGTCATGCAATCATAAGGTGAACCATGTCAAGCTTGTAGACAAGATTGGTGGTGGTTATATTGAGATTGGCATGGCTTCCCTAACATATGAGTATTCCATAATGGATTATGCAAGTAAGAGAATGGAGAAGAATTGTTTTGAACCATACCTATTGACCTTGTTGCAGCTTCCCCATCTCTTTGATATGTCACTTCCAAATTAGATAAGGAAGAACAACTATCTATGGGATGCTCCTTTCGGTAATGAGGGCAAAAAACTTCATCAAATTCTTGATTTCTCTGAACCTGCAAAACATTCAATTGTGAATTTAGAGAGCTAATAAAATAAACTTTAAAATTTTCAAATAAAACATTGATTTCAGCTCTTATGTCTCTTGTTATTGTAGTAAATTTAGAAAATAAAGAAAAAACTTCTCTAGAATTCTTACCAGCCTTAGAAATTCCTCTTGAATACCTTATGCACAACTCACAAACATCATCATATGATAACTGAAAAACATCACCTTTTCCTATCAGATTTAAGAGTTCTAGAAAATCATCTTTGATTCCTTTACGAAGGAGTGTTTTCAATAACCAGTGTCCTCTACAGTTGCTGATCTTAAAGCAATCGAAATGAAAACAAACTCAATCTTTGTGCTGATGAAAATAACTGAAAGGAACAAAATTTGGAAAGGAATAGCAATATGAACAACAATTCTAATTCTAACGCAATTAGGTAACTAATCTCAATACTCCAATCCTGTTGACAGCCAAGGCTATGAAACAGTTCATTGGAATGAATCATAAATCAATGGAACAACAACGCTTTATAAAAGATAGCAAGATGAATGAGATAGTAAATACGATCCTTGCTAAGATAGAATAGCAGTGCAATTCATTAACGTATACATCAAATCTAAATTCAATCCAACAGAAATCAAATAACTCTATAATCGTAATAAATCTAAATGCAATTATCACACAACATAAATAAAAGAATAGAAATACAAACAGCGGATCGCTCCACCAGGGTCGGGCCCTCAACCACTGGTGAAAGTGCCGCTGGGTTACTGTAGAGCTTGAGAAATAGAACGAGAATGCCTCTTTGTATTAATCAAACATGAATATCTTTTACATCAGTTGCTCTTTTCTCACAAGAGTCAAGGAATTACAACGTTACAAAGGGAATTCAATAATCATCCATTGTTTTTCAATACACAATACACGCTCTCCTTTTATAATCAGAAGGAAGAGAAATTAAATAGAAACTATGATCTCCCATAACAATATTGGCTTGTTCCCAACAACTTGATCATCCAGAAAATACATTTTCAACAATCTTTCAACAAGAGCAAGGCGAATTTGGCTTTGCAGCTGAGATTTGGAAGACGGCGGCAACAACAAATCTGAGAAAATCATGCTCAAATAACCCTGCGTTTCTCTCAATACAGGCCAAATTTGGGCAAACTGTTCTTCACTAAAGTTAATTGGGCCCATTCTGGACAACCCATGCTCCGAATTTTCCAGGTTCTTCTTCATTTTCCCAGAATATTAACCGCAAAACTATCACTTCTTATTCCAGCGAATTTCTAAGTTGGAATATTTGATGATGATTTGGAGATCAAATCTTCAATCTGACAAATATCTTGGAGGCTAAAATGGTGAGTGATATTACAAAATATATTAATAAACCATCATTGATAAAATTATGCATAATAATCATCAATTTATTAAAAATAAAGGAGAATAAATAATATTCATCCATAAGAGCATAAATCATTATAAAATGGATTTATATGATAAATTGTAATAAATGACATGATAAAGAAGAGTAAAAATGGATGAAATAAGTGTTAAAAAGTGGTCGTATTCACAGCCCAACAGTTTCAAGTGCTATAAATTCTGAATTTATTGATTTGATCTCGAAAGTGACAATACCTCCACCTTCTTAGACTTTCGTCCTATTTCTCTATGCAATACCTATTACAATCTCATTTCTGAGATAATAGCAAATCAAATCAAGGATTTTCTGTCAAATTATATCGCCTAGAAAAAACTTGGTTTTCTCCATAACATGTTGATGCATGATGTTGTGGCTATAAATTATGAAGCTATACATACTATCCACAAAAAGAATTGGGGGCATCGGTTATGAATATTGATTTAAAGAAGACATATGAATGTGTGGATTTTTCACTCCTTTCTCTCATTCTCTCTAATATTGGTCTATCTATAAATATGGTAGAATGGATCTATTGGAAATTGGGTTCAACGCTCCCCGTGTGTTTCGCGACATGGACTAACCGCCTCTTGTGGATCTTAACTCTGACAATTGTAGCGGATACTAACACCTGCAGGTTTTGGTCTAACAACAATCATGACTCCAACAATTGGTATCATAGTGACAGGTCTCAAGTTAGAAACTCACCCGGATTGCGTTGGAGGGAGATTGTTGGACATTGGGTTCAATGCTCCCCGTGTCTTTCATGACATGGATTGACCACCTCTCATGGATCTTAACTCTGACAATTGCATTGAAGACCAACACCTGCAGGTTTTGGTATAATGGAAATCGTGATTCCAATAGGATCATGGGTTGTGTCACCTTTGTCCAATATTTGGTTCTTGTGAACACATTCCCATCCAATTTCTTAAAATATTAGAGAGGTTTGCGAGAGGGGTGTTCCCTCTCACCTCTACTTTTTATATTGGTGATGGATGGACTCACTGATAAGATAAATGTTTCTCACTCATCGGGATTGTTTAGGACATTAAATTGGGATCATGTTCGTATATTATTCATAGCTTATTTATGGATAACTTTCTCTCCTATAGGATGGATTCAAGAGAAAAATGGATGAAATTGCACCATATTATTCATAGATTCAGGGCGGCTTCAGGTATGATGGTAAATGATGATAAATCATTAATTATATACTCCTACGGTGTACAGAAGGAGATTAATTACATTGCCACACTTTTCCATTTTTGCACACAAACCATAAGGGATGGATTTACATACTTAGGATTTCATCTAAATCCAAACAACTACAAAATTATGGACTCAAAGTGGTTAATTGAAAATTTTCACAAGAAATTATAAAATTGGGCACACTGATGGTTAACCCTTAGAAAAGATATATTATGGCTCAAGAAGTTCTTGAGAAGTTAATGGTTTATTGGGCACATATTTATATACTTGCATCATATGTGATAAAAAAATCAAAAATATAATGTCACACTTAATTTGGGCAGGATCTAATTCTAGATATAGGTATCATTTGATCAAGTGAGAGAGGATAATGGTCCCGAAAGAGTTTTTTGGGTGGGGTATTTTGGACATAAAATATTTCATATGGGATCTCATCATCAAATCTATATGGAGAGAACTATACCGGGATGTTGTTTGGAAAAATATAATAACTTATAAATATTTGAGGCAAAAGGCAACAGGTGGTTGGATCATAACTAGACATATTGGACAAAAAACTAGATCATGCATTTGGAACAACTTTCTTAAGATCAAGGAATGGTTTCTCAGGCGGACGACATGGGATTTTGGCATGGTAAATAACATCATTATTGATATGGATAATATCTTTGGTGTTGAGGGGAATCAAAATCTTTTCAAGGATACATTACAAAATATACAATCTAGAGGATACTTTAAATTAGTGTGGGTGATATGTGGATGGCATGGTATATTTCCTATTTTTAGAAATGTTGAGGATATGGGTTTAACTGAGAATTATGTTGAGGAATGGAGCACATATATTTAGTCACCTAGTCGAGAGGGACTTTGCAGGAAATAGGATGGAGACTGCATGACATGGGTTGGTTTCCATGTCATATAGGTACATTGTGTCTTCCATTCACCCTTTCACACAATCTTGTTGGTTATTTAAAACGTGGAAGTTAAATTTCCCCTGAAAAATTATTTTATATACTCGGTTGGTTTGGTACAATAAAAATTTGATGTGGGAGAATCTACAGAAAAGATTCATGTAGGGGCCTGGTAGATGTCCCCTATGTAAATCTTCATTGGAGACAAACACACACCTCCTTTTGGAATGTCCTATTTCTTTGCAGGTTTGGAGATACATCATGCAACAATGCAACAATCCTTTCATACACTTCATGTCCATTGAAAAATTCCTCAATTGGTGGATGGAACGTGGTTGTCGAATACAAGCCAACCCACTTTTCATCTTTAGGGAATTATGGAAGGTCGAAAATGGTTTTATTTTTTGAAAATTATGGGATTGATATCTACAAAATTACTTAGAAGGATGGTACATGGATGGACAATCTCAGATCAGGCTCATAGAGAGTTAAGGATCAATCGGTATGAAACTTTCCTTCACACATTATATTTTATGTAGGTTACTTTGATGGTGAAGCTCAGTGAGGATGCTAATATTGTGGTGTATGGCTCGGAATGGATCACATGTCACACTATAAAATATCTTGGTATGCAGGCGCTGGCACGAATATGTGGGCATAGGTTCCATCACTATGGGGACTAGTTCAGTTTTCCATATTATTGACTATTAATAATATACATACATATATATATATATGGAGGGTCAAAAAAATAATTGATGGGATCATAGTCAACATTAAGTTCTCCCCACCTAATCTAAGTTGCTAGATTTATCATATCAATGGACTCAGACAAAATTTCCAACAAATAACCTTTAAACACATTTTTAGGGAAGCAAATATTGTTGCAGATTCTCTATCAAAGAAGGGACTATCAGATTGTACGGGTCACATGAACTATATATATATATATATATATATATATATATATATATATATATATATATATATATATATATATATATATATATATATATATATATATATATATATATATATATATATGGAAGATAATCACATTAGAGATGAAGGATCCATTAATCTTCCCTACATCTAGCATTTTCTGGCATTTTTTGAATTTGTTGATTTTATTTTAGATGCATACATGTTGTGATAGTATTTTGAAATGTACATTTTGATAACATAGATGGGAAATACTGTTTATGTTGGTATTTATGATATATCACGATACTGCATAGAGGCATATAGAAGACATGTAATTTTTTTTCATACTAGAAAATGTACTAGTTCAAAATATAAACCAGTTGTTTTTTTCAGCTGAAAAAAAGAGTAGAACATCTTGTAAATATAACGTTTTATAAAAACATGGCCTATGTTAATGTTTACATACATCGATATGATAATACAAAAAATATTATTTGGGTAGAATCTCTAGGCATCAGTGATGGGTGGTCAGATAGAATCTCTAATCTCTTTGTTAGAATGGTCACCTTGTAGTCTATACTATCAATATTTTCCTGTTTATCCTCTTGTATCTCCCTATACTACGTGAAATATCAAAATTAGGTTTAAATTTTTTTTGGCTTAATGCCATTGATCTAAATGGAGGATGTTAGTAATGCTCAGCTAATTCCTCGTTTAGAATTTGAAACAAATGTCTTATGTGTGCTAAAGGGTTCAAGTTCTCTTGCAAATTATCAAGTCTCATGAGTGTTTTTCATATTAATTTTATGAACAATTTAACATAAAATAAAGGCTGAAGTATATTACATCACAATACAACACATCAACAAATGTATTTAATGAAGGAGTTCACCCCTCCTGGGCTTCATCTCCTTGGACCTGCTTCTATGGTTTGGGCTTCTATATTATTCTCAAATTTGTAAAATTTCATATTTACCATGCTTTTCTACTCCTGAAACCTGCACCAATGAGTCCATAATGCCCACAAATGGTCATCTAGCCTCTTTCTGCACCTGATTTGGTTGAAATCTCTAAAAGTTATGACCTTTTCAAATTTTCCCACAATTTCTAGCCTGAATTTAGCTAACTTGAGCTAAATCCGGTTAGCTGGAGTTAAACTGGTAGTTTCTCTGAATATGGAGGTTTTCCAAGTTAATACTCATTAAACTAATTAAGTGTGATTAGCACTAATTAAGAGCGGTTAATCTTTTAAACTTGCACTTAGTGGATAATCCAGATTAGCATTAATTATTAGGATTAGTGCATTTTAATGATAGTTTGGGTGTTAATGAAACCAGGTTAATTCGTTAATCCTGCTCTTAGTACTTAGCCCACTGGTGCTCCTGCCATGGTCATGGGCTATGGTCACATGGATTGGGGCTGGCCCCCTCTGCCCCATACATAGGTTAACTTAAGTTAATGTGGGAACGTTATATGTTAAGAACTTGTGGGATGGCATGGTGGTAGTGGGAGTGCGTGTTGTGTGGGAGGTCGCAGGGTCAAACCCCAATGCCTCCCCCCAGAATTCAATCAAACTTTTGAACCACACCACTGTGGAGGGGAGGGCACGTGGTGGCCTAAGGTTGCACCATGTGTCTTCTCCCCATTGCACCGACCTTAAACCTAATAACATTTTTCCAAATAACCAAAAAAATTCAACTAATAAGATACTGCCACTTGGCAAGTTTTCATTTGCTAGAGGATGTTGACAAAACATTGACCCTGCCCAGTTAGTATGCCACGTCAGCAGTACAGGCTGCTAACTAGCCTCCCTGTCACTATTTTTTTGCTTATTTGTGAAAATGGACATAACTCATTTCCGGGAGTATATGGAGTCCATTTTTCACGAAACAAAGTGCATTAGATTTAGAACATTGAGCACTACACATTTGTTCAAGTTTGGCGCCATTCTAATAACTTTTATTTTTTAGCTTAAAACTAAGCACCTGATCAATCCTCCCAACTAGAAGCCTTTTGGACCCCAAAATCTCTTTCATTACTAAAAATTTGGATGAGGTTACAATTCCCTCACCCTTCTAGTCTCAATCCACTAGAATTTTCCCAATTTCATCAATTTAAGCTTTTCATAAAAACTAATATTTCTCCTTGATTCTTGAGACCCTGTCTTGCTGTTGTAAACACCATCATGCTACAATTTCCCTAAATTTGAAGAAAAACAAGTTTTCCTTGAAGAAACAAACTTGTTCCCACCTTAGTCATCAATCAAAGGAAACTTGAAAATTGTCTCACCTTGAACACTGTCAACATGGCGATTTTTAGCATGTCTTGCTTTGTACTTGCATCAAATTTTGACCAACTGTTTTCACCATTGCCATGTACCATTTTGAAACCAAAAACAAGTACTCATGGAACCTATGCCTTCTTTGTCAAACTGTTGTGGTGCCTTCTCTTTGACCTTTGCACTCTCTTGCACCGACATCCTGTTTCCATGATTGTTAAACACTGATGTGAATTGTTGCAAATCCTTCACATCTTATGTACCTATTTTCAAAGGCAACATGTGAGAGCCCTAAAACATATTATTACAAACATTAACAACTTCAAAGAAATCAAAATTTCTATTTGATGCATCTTTTTGAAAGGTCTCATTCAAAACATCACTATTCTTGAACATTAACAAAGCTAAATGTTGACTTGCATTCATTGTTCCCTTCATTTCTACTACATGTATAAGAGACAAATTTATCTTCTTCTTATGCGCTCTAAATATGTACTCAATTACATCCATGAACAAGTTTTACTTATTCTCATGGTGATGAAATACTACTTTCTTGACATAAAGATAAGGAATTCCCAAAACAATACCTGAAATCTCAAGCGACACTACATCAAGTTCAACTTTGTCAAGAAAGTTTGAATTACTTGCAAACCTTAGGATGCACTCCTTTTTTACCTAAAAATTGTCATTCTTGCATATCCACCCTAAAGGATAAGGTCTAGGATGTGTAACAGTTTCAAGATTTAACCTCTTAAATAAGTCTTCAAAAATCAAATTATCTTGAGAACCACTATCAAATAGTGTGTCAATTTTGGTATGCTTTGAAAAAACTCTAATATGAAATAGTTCAATTCTTGTATCTTCACCTTGAGTTACATTGGAATAACTTAAATAATTAGTGCTTGCTATGTTCTTACCTTTCAAACCCATTGTATTAATCTTGGTTTTATCTCTTGAATCTGAACCTAAGCCATGTTCAATTATTGCAATAGTTTTCCCCTTCTCCTTGGCTATAAGTTTGTTTGGCTTCAACTCTAGATGGGGTTTCCAACAATGGTCGTCACCATGACCATTTTTCGAGCAATGTTTACATATGAGTTTCTCTTTCTCTATTTTAATAGAACCATTTTTATTTCCCCTTCCATTAAAATTACCCTTTCCTTTACCCTCGTACTCAAGGAAACTATCACATTTCTCATCTGCACTATGTTTCCCTCTTGCTTCTAGATGTATGGCTTGAACACAAACCTCATATAATTTTGTGGGATTTAACATGAGAATATTATGTGTAATATTACTGTGCAAACCCCTAATATAATTTAACAAAGTTTCTTGAGAAGATAAAATTGATACCCAAAATAAGAGCTCTTCTCCTAAATTCATGAAAACATTCTTGCACACTTTGCCCTTTTAATTGTCTAAAATTTTTCTAGTCCATAATGGATTTTTGCATGTAAGCTAGAGGGTAAAATTTTATTTTAATGGAAAAAATTAAATTATACCAAGAAATTGAGATCTTACCATGGTTTTTAATCTCATATTGAGTCCTTGCTTTCCACCATAGAAGTGTTGCACCCTCCATACGTAAGGAAGAAAAATGAATATTTATGCCATCCTATTGAAGGTTCTGAATTCTGAAATAAACCTCCAAATGATGAGTCCAATTATCTAGATTCCCCACATTCATTTCACCATTATACATCGGAAGCCCAAATTTAACATCAAGTTTAAGTAAGGGTGATTTACCAGCTCCTTTTGAAGTATGCCTATGAACAGATGGAAAAGTTGTGGTAGAGGAAGATGATGAAGAATATGGTGTAGATGGTGGTGAGGATGATGGTGGAGTGGATGTTGGATTATTATCATCTCCATGGCCTCCTCCTCCTAGAGAACCCTCTCCTCTTGGAGTCCTTGAACTTTCTCCTTGCATCCTTAAATTCCTCTCCTCGTAGAGGATGTTAACCATCTCAGTCATATCAAAAAACATATTTTTGAATTCTCTCTCATCTTCTGTCATGGTAGGTTCTCCTTCATGAGACATGCTCACTAAAGAATCAACTTCAACTTGAGGATGTTCTGGTGTTGAAGACTTTGGAAACCTTGCCCTTCTTCCTCTTGATCCAACTACAAGGCTTTCAACCAGCTTACCTTCTCCTCTTTTGAGTTTTAACCTTGTAAGCATGACACAAAATTGCAAACAATTAGATCCTTTCTTGCACAAAAAACCTAAAGACCTAAAGAACTAAAGCTATGTTACCAAAAATGATGATCTGAATGGAGTATGTTAGTAATTTTCAACTAATTCCTCTTTCAGAATATGAAACAAATGTCTTACGTGTGCTTAACGGTTCAAGTTTTGTTCCAAATTATCAAGTCTCATGAGTGTTTTTCATGTTAATTTTATGAAATATTTAACATAAAATAAAGGTTGAAAAACAAAAAATAAAAGTACAGTATATCACCATACAACACATCAACATAGGTATTTGATGAAGGAGTTCACCCCTCCAGGGCTACATCTCCTTGGTCCAGCTTCCATGGCTTGGGCCTCTATATTATGCTCAAATTTACAAAATTACCTATTTACAATTCTTTTCGGCTCCTGAAACCTGCACCAATGAGTCCAGAAAGCTCAAAAATGGTCATCTAGCCTCTTTCTCACTACAAGAAAAAATACCCTCTAGTGGATGTTTTTGAGGAACCCCTTATAAAAATAGCCTAGATATCAATTTTTAGTTGAGGTCTCTAGAGGAGGTTGGCAAGTGGAGGTTTTTGTGGATTTTTTTTTTTTGGTGTGTTTCTCATCCTAAATCGCACCGGTGCATTTTTCTCAAAACGCATCGGTGCGTACTAAAAACTGGCACACCAAGACACTGTGATCTTCGTAGAAACCCACATAGTGCATCTAAGTACAATAACACCAGTAATCTACGTATAAACAGGCCTATTGTATCACAGTAATCTAGCACACTATCATGATGTGCGGTGCGCCATCGATAATATCCCCGGTGCATCTCAAAAACCCCTGCACCGAAACAGGGTTAAATAAAAAAAAAATTACCGACCGTAAAAATGCCATTTTTACTTCTTCAGTGCTCCAAACCTCTCAAGAACCGGTGTGAATTTGTCTTGTGTGAGGTGCCCTGCCATCAGTGCTCCCATTACATGTATTTCTATCTTCCATTGCCTTGTGGAGTTCGAATTTTTGAAAACTATGGGCAAATTTGGTTTCTTCAATTCATCAGCAAGTATGTCTCCTCGACGAGAAAATGTATAGGTATTTTACTTGTTTCTCAATAACTAAACGTTTTAGCAGATTAGATTTTAAAAAAAAATTAAAATTAACTATTTAATATATATATCTATATATGTGTGTGTGTGTGTGTGTGTGTGTGTGTGTGTGGTGCACTCGAGTTGTTTGGCTCACACTGTTCGTGGTGCTACCTGTAAATTTACCTGCCGCACTGTGAATAGTGCTAATGGAAACCACATCGGGTTGCGATGCGGTACCGAAAAAATGTGCACCGTGACTAATTTTAAAACTACATGGAAATGTGGTCATTTAAATTACTGAACCGTTGCCTATGTACTGGGTCGGGAGGGCATAATAGAAAGACTCATATGATATGTACCCTTCTACCATAGACCCCTCGGATTTTTCCCTTTGTCGAACAAAAACCTTCAATTTCTTCATGTACCTCTCTAAGAAGAACATCTAACGTCAAGAAACCACCCCAAATAATTCAACCTCATCTACTAGGTGGATTAGAAGATGAACCTGCAAGTCCATGAAACGCGTCATCAGTGCCTTCTCAAACATACAAACAATATCAACTATCTCTTGATGCCACCGTGGAATGCAAGCCACATGAATCTCCTTTGACATGATTCAACATACAAATGAAGATAATTTAGATATGGCACATCCTAGGTCTTGGGGGAATTCATGTTTCACACACCCACACACAAAAAAAGGATAATGACACTGCAAAGTTATAAACACATGCAATAATATACAAAATTAGTTATGTTTTTTTATCCTTGCATCGGATAAAATTTATTAATATAAAAAATAATAAAATAATGATTTTGAGACTATACATACTCTTAGAAGATTCAAATGGTCATGCGATTTCAACCTCGACAAATGGTCATCCACAGTGAAGCAGCGCTGTAGTGAAGACTCGTATGAAGGCGGCACCCTCACACCCATTATAACTTCCTTTGCCAAAGAAAGATCATCTTTTTTTAAAATCCATGGGACATCACCTTCTTTGAAATACCAATTAAAGGGACCAACACCTGCCTTTGATCCTGTAATTTCTAATCGTCTTGGCCAATGTTTCTTTTTAGTTTTTAAAGTAATAAGACCTTTCCTAATAGCCAATGTGTCACTTTGTTTTGATGATATGTGCCTCCATAAAGAAGATGAAACATTTTTAAATATATGCATGGGATCTAATAAGTGGGTAATATTAAGATGCTCCCAATATGGGAGGTTATAAAATATATATTTCCTTTTCATCCCAATGGGAATTTTCTCAACATAGGTGTTGAAGAATTCTGGATCATCAAACATAGGCTCCTCATTTGAATCCAACATTTCTATGAACTCCTTCTCCTTCTCTCTGTAATATGCTCTAAACCATTAAGTTGGTGTCGTTATTGGAGGCCTTTAGGTTCTCTCTACCATTGAAAGTGGATGTTGCTCTCTTGTAAGTGTGTTATTCTTGAAGGAATACACTGGAGTAGCCACACACTGGCTTTCGTAGGTCGTTGGACAATCTAGATTTCAGAGAAGGTCTTGTAGCAAAATATTGTTTTGCTACAAGACCTACGAAATTATTGTATACAATATGCATGGCATGTTAAAGAATATCATGAAGATCAGAACAATTACAACAAATTAAATAACTAATATGCGAAATAATATTGTTACGTATATAAAAAAATCAATTAACATGTAATTTACTAGAGAAAAATCCTAAGCCTGGATAATCATGTGTCATGTAAGCACATATGCCATACAACATAAAATTCCTCTATGCTGCGATGGGTCTTGATACATCGTATACATTTATCCCATCTCATAATTCCTTCAATTCATACACCAATGGTTGTAAGTAGACATCCATATTCTTCACTTGTCTTCTACCAGGGACTATGAGAGCCAACATAATATGTTCATTCTTCACGGACAACCATGGGGGGATATTGTTATTGATCACTACTACAAGCCAAAAAAAATAGTTGGTGTTCTGGAGGGAATATGAGTTGGCACGATCCATGGCTATGCTGAGCTGTAGACTTCATACTTCATCCTTGAATTTTTAGGGCCATGTATCCACTATATGCTTCATGGCCATTGAATCTCTTGGGACTCACATAACTTGCAACTCACTTCTGCGTGAGGCATGCCATTCCCGCAACATAGCTATTCTTTCAACGAAATATCCTTTGAATCCTTGGGATTATAGTTATGTGCCTCAATATCTCAAAAGGAGGACCACATGATTTGCTCTTATTTTTTTATTTATCATACCTGTCATGGCCACATTTTAGACATATTTCTTTGTCTGCATATTATCCTTTATAGAATACCATTCATTTGGACATGCATGATATGATATGTACTCAAAACCCAACATTTTCAATAATTTATTTGCTTCTTCGCAGCTACCGTGCAAGACATTATCACTCAGAAGAACATAATCTTTGAATAACTTGTAGTTGGTCATGGAAAATATTAAATGTACATTAATACTGATATAATTATTAACGTTCATAAAATTGGCCATTTTTAATGTTCATTGTGTGATTATATTTCTCAAAATATAAGGGAGGACTTGATGGTCAATTACCTCAAAATTTCTGAGAAACATGCATTCGACAAGAAAAACTTTACTTTCAAGTTGTACAGTAACATCATTGTCCCCAACTGATTATAATTTGACTGACCGCCAAGTCCAAAGAGAGGGGTGGTGGAAGCAAATTTAAGGCTTTCGAAAAAGTTATTAGTGATATGACCATCATCCCCTAGTTGATCATTGTTCTGGAATGCATCTAACAACATTATATCCATAGTAGTCATATCCCTTAAGTAATCATCCATACCAACCTCTATTTTATTGCCCCCATCACTAAATTGTGGATAACTACTATTTTTGTAGTAATTCGTAATTGGTGAATCTAGACAAAGTGGGAATTGAATAGGTGGTTGATTCAACCATTCTTGGTATCGTTCTTTTCTGATTTTTTCTCTTAATTAAGTCTTCTCTCGATTTGACATTGTCGTGGGTGTTATAGGTAAATTTGGGCATCATCCCCCAAGACCAAGGAATATGGTCTATCATCCCCTTAATTCAGTTGCCATATGCCCTAAGTAAAAACATTCCTTTTCATTAGGGGAATTTTGAGGTCTAAAATGCGCCTCCTAAGAAAAATGTACAACCAAAATAAACTTTATAAGAACCAATAGGATTTAATATGTTGATGTCAACCATGGGGGATGATTCACCATTTTTTTAAGTAAAAGGGTAAAAAGATTTAAAAATAATAAAATAATAAAACTACTTTTTCAACTCGTATTTTCAATTTATCTCCCAAAGTTTTTACTCAAATTTCGAGTGGGAGTACTCGTTGGATGAAAAATTTAATTCCTCATCCAAGGAGTACCAATGTTGCATACTTGTGATGGACCTTTCTACACAAAAAATGAGAAATACATGAAAAACATGATTGCAATCACGTTTTTCATGTGTTTCTCATTTTTCGTGTAGCAAGGTCCATCAAAAGTATGCAACATTGGTACTCCTTGGATGAGGAATTAAATTTTGCATCCAATGAGTACTCCCGGTTGAAATTTGAGTAAAAACTTTAAAAATACGAGTTGAAAAAGTATTTTTTTCTTTTTTCCCTTTATAATTTGATGATGTGATCAAATCTTATTTTATGGTTTCACTATTATTTTATAATTTCCTTAGTAGGCCCATTTTAGACCTCAAAATTTCCATAATGATGGCTTCAATTGTGAGGTTTCCAAGGTGTGAAGTATAGATTATATGACCCATTGACTCATCAACGCTCCTCTTCATGGGTTAACTGCGTTGCAGTCTGCTTACCTCCATGCAAATCTGCACTGCAGTGCACTTCCTGACACTCAAGGGTGCATTGGTCTCCTGGGAGCCAAATCATCATTGTTCCAGAAAACTCCACATGTCTAGTGCCTTCTAGAATATCTCATAGTTGTCATACTTCTAACACAAGTGTTCATCCATCACCTCTGAACTTGGAAACATGTCTCACCTATTATTAGAAATCCATTCAATTCCATTTATTGAGAAACTACCTTCAATTTCCCAATAAATTGAGCACTCATCTAAGTGATAGGGAGGAAGAATTTTGTGTAATTTTATGTTGTTGGATTCTCAATTGATGAGAAATGGAAGTATTGATATGGTGCTGAGATGATTCTTGGTGTGATGAGGATGATATGAAGTTGGAGCAGGTTGACGAAGAATCGATCTATTATTTGTAATATTCTCCTTCTACTTTCTTAATAAATATATCTATTCATTTTATCATATGTATGCTTATATCTTGTGAATTGAATTCTCAATTGTGTATGTATTCTCAGATCTAATTAGTCTTATTTGGTTAAGATAAGTAGACACTTGTATATTTTTATTTTGTTTGTTGTTCTTTGTCTTTGATTGCAGGAATCGATGTAGTGGCTTTAGTTGGATTGAGAGAGACGACAACAGTGACAGAAGGAGAAGGAGAGCTAAAGGATCATAAATAGGATTCTTTCCTTTCTGTCTATCTATTTTTCTTAGAGAAAATAATATTTTTCTTTCTTTTGTTGTTCTGAGTGAAGGAACACCACACTCAGGAATCTAGTTTATCCATAGATTATAATTTCATATAACAAATTGGTGACTCCGCTAGGGAGAAATCCATCATTCTTGGTGTCTCTATCTCTATTTTCCATCATTAGTAGAATATAATCTATTTTATTAGTGATTTGAATGAACAAATTTCCTTAGAAGTGTGTTTAGTTGCAAGTTTCCAAAACTTAGTTGCAGCCAACACACTGTTGGTTAGGGTACAGTGTTGGCTTGAGGGGTCCTGAACCAGTTTCAGCTTTAAGGTTTGCCAACAAAACCCTATACTACTGGCCCTTTCGGCAATGGCCTACTTGCGCAGGTCAAGGTCTCATCCGAAGTAGTATGGGAGGGTGATGGAACCAGGTTTCCGCACCCTAAGAGAGGGAAAGTTAATTGAAGGCGGTCCTTCCAGATTGATCAGACTAGTGCCCAATAGAGAAACCCTTTAACTATGTACCAGCAGAATACCTCTACCGGAGCTTAAAAATCATACAATAGTATACAAATATAACCATATCTATGCGTTTATTATCTCATACAGTATCACATCCACGTATGCATCAACAATCATCAGTATGAAGTGAACAGATATAAAGAACATAGTGCGCAGCCAATATAACACATAACAACTTAGTGCTTAGAAAAGGTCCTCTTATTCATTAACATTCAAATCCAGCTTACAGACTCTATCTACCATCCTGCGCACACAGCCAGTGTGGTTTGCTCATAACAGGACTCAAGGTCTCCATACACACAGCCAGTAGGAGCCCTTACCCAGAAAACCGACACAAAATATCCACAAGTTCGTGTCTAGCTTAATTACTCCTTACCTCCCCTATAGACTCGACATATCCCTCTATTTATATCATACTAGCCCATGCTATCCTGTGGTCTGCAAACTATGGTTTGCAGACCCTTGGTCTACCCTTTTGACCCAATACAATTCATTGGGGGTTTTGACCCACCCCAAACCCCCTTCGCCAAACTAAATATTACAAAATATTACAAAACTGGAAAAAATTGAGGCTAGGTAACCCTGTTCCAAGATTCCCCCAACACAATCTTGTGACTTGTCCCGAGTCATAGGGCCGGTGGGGTCTTCATCTTGTCCTTGAGATGCTCAATCGTGGTATTGAATGGAGGAAAAACATGAAGGATCTATGCAGCGATAGTCTACGCAATGTCCACCAGTTTCGGTGAGGTTGGTCCTTCCGTGGTTGCGGTGACACTATCTAAAGTCTGGTTCAACTGTCGGACCACCCTGTTTAAGTCCTGTGAAAGCTTGAGGGCTTCGTATGACCAAGGTGTCAAATGGTTGTTAAGTATCTATTTCTTATGCCAGAGCCCCATAATTTTACTGTGAAGCGCATGGTCGGTTCGAAGACAGGCTAAGTTCTGGGCTGGAACAAGGGTGGTCATTGTAGCTTCCAGCTGCTCACATTCATGTTCCTTTTGATTCAACTCCTGTTCGATTTATCAAAGGAGAGGGTCGTGCTGTACCTAGAACCAGAATTCCATAAAATTTTCAATAAGAGTGATGCCCTGACTGATTTGTGTCGTGATAATGGTCGTGAATTCTGTAACCAATGCGGCTCGCTGCACGTCCACTTCCAGGGGGGTGTCAGGCTGGAGCTTGGCCTGCAATGATGTGATTTGAAGTTAAAACTCAACCTTGAAAACCTTTACCTTGGTCTGGGATGCATTTAGGGCAACGACAAATCCTTTCACCTTGTCTTGTGGTTCGACAGAGGCAAGAATTACTTTTGGCATGTCTTCACAGAGCCGGTTGATCAGTTATTCTAAGGAAACTTTATACACAATGGTAGCGACCTGCGCAGCCTAGATTTGGATAGCTTTGGTAGCTTCAGTTGTAATAATATGCTCGGCCTTGCTGAGGTGCTACTGTGTGTTGATTTCTCGATGTTGGATTTCGCTGGTGATGGCAGTAAATAATTCATGCAACTGTGCACCAGCCAGTCGACCAACATCAAGGTTGATGGATGAGCATGCCTAGACTTGGGTGCACAATTCAGCATGTTCCATGATAAAACCAGCACTAGGGAGAGGTCATATTTGGCTATCTGTGATAGTCGCTAGGGCTGTAACAGGGACTGGCTGGCCCACGTGAGTCTACCTCGATGGGTCCATGCTCACTTGATCTATGCTAACTTGAAGGGTGTATGCTTTGAGCTAGCCTTCAACTTTGCTTGAAATAATTCTACAATGGCCTTGTGCTGTTATTCCCAAGTAATCTGTCGATCAACAGACGCAATGGTGACAACATTAGAAAACTAGTCGAGGTCATCCTCCATCAGGGTAACCTCTACATTGGTGCTGGTCTTACTGGCCTTACACTTATTTCTAGGCCCCTGAGACAACCCACAGCGACTCTTGAGACTATTCAAGACTGACGTACTGGCGTCATCAAAATCGTTTATGTTCTGATCCGGCAGGGAGTCTGGTTCTGGCTACGCGGTAGTGCTCCTGGGGGTCACCTGTTGTGTGGAGGTTGAAATCACCGACTTCGTTGTTTGGCCAAGTGGAGCAGTAGAGTTTGACACTACGTTGTGGCCTGATGTGCCTGTTGCATATGGGTCATTTGGGTGGGTTGCAACCTTCTACTCTCTTGGCCAAGTGGAAATTACATGTTTGATTTTAGCCTCGGTGGTCATATATGGGAGGTTATGCTAGGTATGATCTTTACGGGCCTGAATTTGCACATTGTGTATGGTCACTTGAAATGCTGCTACCCCTAGAAAATAAAATATATTTACATGAGGAGGAACATATTTACTGATGATATCATCTACAATTTCCTGAATATCGAGATGCTCTTCGAACCGATCGTATACTTTATTGAGATAGGTAAACTTATACTTATCATAGGTTGTTGGGGACAGGCGTGGTTGGGAACCAATGGCTACAAAGATAGCCCCATCGTAGAGTACCCAGAAGGATTTATTCTCCTCAACCCGCTTGGGGTCCTTTGATTCCAAGTGGTTGGAAAACCATGCCCCCTCGCACATGCCAGGCTCAAGAGGGGGGAATATCGCTTCTTCCAGGGTCTCCGAGGCAACTAAGATGATTAGAAAGATTAGCCAAGAGTAGTAGAAATATTTTACCTGATCCTGAGCCTCGCACACATTGTCGAGAAATTCTTCAGCTAGGTATTGGGACGAATTATAACATAATCCCTTTTCGCATTGGCCAGTGATTCGAATTACATGACCAGGGGCAACCAATGCTTGGAATTTCTGCATCAAATTGTAGGCAAGAAGTAGAGTACCAATGCACATTCCTGAATCATTAGTTGTATCAATCTGGAAGACCCACTTGTTGTGGGTGACATGGTACTTTTCCCAGACAGCTTCAACAATATGGTGCTCAAATTTCTTGCTCATTCATTCCCTAGGATTGGGTTTGTACATAGGGAGGCTATTAATTTAGTGAATTAGAAGAGCATCAATTGGTATGCCACCTTGTAGCCACAATCATCCATCATGAACGAGTGCTATTAGTTGGCGAAAAACTAGGCTAGTTATGTTGTAGCAACAGAAGTGGGGGAGGCACATCAAGTTCAAGATGTCTGCACTGGCTAATCCCTTGACCCAAACCATTAGCTCTACCTTGAGTACACCATCTTTGACGACCTATTATAGGTACACATGAGGAGCTAATGAAGGGAAACTGCCTAGGTTCCCTACGTCATGGTCATCGAACTTTATGTGGGGGAGGTGGCCGAACATATCCCCCAGCTGGGGCACTTATTCTAGAACCAGAAGCATCTGAAGATAGGCACATATGATATCCACGTTGGGCATGCATGTTGATGTTCTTTGTGGCCGAACATAAGGTGGTAACCAGATCAGCAGAGTTGCCTACAGAACTTCTTTTGTGAGCGCTATTGGGTTCGGGGATGCAGCAGGTGATCGCTTCCTAGGCACTTTCCTAGGGGAGCATCGAATCCGAGGAGATGTACAAGGCTTCTCACCAACCCATTTTTCCTATTTTACCTTTTCTTTTCCCTTTTTCTTTGCTGGAGTTGAGACAAATTCTTTTGTTGCAGGGGTTAGTTCTCGGACCTCATAAGATCGTATTTCCTCGGACGTCATTTCAGGCAGAGGTGCATTTGGGTTGGTAGCAGTCATCCTTGCTTGGAAGATGAACTCAGCGTTGTTACTGTCAAACAGTGTAGCTTGCTCAATCATGCAGAAGACAAGTAGACAGATGAGATGATATATATCAGAGTGGCCAAGGTGTGAAAATCTTAAGCAGTATTTGAATCCTGTAAAACAAAAAATCCTCATCTTATAGCCTTTGCAAGGGAAAAACAGTTGGTGGATTATTAATTTTCTTTCATTATTATGGTAACGGTAAAAAGTCCTCATAAATCATCACATCAATTTGCAGTTACCCTCTTCATCGAACGAGAAGCGCGGTTTTCCATGCTCCCACTCCATTCCAATGACTAGATTTTTCCACTGCACACAACACCTGTGCCTGTATCGCACCCACCCGTACTCCCAGTTCTGTGCACCATCCTTGCGAATCCATGTCAAGGTGTGCAGAGTGTCCATTATACAACTACTCTGAGCACATAGTCATTTGATGGAAACCGAGGAGTCCCGATACGGATTTAGTCGTCTCCCATTAACATATCCTTGTAGGGAATCACCGTGTAGTGTAGCCAATCTGACCACATCGCCATTGGTAATTCCCGTTACCACATACAAACCTAACCAGTGTTGTCAGAACTTCCCCGGGTGTTTCACGAACTCCCTATCATACAATAGTACCAATTCTCCCTCCAAAAATACCTTCTGCCGAATATTTCGATCATGCCACGTTTTCTCCCATGCCTTCTAAACCTATTGGTGGAATTGGGCTATGAACCAATCTTCTTCCAATGCTACCCGTTGTGCCAAGTGTTCCTCCATGATGTATGGGTTTGCCATATTTGTGAAGGCTGAGATGCGCAAGCTGGGAACGATGTATTCCATAGGCATAATAACTTCCTTCCCGTAGACCATTCTGAAGGGTGTCTTTCCTGTGAGATTCTTATATGTAGTCTTATAGGCCCAGAGTACTGAGGGGATATGCACATCCTAATCATTCCGTTGTGCATTACAGACCTTGGTGAGTGCATGTTCCAAAATTTTGTTGAATTCTTTTATGGTTGCATTTTCTTGTGGATGATATGGGGTACTCTTTGCATGATGGATCGAGAATTCCTCAATTAAAGCCTTATTAATTTCATTAATGAAATGCGTACCTTGATCACTCATCAAGATCTTTGGGCACCCAAACCTAGTCAAGATATTTTAAAAAATGAAGTGTGTTGCTGTGTTCGCAATGCAATCCTTGACCGCTTTGGCTTCTGCCCACCTGGTAACGTAATCCGTAGTTGTAATGATATACTGAGCACCAGTCTTC
The DNA here is from genome assembly GCA_034641835.2 of Pinus albicaulis. Lineage (NCBI taxonomy): Eukaryota > Viridiplantae > Streptophyta > Pinopsida > Pinales > Pinaceae > Pinus > Pinus albicaulis. The sequence goes on from CM076570.1 coordinate 854,556,040, forward strand.
ATAGCTATGGGGTTAATGGGGCCTATAAAGTTGATGGCCCATTTTTCAAATGCTTGTAGGGCCATCTGTGGTCACAGGAGCATCTCATCTCGGTGCGATGGTTTCCTGGTTCATTGGCATACATTGCAGGCCAGACAATAAGTATGAGCATATGTGTGTAGTGTGGGCCACTAGAGCCTGTCCTATAATATCTTCTGCATAGTAGCTTTACTTGCGTAATGTCCCCCTACAACCCCTTCGTGGGATTCCTCTAAGATAGCTGGCCTTTCATGTTCAAGGACATACCTTCGCAGTACCTCATCCACCCCCAACTTGTAGAGCTATCCAACGATGATATTGAAGTCGGCTGCACGGGACACCAACTCGTTTTTCCATGGTACCGAATAGTCATCGGGGGCTTTACTCGTGGTCAAGAAGTGGATAATATCAACAAATTGCTCATCAATTACCTTGATAGAAAACAACTGCACATGAGGAAATCCATCATCCAAGTTAGTCACCTCTTCCCCATTCTCAATTTTGGAAAAATCATCCGGCCCAACATTCAACCTTCCTGGCTTCACAATAATTTCAAACTAATACTCTGGAAAAAATAACAACCACTGACAGATTCTCCCCCCCCCCCCCCCCCAAAACACAAGCTTGTTAACTAGGTATTTTAAGGACGAATGATTTGTGAACATCTTGAAGTTCCCTCTGAGTAAATAGTTCCTATAATTTTGTAGGGCATATACCATTTCCATCCCCTCCCGCTCCGTGGTAGAATAGTTATGCTCCACGCTCGATAGCTTCCTGCTAGCGTAGGCCACTGGGTGATCTATTTCCCCTTCTCTAGGTTGTGCAAAGACAACTCCCAAGGTGGTCCCTGATGCATCTACGTAGACATGGAAGATATTTTCCCAACCGGGGAATATCACGATAAGTGCAATCGCCATCTTTTATTTTAGCAGCTCGAAGCTCTTCTGGAATTCGTTATTCCAGAAGAATGACACATCCTTATTCAATAGTTTTTCTATTAGAGCAGTGATCAAAGCATATCCCTCTATGAATTTTATGTAGTAACCTGTGTGAACGAGGATGGAAAGCAACTATTTTTCAGTGGTTGAAACCACCAAATTGATGATAATCGCGACCTTGGCTGGGTCGACCATCAGCCCCTACTAACATACTATGTGTCCTAATAGAATTCTGAAAGGAAACAGAAGATGCATTTCTTGATGTTTAGAAAAAATGGTGTTTTTGGAAGGCATCTAACATCATGCGCAAATTTGATACATGGTTATTTATTAATCTGAACATCGTCCAGTCATCAAAATAGAATTCTAGGAACTTGTGCATGAATTCTTTGAACACGGCTACAACAATGCGTGAAAATATGACAGGGGCATTCTTTAATCCGAAGGGCATGATAGTATACTAAAATGAACTCCACTCCGTCGTGAAAGTTTTCTTGCTACAATATTCAGGTGCAATACGTATCTGATGGTACCCTGAGAATCCATCAATAAATGAATAAGCCTCTTGACCCCCTAAGTTATCAAGGATTTAATTGGAGAATGGTGTGGGGAATGGATCATGGACACAGGCGTCATTTAACTTTCGTAGGTCGACGCAGATCCTTACCTCTCCTTTAGTATTCTTCTCCTAGACTACCATGGGGCTTACCCAATCTGAATGCTCTACTGGTTCAATGATACTTGCAACCATCATTTATCGATTTCCTCCTTAACTTTTTTCTTGTATTATGGGTTTAGGCGATAGGGTCATTTTTTGATTGGCCGCACATCTGGCTTCAACGTAATCCTCATAACTCCCATGTATCCTATGATTCCCTTAAGTTCATAGAACTTGGTCAGGAATAGATCCTAATATTCATTTAGCAACTCAGCAACCTTTCCCATTGTGCCATCATCGTATTAATCCCCAATTTTGGCCACCTTGGGTTGTTCTACCGAGCCAATATTGATTTCTTTTAGTTTCAGAGGTTTGGTGACATCGAATGTTCATAGCAATGGACCTACAATAACTCGTTCCCCTTCTAACTCTTCGATCATAATATTCCAGGGATCTTCATCACATACTTCCATTGACATATTTCTACAGTTTATGATATCTTGTAGTTGCGCATCCTAAGATGGCGCAAAAAGTTCTTGTTTGGGGCAGGCCTCATAAAAGACCAGTGCGTCTATATCCTGCAGGGCTTCATCAAGCTGCTTGGTACCTCCCGTTAGTCCAAATTTCCTTACAATGTCTTCATCCATCGTACTCCAATGCTTGGTGCATTGATGTAGTTTGACGTCCAAATACCAGGAGGTGGGGATTGGTCCTAATGTGTGAACAAATCTGTGGAGCCATTCATTCCTTGTGTCCTCATTCCATACTTCTAGCCAATGAGTTATGTTCCTATGTGGATCTCCTTGCCCCAAGAAGAGTTCTATTGGTGGGTTAGCTGGTATATGGAATTGGCAGGTCAACATCCTTTTTCGTTCCCCCAAGTCTCGGAAAGTTTCTTTATGAGTTTCCCACCAGCGCATAGGGGTTGCACACATGGCCAAGTCTAGGGCCCAAAATCTTCCTTCCTTAGGAACACTTGCCTCAATTATGCTAGGAAATTTTTAACATGACTAGAGCCATCAAAGTGGGGTAGTTTTCTTACCTCTAAAGAAATACATCGGAAGCTCTTCGTGATTTTAAGACACCTTAGCGCAAAAACGTCATGCAGTCAATTTTGCCAGTTTTTGATCTCTTCGTCTAAGTTAGATAAGAACTCACTATCTCTTTCCAAACATAACATGCCGTTAGCCATGGGGTTGATCCAGTCATCATCCAAGGCGGTTAGTTTGTATATGTGATCAACATCTTCTTCTTCCCGGACCGATCAGTATACCATTCTCCTTCCGCTGGGTTCAATGGGACTATTACCCTTATGCCTTATTTATCAAATATCATGTTTCTCCTCTTTATATTAATGATACCTCCCATGTTAATAGCAAATCCAGACCCAAGAGTGCATGATAAGGGTCCGTGTCCTCTACTATCTAGATTAACTCAAAATCTACATGGACCTTAACACCTGCAATATCTACCAATACCTTCTTTAGTCTTACTAGTGGGATAATAGTCTTCTGATTAGCCATCTATAGTTGAATAGTCGTGTTAGAGTCAACCTTTGCAGCCTTCCTCCAGTGATCAAACATGCTCTTTCAAAGTGATTTCAAAGTATCAAGGTCAAATTTTGTCATTTCAAAGAATCTTCAAGCAAAATTTGATCACTAGGCATTAGGTCTAGGGTTTGCTTTCATTCCTTCCAAATTTGTCCAAATTTCAGTCCATGTCACCATTCAGTTGAGTGTATCATCATTCATAGGGTTTTCATCATCATGTCAAGTTCCGTTGGGTCATTTTACACCTCATTCATGCTTCAGTTGTGCCTAGGAAAGGTCCATTTCCCTCTCCTAGGGTTTTGGAGGTAATTTCTCTTGGATGGTCAAATCATCAAAAAACTTGTATCCTGATGTTCATACACCTTCCCCTATCCTTAATATACCTCATTAAACACTTCCCATCACTGAGATCCCCCAAATTCCTCATTTTCCCACAACTCCTAGTTTCTCACAAAAACTTGGCAATTTTCTAGGCTAGGCCCGTGTTTCATTTCTTTGACCCTTCCCCTCACTCAATCTCTGTGATTCCACTTTCCCCTACTTCCTAACATCCCTCCCTACTTCCAAAAATTTTCCCAAGAATTTAGAAGCCCCTTATCCCCTTCATTTCGCTTCATTTCGACAAAATCCCTTGTTTCACACATCGGGATAAGTTTCACTCAAAAGATATTTCAGAGCAATAAAAGATGAATTTGGGAAAACGGAGAGAGGTTTTTGTCCGCAACATGCCAAGGAAGAAAACCCTCCTTCACTTTTTACACAGGTATCATGGTTTTAGAGAAATGTAAAAAATACCGTTGCCTCAGGAGAATTGAATGCACCTCTGAAGTGACCTTGGGAAAATCAATATTTCTCCTAGCATGTTTGGCCAAATGACTTTCATGATGAGTCAAATGCTACCTAGACAGAAATAAATTTCCAATGAGCTATCATGAGCTCACTTTTGAGTTGAGGAAGACCTTCAAAAGTTGATTGCAACAGCGCTCTGACTTGAGGCAGCCTCATTCTGCTCATTTTGACTAGTGTTGGGAGATTTGATTTTTGACAGGGTAAATGGAATCCAAATTGCATAATTCCACTTTTTTTGGAAAGTAGACTCCAATAGCTTTCCAATTTTCCAATGTTATCACACTAATCGATTTGGACACCCCGGAAGGCCTCCAAATGTTTCCTCTGCAATGCACTATGTGGCAAGATCAAGAGCGACCCACTCCGGGCAGAGCGAATTCCAACGTGTATTTTTCACGTTGTAAATTTGCATAGGAGCGACCCAATTCGCGCAGTGACCCACTCACCAACGTAGGTCCAAAATCATGTTGAGCGCCCGCATTGTTCGGGGATTGCTTCCTTAACCGGCCTTCAAACAAAGTTTCTATCAATTGCTTCGATGTTTCGAATGCACGGTGGCATCATCGGTGGTTTCAAACGTTGGTGGTTTCAAACGCTTCAAACGGAGGATTTAAACCCCACAGTCATAGCATGTTCGTTTTCAGGGTTTTAAAATGAAAATGAATGGTTGCATGAGTTTTTTTTCTATCTTATATCAGTGACACATCCAGCCTTGCATATAATATCAAAACCATATTGTTCTCATGCCCATTATGCCATTGTGACCATTGCTATTATTATACCATGTTTAAAACCTTTGTTCCATGGTGACTGTGGTTGTACTATGTCTCACTGCCCCAATGTAAAAACATTCTCATGACTTTGTTTCAAACTGCCCATTGACACCTTTTTTGTTATTACTCATAGAAAAACACATTCTATTGATGCCATGCTCTCCTTTGATAAGATTTGTTCAATATTTTTGAAAGTTGCCCGCTCCCTTTGATCAAAATTTCACTTGCATTTAAACACAGAGATTGTGCCTCTTTTCCAATCCATTTAAAACAGAGATATTATCATGGTTTGTTTCCTTATGGTGTTTTGACGGTGGGGATATTTGTTGGGTGTTTGAAACATACAGTATAACTTTGCCTTCACTGCATCTCTATCAGTATACATATTGCACATATCTGTTTCCGCATCCATGTCGGAGATAGAGTCGAACATGAGCGGTGAGTCGATGCTGACTCAATCGTTGAGGTTGATGTGACCGAGATGGAGCAGGCCGTTGCGCCGTCAGTGGTAGCATATCGCAGAGGCCACAGAAGCCATGGCAAAAGATCACGACGAGTACTATCTTCACCCGGGGTGGAAGGGGTCTCGTTGACTTCATCAGCAACGCGAGTACTATCCCCACATGGCGTGGAAGGGGTCTCGCCTTCTTCATCAGCGCAGGTACATTCACAGGATAATGATGGAGACAAAGACACCAAGGTCCCATTTTTCATTTTCAACAGGTTGAAACATACACATTGCTACATCATGACTGACAACAACACATCATACAACCGAGACAGTGTTTTCATCACAGGAACTGCATGCACCAGGAGAGCACTAAAATGGCGGAAAAGGCATGATCCACTCTGGATTTTGGCCGAGGCTTCATTGACTGAGCAAGATACATGATGGAGGGTCTTCGCTCCGAATTTGAGCAAATTCGGAGAAAATTTTGTCATTTTGAAATTTTTTGGTCTAAAAACAGGGTTTTCAGTTACGTGGGTCGCGCGCCCATGCGCTCACTTTTTTTTGGGACACTTGCTAGAGGAAATTTTTACATTTTTGGATTTTTCATGGTTAATTATGCATCATCTGAAGTCAAATTAGCATTTCATCGAAATCTGGATGGTCAAAAAGCTCAAAAACACCATGAAAACCACCTTGCTGCCACCTTTTGCACCAGCAGGGATTACCTCTGGGAGAATGAGGTTTTGGAGGGTCAAATCAACTCCAAATTCAGAAATTCCACTTGGGTTGGAAATTAGACATCTAGGGCTTTCCAACGAGCTATCATGAGCTCAATTTGGATGTCGGGAGCTACCTCAAAATCAGCCTGGAACATGAGCGACCCACGCAGTTCAGGAGCGACCCACCTAGAGATTTTTCTGAGTTTTCAGCTGCCAGCTCAGTATTTCGCCTATTATGGACCAGTTTTGCTTATGGATAGAATTTTGGGGTTTTTATGATGTAAATTCATGTTTGGCATGTAACTTTGGCTTGTTTTTATCTCTTCTAGAAGATTCACTCTCAAATGAGTAAAAAATCATGTAATGGATCAGTTTCCACTCTTTTAGAGGCAAGTTGTTAGCTGCCTACATTGTAGTTCCATGATTAGAATTGGTTGAAACTGATCCCTGAAGAGGGAATTCGACCCCTAGAGGTGGGGAAAGGGGTTAGAGTGATCTATATATTGTAATTTCTGAGGCATTATACAGGTTGGACTCTTGGGATACTTTTGATACTATTGTACATATTTTTCATATTTTGGCTAAGGAAAGATCAGGGGTTTTGCGGCACTTGTTGGGATCCTTGTGGTGTTCTGTTCTTGATGGTGTTTCTCCTTTGTTAACTGTAAGTTTCTTCATGTTTAATGTATGCCATCCTTTCATATGCTTCTGAACTAAATTGAATGAGTGAATAAGGTTGAATCCATTGTTTACAGTGCTTGGCCTTTGAATTCAGTTAGTTCTATATGTTTTCAGTTGTTTGGAGAGGATCCAAGTTCTTCTTTGCCCTCTTCAGCTCCTCTTCGGTCTAAACTATCCATATATCCAATTTAAAGCATCAAGATCATCACCTACCTCGCCCCAACTTGAAACTCTGCAAAGGTCTGACCTTATCCCCGGACCCAAAATTCGTTTTTCCATTTCTCCAGCGAAAACCCAAAAAACCAGAAAACAAACATTCCTATCTCTTTACTAGCCTAAAATCAGTTCTTATTGTAAGTCATCTCGCATCCTATTGCTCATTTTCTCGATATTGACGGAGAGAGCCCTCTCCTGTCCTCGTAGGGCTAGCTACGAGGCTGAGCGTGGTTTGATGTAGCCTCGAGTTTGCCTCTTTCAGCCTGTGGCAGAATCGAGCGCTAACATAGTGGCGACCATACTGGGGAGAAACTCAAAACATTTGCTTGTTATAGACGGAGTCTGAAGACACGCCAGGTAGCCTTCGAAACGCTGTTGCTATGCATCAGCGAAGTAGATAAACGCTGCTTCAGTCGATCTCCGGTATAACTTGTAATCGTAGCATTTAACTTGTGAATTGCCCCAGTACATGTATCAAGTTCAGATCTGATGGTTGATGGTGAACAACGGTCAGACATAAGAAGGCTGAAATCATTCACCTGGTGACTCCAATTCAAAGTCTGGAGGACTGACTCTTTCTCTGAGAAAATGGAAGGATCTTACACAAAGTTCAGGTATCTAAAGTGGAATGGTATTCAGGATCTAATCTGCTTTCTCGTAAATTACTTCTTTGCTGGTCTTGAAGCTATCCTGAAATTTTTTCAAAGTTTGTTGTATGAGAAAGGTCATCAAAATATTCACTCGACCTCTTCAAAGAGTGTAAATACTGAGTTTCCCTTTGATCCTGGCCTCCTTACTTTTCCCACATCTTATGATGACTCTCTACAGAGTGATGAGCAAGAAAATCAAGCTGATCCCACAGCACTTGTACATGCCCCTACACCTTGTAAAATTCCAGATCGGTATAAACCTCTTGTTTTGCCTTCTGTTCTTCATACTTTTCCTGCAAATTATGACCTATATCTACCAAGATTTGATGGTGAATGTAACAATGTCAATGCTGAGCAACATGTGCAGAATGTTGAGACTTTTCTAGATCTTTTTGAAGTTGATGATGAAGATGTTAGTATTAGGCTTTTTGCTCTTTCTTTGAAAGGCCAAGTGAAGAGTTGGTTCAAAGCCCTGCTTGATGTGAGCATCACAGATTTTCAGCAGTTTGTCAAAGTTTTCCTTGACAGGTGGATGATCGGACAGAACTTTTTGTTGATTATAGAGGAGTATAACCAGTTGAAAAGAATGCCAGGTGAGACAGTACAACAATTTTTTGCTAGATTTAACCAAGTTTATTATTCGATGCCAGTTGATATAAGACCTTCTCCTAGATCTGCTCTCTTGCACTACCCGGGTGCCTTTGATCCGGAAATGGAGTTTCAGCTGAGAGAAAAGAATATTGCAACACTTCACGAGATGTAGAACAAGGCAGTGAATGTAGAGGCTCATTTGCTGATCTTGAGGGCAAGGTTAAAGGAAGAAGAAAAGAAGAATGTTTCAGAGCAGCTGACACTTTCAGAGGAAAATCTTGATCTTTTCGTAAACACAGTAGAAGAGATGGTGCGGAAAATGACTGCAAAAAATGAAAATGACATTCAAGAACAAGTTGTTGACCCAAAACATTTTGCTTCTGATCCCAGTAGTCATAGTGATTGTTTTATAGATCATTGTAAAGAAGAGAGAGCTGTTGATATGATGTGTATGTTTGATGATGAATTGCCTCAGTTTGATCAGTATGATGATGATTATGTTCTCCAAAAAGAATCTAATCTTGCAGACAAATCAGCAGCTAGCTTGTGCGAGGAGGAAGTTCACTTTCAGCAGCTCGAGTACAGTGATCAACCGATGCATATCAGCTATGGAAATGATGAGGAAAGTGCAGAAAGTTTTGATGTAAGTGAAGGATCTTTACCTTTATGTTTTGAATCATTTCAGTTTTTTAGAGAAAAATTGCATGGTAAATCTTCAAATGAGCAGCTTGTAACATCAGATTTGCAGCCATCCAATGCAATTGAAGATCAGATTACAGATGAAGTTGTGGAAGATGAAATACATAATTTGATGATGCAGGAAGATTCTATACCCTTTTTTTTTGAAGCATTTCAGTTTATAAGGCAGCATCTTCATAATATATCTCAAGGAAAAGATGAACAGCCAGAAGGAGGTCATACAGTTTCAATGGATACATTACAACACTCTTCTCAAATTTTTGATGATCCCATTGCTCGTGTGTTAGATGATGTTTGTTATAAAAATTCTGCTTCATTAGCTAACCATGTGCCCGAAAAGAATCTTGATGATAATCTTGTTCAAAGGTCACCTTCATTGTCTTGTTTAACAGATTGTTCATTGCATAGCACATGTCAAGATTTCCATTCATATGAGGAGATTGATAAAGGACGCTTTTGTTCAGTCTGGAATCAGCAACAGAGTTTCATTTTTCATGAATTTCAGGATCCTTTTGACAGCTTGCTGCAATCACCAAAGAAAAGCACCGCAGATGTGAGGAAAATTTTAAGATCAAGGTATGGAGATTATTTGGACCAGAGCTATGTTTATGAAGATCCTTTCACAGTATTCTTACAGTCATCCAGTCGATTTATGCTTTGCAAGTTTAATAGCAGTCCACTTGGTTCAAAGTTTCCATGGGAGTTTCCTTTTAGTATTTATTTCTCGTTGTTCATAAGCAAGCATGTGGGAAGAAATCAAACAGCAGCCAGCATGCTTACATGGTTGCATTGGCTGTTCCATTACAGTTGATCGGGTGGTGTAAAGTACAATTAGAGTAGGTTGTATTGAATAAGCTCTACTTTGAGCATCTTTTTCAGTTTTTCAGTTGTGTTTAAGTATCGAGTCAGTTTTTAGTTGAGTGAGAGTCAATTTTTGTCATCAGTTTTCAGTCATGCATTTCAGTTTGAGTTTTTGATTCCATGGCCCAATGGATAAGGCACTGGTCTGCTCTCCCAAAGATCTGCCGTTCTTGGCACCTCCAAGGAGCTACCATCCCCATTGGAGCCAATGTTAGAGTCAGCTTTTGCAGCTTTCCTCCAGTGATCAAACATGCTCTTACAAAGTGATCTTAAAGTATCAAGGTCAAATTTTGTCATTTCACTGAGTCTTCAAGCAAAATTTGGTCACTAGGCATTAAGTCTAGGGTTTGTTTTCACTCTTTTCAAAGTTGTCCAAACGTCGGTCCATGTCACCATTCAGTTGAGTGTGCCATCATTCAGAGGGTTGTCATCATCATGTCAAGTTCCATTGGGTCATTTTACACCTTGTTCATGCTTCAGTTGTGCCTAGGTAAGGTCCATTTCCCTCTCCTAGGGTTTTGGAGGTAATTTCTCTTGGATGGTCAAATCATCGAAAAACTTGTATCCTGATGTTCATACACCTTCCCCTATCATTAATTCACCTAATTAAACACGTCCCATCACTGAGATCCCCCAAATTCCTCATTTTTTCACAAACCCTAGTTTCTAGCCAAAACTTGGCAATTTCCTAGGCTAGGCCTGTGTTTTGCCCTTTTGGACCCCTTCCCCTCACTCAATCTCTGTGATTCCACTTCCCCCTGCTTCCTAACATCCCTCCCTACTTCCCAAAATTTTCCCAAGAATTTAGAAGCCCCTTACCCCCTTCGTTTCGCTTCATTTCGACAAAATTCCTTGTTTCACACATCGGGGTAAGTTTCACTCAAAAGATGTTTCAGAGCAATCAAAGATGAATTTTGGAAAACTGAGAGAGGTTTTTGTCCACAACATCCCAAGGAAGAAAAACCTCCTTCACTTTTTACACAGGTATCATGGTTTTAGAGAAATGTCAAAAATACCGTTGCCTCAGGAGAATTGAATGCACCTCTGAAGTGACCTTGGGAAAATCAAGATTTCTCCTAGCATGGTTGGCTAAATGACTTTCTTGATGATTTAAATGATACCTAGACAGAAGGAAATTTCCAATGAGCTATCATGAGCTCAATTTGGAGTTGAGGAAGACCTTCAAAAGTTGACTGCAACAGCGCTCTGCCTTGAGGCAGCCTCATTCTGCTCATTTTGACTAGTGTTGGGAGATTTTGTTTTTGACAGGGTAAATGGAATCCAAATTGCATAATTCCACTTTTTTTGGAAATTAGACTCCAATAGCTTTCCAACGAGCTATCACACGCCCGATTTGGACACAAGGAAGGCCTCCAAAATCTTTCTGCAAAATGCACTATGTGGCAAGAGGGAACAGGAGCGACCCACCTGGGCAGAGCGACCCACCTGGGCATTTTTCATAGTGTAAATTTGCACAGGAGTGACCCACCTGGGCAGAGCGACCCACTCATCAACAGAGGTCCAAAAAATCATTTTGAGCGCCCAGTCTTGTTTGGGATTGCTTCAATTGGCCTTCAAACAGGTTTCTATCAATTGCTTGATGTTTTTGAATGCATTGGTGGCATCATTGGTGGTTTCAAACGTTTCAAACGGAGGATTTAAACCCCACAGTCATAGCATGATCGTTTTTAGGGTTTTAAAATGAAAATGAATGGTTGCATGAGTTTGTTTTCTATCTTATATCAGTGACACATTCAGCCTTGCATATAATATCAAAACCATATTATTCTCATGCCCATTATGCCATTGTGACCATTGCTATTATTATACCATGTTTAAAACCTTTGTTCCATGGTGACTGTGGTTGTACTATGTCTCACTGCCCAATGTAAAAACATTCTCATGACTTTGTTTCAAACTGCCCATTGACACCTTTGTTGTTATTACTCATAGACAAACACATTCTATTGATGCCATGCTCTCCTTTGATAAGATTTGTTCAATATTTTTGAAAGTTGCCCGCTCCCTTTGATCAAAATTTCACTTGCATTTAAACACAGAGATTGTGCCTCTTTTCCAATCCATTTAAAACAGAGATATTATCATGGTTTGTTTCCTTATGGTGTTTTGACGGTGGGGATATTTGTTGGGTGTTTGAAACATACATTATAACTTTTCCTTCACTGCATCTATATCAGTATACATATTGCACATATCTTGTTCGCAGCCATGTCAGAGATAGAGTCAGAATATGAGCAGGAGTCGGACAGTGACTCAATCGTTGAGGTTGATGTACTGAGATGGAGCATAGCAGTGCGCCAGTAGTGGTATCATATCAGAGAGGCCACAGAGCTTTGTTTTCAGCATCACGAAGAGTACTATCTCCACATGGGGTGGAAGGGGTCTCGTTGACTTCAACAGCAGCGCGAGTACTATCTCCACATGGCGTGGAAGGGGTCTCGCCTTCTTCATCAGCGTAGGTACATTCACAGGATCATGATGGAGACAAAGACACCAAGGTCCCATTTCTCATTTTCAACAGGTTGAACATACACATTGCTACATCATGACTAACAACAACACATCATACAACCGAGACAGTGTTTTCACCACAGGGGCTGCATGCACCAGGAAAGCACTAAAATGGCGGAAAAGGCCTGATCCACTCCGGATTTTGGCCGAGGCTTCATTTACTGAGAAAAATACATGATGGAGGGTCTTCGCTCCGAATTTGAGCAAATTCGGAGAAAATTTTGTCATTTTGAAATTTTTTGGTCTAAAAACAGGGTTTTCAGTTACGTGGGTCGCGCGCTCATGCGCTCAATTTTTTTTGGGACACTTGCTGGAGGAAATTTTTACATTTTTGGATTTTTCATGGTTAAGTATGCATCCTCTGAAGTCAACTTAGCATTTCATCGAAATCTGGATGGTCAAAAAGCTCAAAAACACCATGAAAACCACCTTGCTGCCACCTTTTGCACCAGCAGGGAGTACCTCTGGGAGAATGAGGTTTTGGAGGGTCAAATAAACTCCAAATTCATAAATTTTACTTGGGTTGGAAAGTAGACATCTAGGGCTTTCCAACTAGCTATCATGAGGTCAATTTGGATGCCGGGAAGTACCTCAAATTCAGCCTGGAACATGAGCGACCCACACAGTTCAGGAGCGACCCACCTGGAATTTTTCCTGAATTTTCAGCTGCCAGCTCAGTATTTCGCCTAGTATGGACCAGTTTTGCTTGTGGATAGAATTTTTGGGTTTTTATGATGTAAATTCATGTTTGGCATGTAACTTTGGCTTGTTTTTATCTCTTCTAGAAGATTCACTCTCAAATGAGTAAAAAATCATGTAATGGATCAGTTTCCACTATTTTAGAGGCAAGTGGTTAGCTGCCTAGATTGTAGTTCCATGATTAGAATTGGTTGAAACTGATCCCTGAAGAGGGAATTCGACCCCTAGAGGTGGGGAAAGGTGTTAGAGTGATCTATATATTGTAATTTCTCAATCATTTTCAGAGGTTGGAGAGGTTGGACTCTTGTGATACTTTTGATATCATTGTACATACTTTTCATATTTTGGCTAAGGAAATATCAGGGGTTTTGCGGCACTTGTTGGGATCCTTGTGGTGTTCTGTTCTTGATGGTGTTTCTTCTTTGTTTACTGTAAGTTTCTTCATGTTTAATGTATGCCATCCTTTCATTATGCTTCTGAACTAAGTTGAATGAGTGATTAAGGTTGAATCCATTGTTTACAGTGCTTAGCCTTTGAATTCAATTAGTTCTATATGTTTTCAGCTGTTTGGAGAGGATCCAAGTTCTTCTTTGCCCTCTTCAGCTCCTCGTCAGTCTAATCTATCCATAAAATCCAATTCGAAGCATCAAGATCATCACCTACCTCGCCCCAGCTTGAACTCTGCAAAGGTCTGACCTTATCCCCGGACCCAAAATTTGTTTTCCCATTACTCCAGCGAAAACCCAAAAAACCAAAAAAAAAACATTCTTATCTCTTTACTAGCCTAAAATCAGTTCTTATTGTAAGTCATCTCGCATCCTATTGCTCATTTTCTCGAGATTGACGGAGAGAGCCCTCTCCTGTCCTCGTAGGGCTAGCTACGAGGCTGAGCGTGGTTTGATGTAGCCTCGAGTTTGCCTCTTTCAGCCTGTGGCAGAATCGAGCGCTAACAAGTCGACCATTCTATTTTAGGTTCTCACATTCATTCTAGGTCTTCTTGGGTAGGACGTTAGCATCTGAACCTACGTCAAGGATGACTTGGTCCATTTCATATTCCCCAATCTCCGCAGTCATGCGCATTTCTCGTCTCTTCCTTTCTTGTTTTTATATAATTTTTCAAAGTTTTAACATTGGGTTGTGGAGAAATCCTTTCTGCATAGTTTTCTATTAAATATTGGAGGTTTTCTACAACCTTCTAGTTGCGCAACAGCTTCATACATGCTTGAAGGAATGGTTTAACCACTTCGTTCGCTTGTAGATCTACCACCTCCTTCGGGGCAGGTGTTTCGTTTTTGTCCATCTCCCTTCGTGCTTCGATGAAGGTTTATTTTTCCTTTTTCAGGTCTAAGCCTTCTGATTTTTCCCTAGCCTTCTAGATTAATGATTCAGTTTACACCTTTTCCTCAGCTCCTCCAATGGAAATGCCATTGTGTGTGATCACATTGATACATGGCCCATTGTCTCGTGGTTCTGCCTTAACTCTTTATAGATTCTCTGTAGGTGTCTACATATTCTCTTGCATTTTCGCTATTAGCACTGGGCAGTCTTCAATGACATGGTCGAACTGCCGACAATATCTGCAACACTGGCATGCTGGGTTCAAGAAATCCTATGCAAAATGTCCTATATCCATAGTTGTAATATATCAGCTGTCCACACCCTTCACGAACTCCGCCCCTCTTCCTCCTCCCCTTCCTCTTGTGGGGGATCCCCCTCATCCTGAAGGAGACAGTGGTGACAAGGGGTCTACCTACACTCTGTATAAGTTGCCCCTATCTACCATAAGGTCAACGGCTTGGTATTTTTTCTTGTCATGACCTACATACGAGCAGAATTTGCACCACTGTTGTTTCATTTCTGACACATAAGCACCCAATCACGGGAAGTGATATATATCATGTCTTCCTGCCACCCGACAGTCAACACACCATAGTCTAGGACTGCTACGGCCAGCCACTTCCTTGGGTCATAGAGGGCTTGGTCCCCCAGCCTGTTTGTAGTCTGATAATAGTGGGCATTGATCCTTAGTGTGACCCAGTCCCTTACAACATATGCACCAAATGTCTAGGCTAGATTCCTTACCACGATTGTTTAGAAAGATCTAAATTTATTAGTGCATTGCCTCCAGTTGGTTCTAGATTTGGAGAGCTGCGAACTGCATATCATCCCTTGGCACAGCTTCTAACTTCATGGATATTTCCAGCACTTCCTCTTGGGAGCCAATATTTTGCCATCACATGGGCCCATGCAAGTGTGGTAGTAGCATAGAGATGAACCATTCTTTATGCTACTTATCTTCATAGAAAAATTCCCCATCACTGATAACCTTCTTTAACCGTTGGTCAACCACCTAGATGGACTCTATAGGTCTTTCCTTAAAGTCCTTTAGCTCGAATACACATTGAGCATATGACTTAGGCTTTAGAAATTGTTGCTTTAGGGAATTATTAATATATTGTATGGATGCATTTCCGTGTTGACCAATGTATCCCATGAACCAATCCAGTGCCCTTCCTTCGAAAGCTATGGATAGTTGTGCTCGTTTGATAGCATCATTGTTTATGTTTTGCGCAGTCCATACATATTCGACTACAAACCAGAATCGATCCATGTCCTCGTCCCCTACACCCTTAAAAGTAGGCAACTTCATGTACGTAGCCATGTCATCCTTTGATGATGGCAGGAGAGGCGTAGGAGAGTTTTTACCCTTGTAGGGGTTTGATGCAAGTGTGACCAGGGGGCTGGTTCCACCTTGTGCATCCCTTTCTTAGTTATGATCAGATGACTCCCTCAAGGGACTGTATATCAATCTATCTCCTTCTTGATTAACCCGGTAGTATTTACCACTTCGTGTTGTGCTCCCACTCTTATCGGAGGTCATTGACTCGATATGGCCACGCAAGACACCTTTTTCCCTCAATAACATATTAATCAATAACGGCAAGGTTTTTAAGAACTTACCTTGGAATCCTATGAAGAACCTTTGTTCTGCTTCCAAATATGATAGAAACTGATCAATAGAAAATTCCATCATGAATCCACCCAATATGTTGTCAACCTAATCATCCACAGTTCTGGTAATTTTATTACTAGTTTTTTCCAATTGCCGGACCAACTCAGGGGTCCACTATGTGACCTGATCGTCCTTCTAGCAAGTCTGAAATTCCACAAGTCGAGCTAGCCACTCTTGCAACTCATGTGAGAAGGATACAAAGAATATTTCTTGCACTTCCATAAAAATATACCTATTTCTCCATTCTTATATGGATAGCTTTTCGCTCCTAATTTATTTTAGGGAAAATTCTTGAATATTTTTTTTGAACCAATATTCTAACTTAGGTTTTAATGGCTACTAATGACCCCATGGAATTACCCGATCCCTCTCTCAAAATTCTCCTAGTCCTGGAAACAGAACCATTTGTTGGTTTGAGGGGTCCTGACCCAGGTTTAGCTTTAAGGTTTTCCAACAAACCCCTATACTATTGGCCCTTTCGGCAATGGCATGCTTCTGCAGGTCAAGATCTCACCTGAAGTAGTATGGGAGGGTGCTGTAACCACGTTTCTGCACCCTGAGAGAGGGAAAATTAATTGAAGGGGGTCCTTACAAATTGATCAGACTAGTGCCCAATACAGAAACCCTTTAACTATGTACCAGCGGAATATCTCTAACAGAGATTATAAATCATGAAATAGTATCCAAATCTAACCAGATCTATGCATTTATCATCTTATACATTATCACATCCTCATCTGTATCAACAATCATCAGTATGTAGTGAGCATATATAAATAACACAGTGCGTAGCCAATATAACACATAATGCTTCAGTTCTCAGAAAAGGTCCTCTTATTCATTAACATTCAGATCCAACTTACAGACTCTATCTACTAGCTGGCATACATAGCCAGTGGGGTATGCACACAGCAGGACTCATGGTCTCCGCACGCACAGCTAGAAGGAGTCGTTATCCAGACAATCGACACAAAATATCCACAAGTTTGTATCTAGCTTAATTACTCCTTACCTCCCCTCTAGACTCGACATCTCCCTCTATTTATATCATTCTAGCCTGCGCTATCCTATGGTCCACAAACCATGGTTTACAGACCCTTGGTCTACCCTTTTTACCCATTACAATTCATTGGGGGTTTTGACCCACCCCAAACCCCCTGCGCTAGACTAAATTTTACAAAATATTACAAAAATGGACAAAATTGAGGCTAGGACACCCTTTTCCAACATACAGTACACTACAATGCACTGTGTTCCATTCAGGGGTGCACTTCAATGCACTGTATGCCCTTATAAGGTGAGTTTCCCCCTAATGCAACCAAATTCCATCAAAATTTGTCTTTTCTTTCAATTTCAGCTAATTGTCTATTGTATTCTTAGATGTTTGATTGCTCTTAGAGACAGGTAAACATTGCTTGTTCTTCCTCCTTTGAAAAGTAATTTGTTCAATGTTTCATTAGCTATTTTCTTTATCATTGGAAAATCAAATTCAAAGTAGTTAATTTTTCATTAGCTTAGTTCTATTTTCGAAAAGGAATTTTTGTTTCATTCCTCATTTCCTACAGGAAAATTTTAGTTTCATTCTTCATTTTCCTAAGAGAAATTATTGCTTCATTCCTTGTTTCTCAAAAGAAAACATTTGTTTGATTGATTTGTGCACTTATTTTCTTTTACTAATTCAAATTAAAGGAAACTAATAAGAGAAACATGCATGTGCATTTATAGATTGTGTGTGTTGCATATGAAATAGTTAAGGAAATCTTCATTTAGTTTGTGCTCTTTGTTGTATTCTCAAAATCGATTTCTCTTTCCCCTTAGTAGCCAGGATTTTCATTGAAAACTGAATTGAAAAATTTTCTCCTCATTTAGTTTTCAGTTTAGGAATTTCCCATTACATCATGCAGTGAACCTAAAAGATAAAATTTTAAAAATTATCAACATAAAATTTACCTCAATCAACCTAAGAAATCATTGTAACATTAACGATAATACTTAGAAGGTCTAGGCTAGAGACGTGTTCTCACATTGTTAAACATAGCAGATGTTGCTAAATTTTCTATGATACATTCTGAGTGTGAAATCCCACTCCATGTACGTAAGTATATAAGAGCTTGTTCATGTACCTTCGGGTATAAAGGGCGGTGTTCTAGTACGAAAAGTATAAGGGGGTGCTCTCATTGTGTGGTTTCACATTAAACAATGCTAATATGGACTTGGGCCTCCACGTACCTTCGTGTATATTTGGGAGTAAAAATTTAGGTTGCTTACCATCCATGGGTAACCGAGTCAGCCACCTTGTAACTTATGTTACAACAAACACAACATTCAGGGAGATTTCCTGCCCCTACTTCTTGGTTCGCTAGGAGGTATTCTACAGTTCACAATTACTTGGTAAACCTTTTACCTAGTATCACCCTTTTATTTTTTTATTTGTTTTTGTAGTAAAATCAACTAGTCATCATGGAAGAAGAACATCCCTTTCCCCATCGTTCGTGTAGAATAGCACTTGAACCACCTTTACCACCAGAAGCCATTTCTGGTCAATGAAGGCGACATAGTTCTACCGAAACCAGTACCATCAGTACCTCTGGTGCATCATCTTCATCACATCTACTAGAGTCATCTCGAGTCATTTATACACATCCTGGTTTATCCATTGTTGTCGAAACAGAGTCCTTATAGCTACCTATGGACACTATCTATCCAATCAGTGAGACCATACCTCCTGAACCCAACGTTGTTCAACTAGAAGTTGATCCAAATCCCATAGTTATTTTACCAAAACATCTATATCCCGAAGTCGAACAACTAGAATTTTTTCCTGTATCGGTCGTTCCTCAGTCGATCGTAGCCATTGAGTATTACCTATCATGCAGTCAACCACCTGAAATATATCTCGGGCCTAAGGGAAAAATTCTTCCACCTGGTTTGATTTTTATTGAGGAAGAACCTCAACAAGAAACATGCCCCTCAACTCCAACTCATTTTGGGTCAGGGATTTATCTTTACGATTATATTCCTTGGTTGACTTACATTGCTTATTTTGATCCTATTTCAGTTTGATTTCCCGTAGATCTTATAACGTATACACTGGGTCGTATGACCATGGCTGAGTCAACATCTTCGGTTGTATCATCTATTATAGTTGTGACAACATCCAGTTTTTCTACTTCGTCGATGTTTACCACATCACCCGAGTCATATCTTTATGGTGGTCCTTCTGTCCCACTGTGTTACCAATAATTATGTGAAACCTACTCTGGTGCATCCTCAAATCCACGGACTTGACCCATGTCATCTTTTGGCATTCTATCTGGTACATCTCTAATGAGTACTGAACGGATCGATCCTCTATATACATCTTTAGTGCAACATCAAGCTGGTCCCTCTGGGTATATTCCATCCAGTACAATCTCGACTGGACTCCCACTAGTTGGAGAAAAATATATTCCATCTTATTATACTCCTCATGCTGGGGGGAAACCTATGGTCACCCATTTTGATAGTATTTCATCGTTTTATGGTCACTCAAATGTTGGAATGACTGTTTTTCAGTGGCGGCATATCTTGCCCATTCAACCAAAAATGATTGTGCATTCATACCAACCAGTTCAACTTGTTGCACCCACATCTACTCCACTTGTTATTACTTCATTACCCCTGTTACAGGCTCAGTTGGTTGTACCTCAATCATCTCAGGCAAGTCCTTCAACCAATTACCTTCAGGTTTTGGGTCCTCAGACTCCAACTACTTCGACTAGTCTACAACAACCACTTGTATCCGGAATCTTTCATTCAGAGGATGTATTACCTTTTTATGGGATGTCGTAGGCACCTATCAGTCTTACCTATTCAAAACTGGGTCCAAGATATTCTGGTTTGGGATATAATCTTGGTGGGCAATCACCTTGGCAGCCACAACCATAAATGCCACAACAAAAATTCCAATAACAAATAGCTTACCCAGGTCTTGGTCAACAGATCCCTCAAGTGTTTGGTCATAACAAAAAACCTTATCTAGGTTACCAGAAGAAAATGCCTTTTTCTAGTCCTCAAAGGCATGTTTCCCACACAATTCCATCATATCCTGGTAATGCTCAACCTCACTTGAATCAAAAATTTCCCTTTGTTGCAACTATAGAATTACCTGATTTAAACTGACTTACCAATGATCCTATCAACTATTATCCTTGGTGGCCGGTGATATGACATAAATTACCCTAGGACATTCCTAAATTCAATGGGAACCCTAGAGAATACATGTCAATGCATTTTATGACTTACCATTTGTGGTGCTTATCCAACTCCTTAAATGATGACTTTGTTCAATGACATCTTTTCCAGCGTATGCTTACTGGTCCGACCGCAAAGTGGTACATTGAATGACCATGAGCTTCATTTGGTAATTTCACTACCTTATCCAGTACCTTTTTAATCCACTTCCAGTTACCCATATGAAATGAAACTAGAACGGAACTGCTGAACAATTTTCAACAGAAAACTGCTACTCACATTTCTGATTATATTAAAGAGTGGTGTCATCGTCACAGAATGGTCAAAACATTTGTTCCTAATCAGCTCCTTATTGAGTGGTTTATTAAGTACCTGTTGCCATCTATCACTGAGGATGTAGCTAAAGGTGGCGTCGTCACTGAAGAGTGGGTCATTTCTTGTCCCTAGTACTTATATTTGACTTATACTCAGTCTGGAATGCTCTATGAGAAAATTCCAAATGCATCATAATCAAATTTTACTATTCCTCGTCCATTTAGGGAGTATCATGTTGAAAATGATATAATAGGTTCAGCAAGCACCCACGATTCTACTACATTTGATCCTGAACCTTCTTCCAAAATTTATGATGTGTCATTTGACAAAGGCAAAAGTGACAAGCAACCTGGAAGCAAGAAAAAGGGGAAAGCGAAGAAAAAGTAAAATTCAACCCCATAGGAATGATCATTTGATCAACAATCTGTCAATAATCAGAAACCTCCTTAGCCTTTCTTGATATTTAATAAGGATCACTTTGTTCGAGACTATCCTCATTGCGTTGAAGTCTCGAAATTTCTTAAGACCTCGACTGCATCTGCTTTGTTGACAGACCTTCCCAAGTGCTTATGCTATCTGTCACAAAGCCAAAAAATGATGCTTTGGTGTCTACACAACATAAATATTATGGTAGTTAGGCTACTGATCAACCTACTACCTCGACCACGAATATGTCTACTGAATAAATTCCGCCAACTGCTATCCCAGAGTTAAAAATAAAGCCATCGAAAGAAGTTGTCCACAAATCAACATTCAATCCTCAAGTCCAAGCAACTCAAAATTATAATATAGTTGAATATTTGTCTCTGTCACCTTCAGCTATGTCAATTCTTGAGGTACTTCAAAATTTTCCCTCCCAAAAACAAGCTTTGTTGTCGGCAATTAGTGGGATCGACCTGACACATTCCAATCTTGTAGTCTTTAATCATATGGGCTATGTGCCAAAATTATCAGCAGAATTAGCATTCTCTATCCAACTAAATGTTCTCAATCACCTCATTCATCACACTATCATTGATGAGGGAGCATTTACTTGCATTATATCTCTAAAATTCTGGAAATCACTTGGCTCACCTCGCTTATCTCAATCGCCTACGATGTTGAAATATTTTGACGATCGTACATATAAGAAATGTGGTATCATCAATAACCTGCATGTCAAACTAGGGGGGAAAACTATAACTGTTGAAGTTGAGGTCATTGATGGATGCCTTGAATAAAAAATTTTACTTGGAAGGCCATGGATTTACACTATGACTACGATCGTATCTACTTACTTTAGAATGATCGCCTTCCCTCATAAAGGTGTTATCGCAATCATAAATCGACTCTCCTTCTTTGCCTGTAATTACTAGGTAACTGGAAGAATTTCTTTAGTTCAACCACCCCAGCTATCACTTCAAAACATTGTTGTATGGATATTAAAGGATTCTTCGCTGATGGACAACTTTTCATTACCACCGCCTGCGACATTGGCAGAAATTATAACAATAAAGACCTGTTGCATGGTATCTTCCACTTCATCTGACTTAAGGAAGATTACTAGTGATTCTGAAGTTGTTATGTTGGATGAATTTCTGTCACCAAGCCTAATTGAGATAGCATAGTAATCAATCTACATGGCTTGGGAAACACATCATGATTCATCGTCGTTGATCCTTTGGGTCGATCATTCATTATATTTCAGTACTCCATCTAATCCTTTTTCATCAACTTTCTTGAATGATGAGAGCATTCTGGAATCCATGATGCCAGAAGAAGAACCATAGGAATATCATTATCATCATTCCCATATTCAGGATTATGAAGAAGATAATCTTATTGAACTATATCACCCCACGATCAATACTTTCTTTTCGAATTATATTCCAGTTAATGCAATCAAATCCATTATCACTCAGAAAAAATGATGCATCATTTGAAAAAGTCCTAGAGGTTCATGTGTCAAAGGTAGGGTTATAGGATTCATTTTTCATTACCTGGTGAAGGAAAATTTTTAATTTTTCTTATTTAGCTTACCCTAAGGTCTAAACCCATCCTCTTTCAAATCCCCTCATGTCACATTAATCATAAATTTCTGACATTTTTCATTTCTCAAGGATTTAGCATCGAAATTGTCATTTTAGCCAAGAAACCACATTTTCGTAGCGAAATACACAAATAAATTTCACTTTTCGCGACAAAACTGTTAATACTTTAGTAGCGAAAATGCTTATAAATACACTATGAATGCTACGAAAGCAAGGTTTCCTATCTGTCATGTCAAATTAGTTGTTAGGTGTCAGAAAATGACTTGAAAGGATAATTTAGATGTCATTCAAGTCAGTTAGGGTAGATATCAAGGTACATAGTCAGGGCTGAAGTCATCATCACCAATTTAAGCATGTATGAGTCATCATTATGTTATGGGTGGTCATCGAACTTCAAAATCTTTCCAAATTGAGTCATTAATCATTATATGTTTCTTCTTTGCATGTTTCTGAGATCTGGAGAGCTATTTCATTGAGGCCAAGTTGTGGCTGGTTTCTTTCAAAGGATTGCAGATGCCACTGATCAAGCAAGGCAGAGAAGAATTCAAAGAACCATGGCTACAAAAAGGAAGACAAATAAAGGTGGCCACTGTCTAGAATATGAGACATCAAATATGAACATGATAAATGAAGGCCCAATAGCTTTAGAAATCTTCAGAAGGGAAAGATGTTTACAGATTTGTGAAAGATTACAAGGTTTCCATGTACAAGTTTCCAAATAATTTTCCCTAAACTTCAGTGGAACAACTAGAATTGATTCATGAGCTGGAGAAGAAAGGTCTAAAAATGATAGTAGTTGAGGAGCCAATAACTCAACTCATCATTAATGAGGAGGAAACACCTCAAGAGTCCTAGTTGGATATGGTTTATGTTTTGAAAGGTAAATGGCATGTTGGAAACAAATTTTATATAGCTAGAAAGTTAATTTTTGAAACCAAGCAAAAATCTGGAATTAACATAGTTTTCAGCAGTTTCGTAGCGTTTCCTAGTCTTGAAGCCAGGAAAAAACTATGAACCCACATGTAGCTTTAATATTGGATTTAGAACCACTTTGGGAAGTTTCCAAGGGGTGGAAATGATATGGAGAATGTGTCAAGGAATAATGAACACAATGCAAAAGGAAGAATACAAAAATTTGATGGCAAAGGTCATTTTTTGTACGCTACGAAAGTATGCTACGAAACTGTCATACTTTTGTAGCGTGTTGTTTTGAAGGTTTATGATCATGCTTTTGGGCAGTTTTGGACAAGTGGATACTTTCAAAGGGTCAAGGGACTTTTCCAGCAGTCATCCAAAACTTGAAGACCATGAGATGAAGACAACTCATCAGCCAAACAATTCGTTGAAGATAAGGACCAGTTTTCCTGAAAAGCAGGGTTTGTTTCCAGATTTTGAGGAGGCTAATTAAGATGCCATGTAGTGATGAGTTCTATCACAGCCTATTCAAACATATGGAGGATTATTTTTCAAACATGTAACTATTTTTAGAAATAAGGTAGTTGATGTAATAAGTAGCATTTTGAGTCCTATTAGGAAAATGATTGTTTCATAGTGTAGCTGTCATTTTCTCATTAAAGCACATGTTTTCCTATTATACAAGGTGTCACTAGAAAAATTTTGATGAATCTAGCCAAGAGGTAGATCATCTCTCATGTAACAAGTCTATTAAAGGGCATATATTCGAATTTGTGAAGGGTTGGAGATTTTTTGGCAATACTGCAGCTTTATGTAATTTGACCATTTTTAGTAATGCAAAGGAATTTTACTTGATCAACCTGAGATTCTCATGGATATTTTAGTGCTTATTTGATCTATAATTTCTATGTGTACCATTTGCGGTGGTTTTCATCTTTAATACTCAGAATTCATAGGTGTATGCTTTGACTTACTTTATTAATGAATTGGCTGTGTTATTTCATGTTTCATGTGATATTTACCTCTACTAAAGACTCTTACCTGCCTCAGCTTCCATGTCAAGTGAACCTACCATTGAACTACTGAATTTTTTGACTCCATAAGCCCAATGATTGTAGACTTATACTCTTTTCAACCTACACACATCAAAATCAAGTTATTTTCCAAGTAGAGTTAGCCATCTAGTTTCATCATTATCAAATATCATTAACCCCTTTAAGAGAGCCCTCTCAGACTGAAGAGTCTAAGATTCAGTTACAAGTTGGTTTGAAATAGTTACATGAAGTTGTCTGATTAGAAGCCAATCAAGTGCAATTTTGTGATAACAGAATCTGAGTGAAACTTATCAAATATTGAAGAAACAATTTCTATCAACATTTTGACCAAACCCAGCATTGTAGAAAACATTCACGTCAACATGTCTTGTTATCCATCCAAACTTGAAACTTATCGCTCTCTTTTTCATGAATTCCGAGATATATTTGCTTGGTCTTATGAGGAAATTCCAAGCATAGATTCTAGTTTCATTGAACACACAATTAAAATGTACCGTAATGTCATACCTGTACATCAATGCCTTCTTCCTGTTCATAAGAGGAAGGTTGCTACCATTAAAGCAGAAGCTGAAAAACTTTTGCATGTTGGTTTCATTTATCCTATTCTGCTTACTGATTGGGTTTCCAACATTGTTCCTATCATGAAGAAATAAGGGACAATCAGAGTGTGCGTCGATTATCGGGATGTTAATCTTGCTTTTCCAAAAGAAAACTATCCTACTCCCTTTATCGACCATATTATTGATGAATGTGACAGATGTGAAATATTTTCATTCATGGATGGATTCTCTGGTTACAATCAAATCAGTATTCACCTAGAGGACCAATAGAAGACAAAATTTATATATCCTTGGGGCACATTCACTTACTGTAGACTCCCTTTTGGTTTAAAGAATGTTGGGGCAACATTTCAGAAAGAAATGGATTATGATTTCAATGACATAAAGCACATTGTTCAACCATATATAGACGATTTACCCATGCATTCACGGAAACAGATTGACCACTTGACACATTTTAGAGCTATATTTTTATGCTGCCTACACTACAAGACATGCATCAATCCACGCAAATGTGTGTTTTGTGTTGGTTCTGGTTCTTTTCTTAGATTCTTCATTTCGAAATATGGAATTAAAATTGATGCACTGAAGGTCCAGATCATTCTTGATTCTCCCGCGCCGTCAAATTTACTTTAGTTACAGAAATTTCAAGGAAAGATTAACTTCCTAAGGAGGTTCATACCCAATATGCCAAAATGGCTAAAGGATTTACTCTTCTCTTGAAAAATGGGATTCCCTTCCATTGGGATAAGGTTGTGCAAGCTTCTTTTGATACTCTTAAATATACCTTGATCCGAGCATCATTAATGTATCGCCCCAATTATTAGAGTGATTATTTCCTATATATCGCCACAACAGATACAACCATTTCTATGGTTTTCGTCCAAGAATAAGATGGGATAGAACATCCAATATATTATTTGAGTCGTAATCCCAATGATACGGAAGTTAAGTATTCACACATTGAAAAACTTGCCTTGGCAACCATACAAGTTGTCCAATGATTTCGCCATTATATCCTGCTCCGAAAGACCATTTTCATTTTGGATTGCAACCCCATGACATACATTCTATCATGTAAATTTATAGAGGGAAAATATTCAAAATGGATCATAATTTTGCAGGAATTTGATTTGGAATTCATCAAATACAAGTCTAAGAAGCCTTTAGTTTTGGATGAGCTTCTCTACGACCTTCCCTCTGATAGTACTGAAACTACATCGAAACCATCAATTTTTTATGAGTATTTGTCTCTGATTGGGTCATTTGACCCTTGGTATGGGGATTTTATCATTTATCTCCAAACCCAAACTTTCTAGCCCGATACCTCTCACTCACAACAACCTAGTATTCGATACCAAGCCAAAGATTATCTGATCATCAGCGATATAGTTTATTGTTGTGGTGTTGATACAATTTTAAGGAGGTGCCACACTCATGAGGAGGTCGAGAAAGTTCTAAATGATTGTCATGTTGGTGCTTGTGGTGGCCACTTGTCTAGATACACTACTTCACATAAAATTCTCTGCGACAACTATTTTTGGCCAACCATATTTCGCGACTACATCCTTGCATTCAGAAGTTGTCATGCTTGCCTGATATTTGATCATAAAATCCACATGCCATTAGCACCAATGCTTCATGTTATTACAGTGGGACCATTTTCAAAATGGGTCATTGACTTCATGACCTCCAACCCTCGTTCGACCGGGGGGCATGGTTATATTATCGTCGTAGTCAACTACTTTACCAAGTGGGTCGAAGAAATTCCTAAATTCAATAACACACACGAAACAAGTGCATTGTTCTTTTTCAATAACACCATCTCATGATTTGGTGTACCGCAAGCTAAAGTTATGGATCATGGCATGCATTTTTGCAATTACATGATGAATGAGTTGATTGCCAAATTAGGACTTTCACGTGATAGTTCTACTCCTTATTAGCCACAATCCAAAGGAAAACTTGAATCCATTAACAAGATCCTCAAACGAATTCTTCAAAAATTGATAGGAGTTCACAAATGAAATTTCCATTTAATCCTGTACTGGGCTTTGTGGGCATATCGAACCTTGGTGAGAAATGCAACCAAATTCACCCCTTTTCAATTGGTGTATGGTATGAAAGCTATCTTTCCAATCCAATGCAAAATTTTGGCATTAAAAATCGCTATTGACCTGCTATTTGACACCTCTAATGAAGAAGCATTTCTTCTTAACCTCATCCATCTGGATGAAATGCATTGTGAAGCCGAATTGGCCAACGAAGCACATAAGAGACAAATCAAGGCACAATACAACGAACATGTCAAGCCTCACATCTTCTCAGAGGGAGACCTAGTCTTGCTTTATGATCAGGAAGCTGATTTGATAGGAATAGGAAAATTTGAGCCACCATGGCATGGTCCCTATATTATCAAAATGGTTCTAGCTAAGGGCGCCTACGAGTTAGTTGATTATGATGGAATTCCATTGGTTCAACATCGAAATGGGTTGTATCTTGAACGTTACCATGCTTAATTTAGTGTAGTAAAATTTTGTATTATATTGTATATATGATTTGATTTTCATTTACTATCTTATTTTGTTTTTCTAGAGTTTTCTTGAAGTTAGTAATCCACTTTAAATTTCATCGCAGATGAGTGAATCTTTAGAACCATTCGTTGGGTACGATGATGGTGCTAGTCATAGTACGCAAAACCTATCTTTTGCATCATGGGCCATTTTTGGTCCCAGTGGTGAGTTAGTGAGTTTTCAATGGATGTGTATTAGTCAATCCACAAGCAATATCGTTAAGTATAGTGCTTTGATCAAACTTCTCTCTGATTTCATATCATTTGGTATTAACCACATCATCATTAGGATAGACTCACAACTTGTCGTACTTGAACTTACTAGCATTTATACTGTCCAAAATCCAACACTTCATCATATGTTCCTAAGAGTTCAACTTTTGAAAAGACATTTTGATTACATTTAATATCAACACAATTCCATAAATTTGAACACATTAACTTATTCCTTAGCGAATTATGTTTTAAAATGAAATTTGCAACACATGTAAAGACACATTTTCATTTTACATCACATAATTGAATAGGATTGTGCATTAAACATAAGAAAACACTAAAAAAATAAATAGATAGTTATAGGTTTTTACACAATTTGTGCCCAAGACACATTGCTCATCTAACCTCAAAATGTATGCAACAAATTTCAAAAGTAAACTAGTGATGCTCGTGATAAAAAGCAACTTCTCTAGCTATCCTATGCAATAACTGCATATAACGGTTAGAAATGCCAATATTATGGCGCTGCAGTCTCATAGGTAACTCTTCGATCTGATAATCTGGAATCCCAAGAGTCAATCCCTCCATGTGTTGTTGTAGCTCAGCAAGAGTCTCGGTCAAATCTAAACCTCGAAGGACTTCTCTCCCGATAACCCTCTCTGTTGGCTCAACTGCTCCCTGCTCTAGCTGACCCACTGGTGGAACCTGACCCACATATGTGTACATCAAAAATTTAGTTTAGTCTTGTGAAACATGAAAAAAAAAATATGTAGAAACCTCAAAAAATAAAAAAACATGGTCAAAATATTCTTACCAATTGCACACCATTGAGCACCGTTGGGTAGAATCAAGTCTGGATCTCAATGGAAATCTATGCTTGCATATGAATACTCATCTATGGTGACCATTTTTCATCTGAAACAGGAAAATAATGTAGTAGATAATATGATGGTTGATTGATCAACATGTCTAGACATCAATTCAACCCATCTCTCCATCCAAGGATCTCTTGGGCCATATATACTCAGTGTAACATGCTACGGTTGCATCAATGGAACCCACCCTAGAATGAAAGAAATCAGGATTGATCCATAGTTGAAATTCTTCTTCCTACCTCCCTTTTCTTTAGTTAGATGTTCTTTCATCTGAAAGAGTACTGCTTTAGCCCAGTTGAATACTATCGGTTCTAAACACTCAAGAGCATACTACATGTATGATCAGTTTGCAACATGTAGTGTTGCGGAACCAACAAGCTTTGCAATAGTAAAAAGGATGGTTCTCAAAGGTAGATCACACACATCACGGATATTTATTTTCCCATATTTACTAGGTTCAATACATAGATGACAATGTTGGTGTATGCAATCCCTCACTGTCTCTCCTCTAAGGGTAGATCCTGTAAGGAAAATGGGAAAACCTTGTCTCGATAATCCAGTGAGAAAGTAAATATCCTCAACCAATATTGGGAGCACTTTTTTCCCAATGTGAGAGGCCTATAATACCGAATCCCATGAATGAACTAGGAACTCCAATAATTCCATATGTTCCCTCATCCATGACAATATGAAGTATTTAAGAAACCCGCAACCCCTGAGGGCTCTTACTGTACCTAGATAGTTTAGGAAAATCATATCTTGTTATTAATGTTCAGTTTCTCACCATGTAATCGTCATTTTGATCCTGATGAATACCTGAAATCCAACGATAAGCTTCATTAGGATCCATTTCATGAAAAAAACTTGGGAAATTTTGGGCACACAACATGAAACAAAAATGAGAAATGCACGCAACACACCCTAGGTTAAGGGAAACAGTGTTGCAGTGCATCTGGCCTTCAATTTAGGTGCACTTCAATGCACCTTTTGACATTCAAGGGTGTGTTTCCCTCATAATTTAATATATTTACCCTAAGGGGCTCAAAACCCTAAAACTTTTCCATGAAACACAACATAAATAATAAAAAAAGAAAGAGAAGGTTCATAGCTCCAACCTGGATCAAATGGAAATAGAAATCATCCACTGAAATTGTTGCAATCAACCGCTAAAGTTCAACAAAAAAAAATGGTACAAAGCTCCTAATTTTCAAATGGTAACTATGGAATGGTAAAAATGAAATGGTAAAAACTTTTTTTATTATTCATTCTTATTATTTTGAATCATATTTAATGTTGTGACTATGGTTTTTATTTATTTTTACTATCAAATAGGTATTTTAAATCCATTTTATGGTTCTCTGGACAAGTTTTATAGCTGATACAGTGAGTTTAGTGTGCACAACTATTCAAGAATTATTTGACCACAAAGCATACTTTTATCCTCTTTTTTCTAGCTTTTATAAAAATGAAAAAGGAATTAAAGTGCACTTTTATCTATTTTTCGAGCGTTGATAAGTGTGAATTAGAAGGAACCCCTGGAGTCTTCTTTTAGCTCTTTTCAGAATCTGATAATGTGAAAAGATTACCGAGCACTTTTCTTTTCAAGCTTGTAAAAGTAAATGAAACAACATCTCTTCAGTATAAGTTTAGCCCTTTCCTGGAATAAGATAGATTATTTACGAAAAAGGAAAAACTTAGTCGAACATGGCCGAGACGTTTTCTCAGGTATCATTTTACACTTTTTCGGACTTGAGAAACAAATTTAAGAAAAAGGACTCATGGAGTTTTCTTTTTTTCCCTTTTTAAAACTCTCTAAACATGAAAAAGGACCAGATTTTCACCATCTTTAGACTCTTTAAAACATAAAATATCGACAAACTTGTCGATCATGGTAAGATCGAGTTTCATTATCACTAGACTTGTTAAATTATTAAATAGCAATGGATTCACCCAAAGGGTTGAATTATAGATCAAGCATATGTTACCCTCCTCAATATTGTTAAAAAATAAACATGTGTTGGTCAGCAATGACTAGGGAAAATTTGGGAAAAAGAAAAAAAAACTTTATGGTAGCAGGTCACTCTTGAACATGACACTTTCCCTTCATCACCATGACTTTTGGGTTGGGCAATATTCTTGACGTTTCATCATACCTATGGTTTATCATATCATCACTTTGGTTTCGAGTCAACGCTGCCAACTCATTTCAGTGTCGTCGATATGTTCAAGAGAATTCATCCAGTAATTCCTCATCCTCTGCAATCCTCATAAACCTTCATTTTCATGACTGTCATCCCTGAACATTTCTATATCAAGTCACATTTTGTCTCCAAAATAATTACTCTTCTTTCACAATAAAGTTGCTTCCTATCAACATTAGCTCATCATCCATGAAGTTAACTTAGAAACATCTTTCCAGTACCTTGGGACTCACTACATCATCGTTAGGTTTCTCGCTTTCAAAATTTTGACCGAAATATTTTTTTTTTGGCGTTCGACATCAAATCATCAATTCATGCCTTGCAAATTGTACTACAGTACCTTGAGAACCATTGACATCAAAGGTGGTTTTCTCACGTCTGTTAACAACTCACATCAGTGGCTGGTAATCAGACGATGTCTTCCCATGTTTGACTTCAGATCATATATTTGCATGGTTAGAATTGTACTTGAACAGTCGAGTGAACAAGATTAGAAAACCCCAGATCTAGTTTCATCCATCTGGGCTGCGATTTTAGGAAATTGTACACATAATCTATACGATGGCTTTACATACAGATCATCATCTGAACATGGGCCTATATATGTAGGCATGTCTATATCGGGCAACATTACGGTGCAAATGACTTTTTGAATTATGTAAATGTTATGATATTTTATGTGTTGAGCATGGGTATAACTCCCTCAGAAATTCATGTCCAAGATGTAAGATATCATGATTGTAATGTATGAAAATTGATGTAGGTCTCCGTCCACTTCAGATCCTACTCATCACATTGTAAAGCATCTCATCCAAATTATTATTATTTTGAATTCATGCATTAGGGGGAAACTGTTATAGGTAAATTTGGGCATCATCCCCCAAGACCAATGAATAGGGTCTATCATCCACTTAATTCAGTTTCTATATAACCTAAGTGAAGAAATTCCTTTTATGGCTTCAATTATGAGATTTCGAAGGTATGAACTATAGATTATATGAACCATTGACTCATCAACACTCCTCTGCATCGGCCTAACTACGTTGGAGTTCACTTACTTCCATGCAAAGTTTCACTGTAGTGCACTTCCCGATACTCAAGTGTGTTTTGGTCTCCTGGGAGCGAAATAATCATTGTTTCGGGAATCTCCACATGTCCAGATCCTTCTAGAAGAGCTCATAGGTGTCATAATTCGAATAAAAGTGTTCACCCATCACCTCTGAACTTGGAAACATGCCTCACCTATTATTATAAATCCATTCAGTTCCATTTATTGAGAAAATACCTTCAATTTCCCTATAGATTGAGCACTCATCTAAGTGCTAGGGAGGAAGAATTTTGTGTAATGTTAGGATGTTGGATTCTCAATTTATGACAACTGGAAGTACTGATATGCCGCTGAGATGATGCTTGGTGTGATGAGGACAAAATGAAGTTGGAGTAGGTTGACGATGAATTGATCTATTGGTCATAATATTCTCCTCCTACTTTCTTAATAAAAATATTGATTTTCTCATATGTATGCTTATATCTTGTGAATTTCATTCCCAATTGTGTATTTATTCTTAGATCTAATTGGCTCGAATTGGTTAAGATAAGTAGACACTTGTATATTTATATGTTGTTTGTTGTTCTCTGTCTTTGATTGCAGGAATCGATCTAGCGGATTTAGTTGGTGTTATCACTCAGTAATTTCTCAAGGTTAAAGAAAGAACTCATCGAGGTAACCACAAACCTACTTTTAAGCTTTAGGATCTAGCCTTTCCTAATGCTCAGAGAGGGCTCTCTCTATAAGATTTAACTTTGTTTATTTATGTTTGATTTTAGGCTAGTTATATAGGTTAAATTGGTTTTGGGTTTTTATTTGATTTGGTTTTGTGGGAAATCACTTAGATAGATAGCCATAGATCTGTATCCCATTGGGAAAATGGAGCCAATGTGTCAAGCAGTCAGATTAGGATTAAGGTCTAAAGGTAAATGTTTACAGGGCAAGATAGCAGAGTCACTTCAAATCTTCAAGGCTGATGGTGAAATGGTTTTTATTTGGATAAAGAGAAATTAAGGGTTCTTAAATCTAGATTAGGAGTGAAAAGGTAGAGGTAAATTGAAATTAGGGAGCAACTAAGGGTTCCTTATTTTGGATATCAGACAAAAACATATAGATAATAATCAGTCAAAACATAGTGCTTTTAACATGTTCTGAAATTAATTCCTGATTTATTATTTAGATTAAGAATACATTGATGAATAGATGGAAAACATAATAAAATTTGCAAGATAACAAGTGAAATACTTCACTGCAGTGGCCCAACACATGAATCCTGTAATACGATGCTTTATTTCCTGTGATCTAGTCTACTAACTTGAAATTGATACAAAAACCATTAGGTTCAGAATATTATAACTATAGAAATGTTCAGCAATTAATCCACCCTCAATACTTCAAATGATAAAGTATTTACACAAATTCTAAACTAGAATATCTTGAAAAAATTATCAAAATTGGTTTACAAATATCTCAAACTGTGTTACATAAATAGAACTTAAATAAACGATACTCAAAAATAATGAATCTATTTGGCACTATATTTATGGATTGATGGTGACAAAGAAGAGAAATTTGAATTTGATAGCAACTACTAGTTGATGATGAGGCTTCCAAGTCACTAACTATCTCCTTCCTTTGTGCATTTTGCTCCATAAATTCTGCAAAATTGGGGTCGAGTGATACATTTGTATAACTCAATTAAAGATAGATATGTAAATAGTCAAAGAGGTTATTGTAGACAAATATGTTATTGAGATAAACCTCTCTCAAGTTCCCAAAATTTAGTTCCATCTGTCCACAATATACTCTGCAAAAATATGTGTAAAACAGAACTTTGCACAGTCTGAAAAATAGGCTATGAAGATGTGCATGTATCTCTCATTATGTAATACCTGTGCATAAGGTGAGATATGTTTTTGAATATTGGCATCTTAGGAACATAAATATCCTCCAATTTTTCAAAATTCATCTTGGATTGGCCACAATAGTTTATAAAAACTATGAATTAAATAGGAAATTCCTGGAAAATGTTCCTGCTCTGTTTTTCATCCTTTAACCTTATTGTTCTTTTAACTGCTTTTACTTTTACTTCGGATAAACTTCATTGTTACTGGTGAATTTTTTTTCATCTATGTTTAACCATTACTACCTCCGTTTTTACTTTTACTGTTTTACCATGACTGCTCTGTCTCTGGGTAAATGTTTCCTCCTTTGCTATATTTCTGTTCTAAATTGATTTTCTTTCTGTGTATAGAACTTGTGTTGAAGGAGACCATTTGAATTCATTTTTTGGTGAATTCTTGGAGTAAATAGATCTTTAACTAGTATTAAGTTTTTTAATCCAAATTCTTCTTTTGACAATAACCTGCAAAACAAAGAAATTGTTAATAAAACACAAGTCAGAAGGGAAGCCAATAATGAATTTAAGGAACAGGGAATAGAGTGAAAGGAGTTGTAGCCATAGCAGGGGTTTTCTCGCAATTTTGTAGAGGTGTGGCAATAAGGGTAGATATAGGTTCTGAACCTCAAATAGCTTAACACATTGGTGCGGGGCTATAATATTTTACCATAGAGCAGAGTGAGTATGTTTTTCACAAATGACACCGATATTTCCACAATGGTTCATGATTTTCATTGCATTGTTTTATGGCCTTTAGCGGAGAGTGGAACAATGGTTTATCGTAGTAGAGGAATGATTTAACTCATTTTTATAGGGGAGAGAGTGGTTTTTGCATCGTGGGGTCAATAGGTAAGCAATTTATTGCATGAGCCAACAATGGTTTTCACATAGAAGAAAAGTGGTTAATAGTTTTATGCGAATGGATGCGATAAATTATGGGAAGGACGCGTGGCATGGAGGGGCTAGGTGAAACTACCAATTTCACAAGCTCTTGATGTTTTAAAAATTGGATGGTCAGGGGTTGCGAAATGGTATAAGGCCCATTGGATATATGGGAGATTATCGGACGACTGACAAGATTTTGAGGTTCAAAAGAGGTGGGACCTTGGGTGATTAATGGGCGGGGAGTTAAATGATAAAGCATAGGCTTTATTAATATATAATGAAAGGGATATATAGTATGGAGGAGTAAGTATAATCTAATATATTATATGTTAAATAATACAAGGGGATCGGGAAATATACATAGGCGGGGTTAAAGGGTAGGGAATGAATATAATATAAAGAGTTAATATGGTAGTGGGAATTTAAATAATATATAAACTATGGATAAAATAATATGTGGGGCTAGTAGATGTATGTGGGAATGGGTTTTAAGTAATATCAAGGAAGGATTTTGGAAATGAGACCCGATATATTTATTTTACCATTTAGACTTAGGATAAGGGGGTTTTTATGAAGGGAGAGGGATATTTATCAAAATAGAAAGGGTTTTTAGAAGAAGGGAAAGGGATCTTTACTAGGGGAATGTGTTTTAGGAGGATGTTAGAAATATGAAATGAATCATCAATGCTTTTCATGATTTTTCAAAGTGCTTATGCCTACCCTTCTTTATCCTAGCATTTTTATTTCCTTTTCTTGGGCACATTTAAGCTTGGGGACCCTTTATTTATTTAAGTGTGAAAACTATCTATTTCTAACCTTATAACATCCAACGACTCAGAATAAACTAATGAGCTTGTTTATTTCTCTACCTAACTACTGACCTGCCAAGATTAAACAATTTGGCTAGATCTTTATTTTCTATCTATCAACATGAAATTTAAAGCATGAAAGGTCAAGATTAAGCAGTTTGACCTTCATGGATTGTGGAATTTTGGACAAGCTACACACAATCTTATTTGAAAAAAGTAAACTAAAGTAGTGGCATTTGAATGTGCAACACTTTCATGATCTAATTTGGTGGGGTTAATATTTAATATTCTTTTTTGGTTTTTGTTTCTTTTTGTCCTTTGATTGTTTTTTTACGACTTACCCTCTTTTCATATTTTAAATATGGGAAAAATATTTGCAGAAAGTAAAGTATGTACATATTTACAAGACTAATCAAAGCCAATTCAAAATTATGAATCCTATTGTTATAAGACCCTAACATTGGCTTCACATGGGGATGGTATCTCCTTGTGAGATGTCAAGAACACTTTCGACTAATAGCCTGATCCATTGGGCCAATACCAAACATGCATATGCTGGTAATGAAAACTCTTGAACTAAATTTACACCTTTTCTGCAAATTGAAATCTGATCTGAGACTAAAAGGTGTTGGAACCTTCAAACAAAACTACTAAATCATCAATATCTTAGGGCCTTTTCCTTGGCTTCAAATCTTAATGAATTATTTCAAAACTAGCTGAAAACTGAAAACTAAAATAAGCTGAAATCCTTCCTACTTACTCTAATCAGCTGTCCAACTGTTGGTTAGGTAAAATGAAATAACCAATGGAACCATTCAAGGATTATGTACTTTGATAGATTTTGCTGCATTTTCTTGTTGATTATCAAAACTGTAATTTTTCAACCTATTAAAAACTTGTCAACAAATGAGAGGATAAGGAAATACTTGATTTCCTTTGTTGACTCTAGAAACTTTTCAAAAGGATCTTCCAAGATATATACACTAATGTTTAACTGATCTAAACAACTATACATATGTTCTAGATGGCCTCCATGCCATGAAACTGAAATGTTATTTTCGTCTTTATCTCCCTGCAAAATTCTAGATAACATTTGTGATGACATTCCTACTGATTGTAATGTTTGACTGCTGAAACATTTATCATCTTGATTCTAAAACTCATAGTTAGTTAATGGAGGTAGGCTTTCAATGCATTCAATATCCAACATATCTGCTATTGGATCATGAAAAACTTGGGAAAATTGTTGCAACCTATGGCATATAGAATTCCATGGGACTTCATAACTTCAACAAGCTTCTCATACTTTTCTTTAAAGATGTTATACCACATTTCCTTTAAAAGCTAAAATGATTCAGAACATAGTGGTATGGAACTTTCTTGTGTCATTTGATCAGATGTTTCAATAAAATTTGATAATTGTACTTGTGCAACTAAATAATCCTTATCAAGAAATTCATTTTTTTCTTTGTTGTCCATAAAAATACCTAAAGACTACTTATTATTGATGGCTTTAAAGTTTTTTCTAATAAACTAAAATGAAACAAAACAAAGAGGTAAAGAAACTTCACTTATTTCCAAATTTTGTGCTTCTTCTTCTTCACTCTCATGGTTGATCTGCATTAGCTAATATCTGTATTCCATCTACTGAGAATTTCCTTATCCCACAAAGTAGCATCTGATTTCTCTGTAAAGTTATCTTGAGTTTGGAGAACATAATTTTCATCATATTGATCATAGTCAGGCAGATTATTAAATGAAGGAATGTCATCAAACATACACATTAAATCGGTAGATTCTTCTTCCACATATTGATCTGTAAATCCATTTTTTGATCTATGATAATTGGAATTAGTAGGATTTTGTTAATGGCTATCAACCTCTTCTATTCCTTCATGGTGATTTTGAACAAAAAATTCATCTTTCATGGTGATCTTCTGTATCATTTCTTTTATTTTACTTAACAAAAGGCTACGTTTTACCTCTACAATGTTTTTCTTCTCTTCTTCAGCTTTCAACTTTTACTTTCTGATTTGTATATTAACTTCTACATCAACTGCAATGTTCTATATTTATACAAGTGTTTCTGAATCTCTTTCTCTTAACTCAAATTATATTTCTGGATCAAAGGCACTTGGATAATGCAAGAGAGCTGAATCAAGAGGAGGTCTAATATTTTCTAGTATTGAATAATAAACTTGATTAAATCTGTTAGAAAATTGTTGTATTGTTTCATTTGGATGTCTTTTCAACGGATTATATTATTCTATGATCACAAAAATATTGACTTTAACTATCCATCTGTCAATAATTTTTTTGAAAAACTACTAGAAATTTGAGATTCTTGCATTAGGCAGATTCTTGAACCAACTCTTTATTATATTTTTCAAAGAAAGAGAAAAATTCTGATTCTAACATCATGTTCATCAATCTAAAATAGGTCCAGATAATTTTCAAAACCTCGAATATGTTTTTTGGTAGTGATTTTATTATTTTCTCCATCAAACCTGGGAAGAAATTTGTAATAGTTTAGAGGGAAATTATGGATTACAAGAGGCAAAATGAGGGGCTTATATCTATCAGGAACTTTACAAGGTACAATAATATTCATAGGGATTTTAAGATTAGTCTTGATTATTTGAGGCTTCTTAATTGGAAATTGATCATCATAAGATTCAGAAGAAAGATGCTCGAATGAATTAGGAGAATTATTATTCACAATCTTTAAAGGAAAATAATTAAAAATTAATCTAAGATCTTCTCTAAAATATAATATACATTGAAAAAATTTCTTAATGAGAAAGAACATGATGTCTTGGATTGTAATCCAAGTTAAAAGCCTGATATTTCCATATTGTTCTTTCAGGTTTAATCCTCTAGTGGAGTCTTGATTGTGAAATTGATTTGGAGTCACCAGGTGGATGATTTTAACATTTGTGTGTCTGATCATTGTCCACCATCATAGATCAGATATGAACCTATAAAATATTTCTGAAGAAAATGTTAGTGTCCCTAGTGGAGTCGCTAATATGTTATCACTCAGTAATTTCTCAAGGTTAAAGAAAGAACTCACTGAGGTAACCATAAACCTACTTTTAAGCTTTAGTATCTAGCCTTTCCTAATGCTCAGAGAGGGCTGTCTCTATAAGATTTAACTTTGTTGATTTATATTTGATTTTAGGCTAGTTATATAAGGTAAATTGGTTTTGAGTTTTGATTTGATTTGGTTTGGTGGGAAATAACTTACTTATATGGATAGCTATAGATCTGTATCCCATTCGGCAAATGGATTCAATGTGTTAAGCAGTCATGTCAGGATTAAGGTCTAAAGGTAAATGTTTACAGGGAAAGATAGCAGAGTCACTTCAGATCTTTAAGGCTCATGGTGAAAGGGTTTTTATCAGGATAAAGAGAAATTAAGGTTTCTTAAATCCGGATTAGGAGTGAAAAGGTAGAGGTCAATCAAAATCAGGGAGCAATTAAGGGTTCCTTAATCTGGATATCAGAAGAAAACATATAAATAATAATCAGTAAAAACATAGTGCTTTTAACATGTTCTAAAATAAAATTCCTAATTTATTAGTTAGTTTAGGAATACATTCATGAATAGATGGAAAAAATACGAAAATTTACAAGATAACAAGTGAAATACTTCACTGCAGTGGCCCAACACATGAATCCTGTAATATGATGCTTTATTTCCCGTGATCCAGTTTGCTGACTTGAAATTGACACAAAAACCCTTAGGTTTAGAATATTATAACTACAAAAAATTTCAGCAATTAAGCCACCCTCAATACTTCAAATGATGAAGTATTTATACAAATTCTAAACTAGAATAGCTTGAAAAAATTTCAAGACTGGTTTACAAATATCTCAAACTGTATTACCTAAATAGAAGTTAAATAAAGGATACTCAAAACTAATGAATCTATTTGGCACTATATTTATGGATTTATGGTGAAAAAGAAGAGAAATTTGAATTTGATAGAACTCTTAGTTGATGATGAGGCTTCCAAGTTACTAAGTATCTCCTTCCTTTGTGCATTTTGCTCCAGAAATTATGCAAAATTTGGGTCCAGTGATACCTTTTTATATCTCAATATGAGACAGATATGTAAACAATGAAAGATGTTATTATAGATAAATATGTTATTGAGATAAACGTTTCTTAGTTTCCCAAAATTCAGTTCTAGATGTTCACAATATACTCTGTAAAAAGATGTGTAAAACAGAACTTTGCACAGTCCGAAAAATAGGTTGTGAAGATGTGCATGTACATATCATTATGTAATACCTATGCATAAAGTGAGATAGGTTTTTGTATATTGGAATCTTAATAACATAAACCTCCTCTAGTTTTTCAAATTTCATCTTGGATTGGCCACAATAGTTTCTGCACAACTATGACTTAAAAGGAAATTTCTGGAAAATGTCCCTTCCTTCTCTGTTTTTCATATCTTAACCTTTTTGTCTTTTAACTATTTTTAATTTTACTTCGGATAAACTTAATTTTTGCTAGTGAAAGTGTTTTCATCTCTGTTTAACCGTTACTTCCTCCATTTTACTTTTACTGTTTTACCTTGATTTCTCTGTCTCTAGGTAAATGTTTCCTCCTTTGTTGTATTTTTGTTCTAACTTGATTTTCTTTCTATGTATAGAAATTCTGTTGAAGGAGACAATTTGAATTCATTTTCTTGTGAATTCTTGGAGTAAACATATCTTTAACTAGTATTAAGCTGTTTATCTAAATTCTTCTTTTGCCAATAACCTGCAAAACAAAACAATTGTTAATAAAACAGAAGTCGGAAGGGAAGCCAATAATGACTTTAGGGAACAAGGAATACAATGAATGGAGTTCTAGCCATAGCAGGGGTTTTCTCACAATTTCATAGAGGTGTGGGAATAAGGTTAAATATGGGTTCTGAACCTCAAATAGCTTAACACATTAGTGCGGGGCTATAATAGTTTACCATAGAGCAGAGTTAGTATGTTTTTCGCAAATGGCATAGATATTTCCACAATGGTTCATGATTTTCATTGCATTGTTTTATGGCCTTTAGCGCAAAGTGGAACAATGGTTTATCATAATAGAGGAATGATTTAATGCATTTGTGCAGGGGCGAGCAAGTATTTTTCACATCGTGGGGTCAGCAGGTAAGCAGTTTATCGCATGAGCCAACAATGGTTTACACATAGAATAAAAGTGGTTAACGTTTTATGCGAATGGATGCGATAAACTATGAGAAGGACACATGGCATGGAGGGGCCAGGTGAAACTACCCATTTCGAAAGCTCTTGGTGTTTTAAACGTTGGATTTTCAGGGGTTACAAAATGGTATAAGGGCTGTTGGATCTATGGGAGATGATCGAACGAGTGATGAGATTGTGAGCTTCAAAAGAGGTGGGACCTTGGGTGATTAATGGGCAGGGAGTTAAATGATAAAACAGAGGCTTTATTAATATATATTGATAGGGATATATAGTATGGAGGAATAAGTATAGTCTAATATATTATATGTTAAGTAATATAAGGGGATCGAGAAATATACATAGGTGGGGTTAATGGGTAGGGAATTAATATAATATAAAGATTTAATATCGTAGTGAGAATTTAAATAATATATAAAATATGGATAACATAATATATGGGGTTAGTATATGTATGCAGGAATGGGTTTTAATTAATATCGAGGAAGGATTTTGGAAATGGGACCCGATATATTTATTTGACCATTTAGACTTAGGATAAGGGGATTTTTATGAGGGGAGAGGGATATTTATCAAAATAGAAAGGGTTTTTAGAAGGGAAAGGGATCTTTACTAGGGGAATTTGTTTTAGGAGGATGTTAGAAATATGAAATGAATCATCAATGCTTTTCATGATTTTCCAAAGTGCTTCTGCCTACCCTTCTTTATCCTGACATTTTTGTTTCCTTTTCTTGGGTGCATTTAAGCTTGGGGACCCTTTATTTCTTAAGTGAGAAAACTATCTATTTCTAACCTTATAACATCCAATGGCTCATATTAAACTAATGAGCTCATTTATTTCTCTACCTAACTACTGATCTAGCAAGATTAAACAGTTTCGCTAGATCTTTATTCTCTATCTACCATCATGAAATTTATAGCATGAAAGGTCAAGATTAAACAGTTTGACCTTCATGGATTGTGGAATTTTGGACAAGCTGCACACAATCTTATTTGCAAAAAGTAAACTAAAGTAGTGGCATTTGAATGTGCAACAATTTCATGTTCTAATTTTGTGGGGTTCATATTTAATATTATTTTTTGTTTTTTGTTTCTTTTTGTCCTTTGATTGTTCTTTTACGACTTACCTTCTTTTCACCTTTTTAAATATGGGAAAACAATTTGCAGAAATTAAAGTATGTACATATTTACAAGACTAATCAAATTCAATTCAAAATTATGAATCATATTGTTATAGGACCCTAACAGTTGGATTGAGAGTGATGGAAACAATGACAGAAGGAAAAGGAGAGCGAAAGGATCATTAGTAGGGTTCTTTCCTTTCTGTCTATCTGTTTGTCTTAAAGAAAATAATAGTTGTCTTTCTTCTATTGTTCTGAGTGAAGGAACGCCACACTCAGGGAATCTAATTTATCCGTAGATTAGAATTACGTATAATGGTGGGGTGCAATGGAAGATGGTAGGTAGGTCACTCATCATCTCTAGAACCCTAATAATTTCAAAAATGTATTTGAACATGATTGGTACAAAATCGATGATATCAATTAGTAAGCACGTAGGCAATGCATGATTAATTGGTTTGACGTTGAAATAATTACATTAATATACCAAACAATTATTATTATCATCAATGTCCCAAGATTGTGGCTATAAGATGCAATGTTACAATTGGTAGGGTGAAGCAGTTGTCCATTTTCATCTACCAAATGTGCCTTGCGGTATGTTTCTCCTGATAAGAGCTTCCGACGTTTTTTAGTTGTTTGAATGTTTTTTGCATTTAAACTCGATTCTGAATCTACATGAACCTGCAAATTTGTATACATTAATTTTATTTAGCTGATTGACATGGATAAAAAATATAAATTCAATTAGATAATGAAAATATAAATAAAATCTAAAGTAAATATTACGTCTAGATATGAATAGGGAGAACTCTGCGAATGGACTTTGAGAAATATTATGGAACGAGTTGGATTTTGAAGAATTTTCCATTTGATATAATTATGATATTTTCTCCCCGCATTTGAGCAAAATCAACAATAAATTTTGGTGTACATACCTAAAAGTAATTTTGGTGCCTTAAAAATTGACTTATTGTTATCAGTGCAAATGTATAGTTAACCGCACTAGTGCATTTTAGTTATTGCGCACTGGTTTGGTGTTATTAAATGA
Organism: Pinus albicaulis; assembly: GCA_034641835.2. NCBI lineage: Eukaryota > Viridiplantae > Streptophyta > Pinopsida > Pinales > Pinaceae > Pinus > Pinus albicaulis. The sequence goes on from CM076570.1 coordinate 854,598,935, forward strand.
CACACCGACGCCATTAGTTAACAAACGCACCCAATATACAGAAATAAAAAAAGCACAACTTTATTTTTTAAAGTGAAAAAAAAAGCAGTAAATTGAAAAATGGGCAGAAAATTATTTCGGAAATCTAATTTCATAAAAAATTCTTTAAATAGTAAAATTTATTCATTATTTCATTATTTTTGCAAAGAATTTCAAGGATGGATTTGCACGAGAGACATACCTGGAGCAAGAGAGCACGAGAGAAATGTGGAGCAACAAAATAATTTCGAATAACAACACTATTCAGAGAATCAGTATTTGAAACATCTGGTGATTCGCACAAAAACCCTGTATTATTGTAAAATTGTTAAATTTTATTGTAATAATTGTTTTTTTTTGCAGTTTATGTTGGATTTAATACATGCATAGTAAAAAGTTTAAATTTTACTGTGCATTTAAAAAAAAAAAAAAATCCATTCTTACATTAAACCCTTGCTTCTTTTTGTTTCTGTGACTTCACAATTAGGGCTTTTCACTTTAGATTTACAGGGTTTGTATTGCTATATATATAGGCGTATGAAATCTAACCAGTGGGACCACATGCAGAGTTGGATCCCAATCTATGTTAGCCCTTGCATGATTTTTTAAAAACATATTTTTTTTAATCGGTGCACCCTGTTTAAAATAACGCATCCGGCACATACTGTTTGATAAAAATAATTTTGTATTAATTTATCTCTATGTTAATAAGTGCAACAATTAACATATAATGCACTAGGTCTCCTTGTTGACATAGAGCACCATAAGGTGTTTCTACTATTTTAGCGGTGCGTTTATAAGAACATACTGCACTGCCTTTGGTACGTACTGTTTGAAAGGCACACTGTTTTCTTGATTTTTTTAAACCTGAAAATTATGTGATTTATTTATAAAATATATTAATGAATGGTATGGTACAGGTTTCATATTGATAAAGAAATGGCTGACAAGAGATCAAGTAACAAAAATACTGATAGCACATCGAGAAAAGAAAAAAAGCCAAGTTCTTTGTAAATTATTTATAGAAATTATTATTTTTGAACTATATGTAAGTTTAACGAATATGTATTGTTTAATGTGTATCATGAAGAGCCACAAAATGACAAAGCTTTGTAATATTATTTCTAATCTAAGACCAGAAGAGTGTAAAAGCTTGATGGAAAAATTGCAAAAACATGAATCAGGTGAATGAAAAAATACTATCAATTCAATATGAGTTTCTTTTTTGAATTTTCACTAATAATATACTTCAAAATATTAGATAAAATGTTTCAAACAATCTATTAATTCACATATGTTTAATGTTCTACAAGGACCAACAACGAAGGAAAGGAATTTTGTTATAATAAAAGAAAAAAACAGAACATGCAAATGAAAATGAATTACTCTTGAGCTCATCTGGAGTGGTTTTGGAGGTTAACAAAAAGGGGAAAAATTTTTACAAAATTTTGAGGGATCTAGTGGAAAAAATGTATAGACGTTCTTTCGACTTACAATACAAAAATCAATCCAATGATTCAAAGAATGAAATTTTATTTGAACTACAGGATGATTTTCTAGAGAATTGGTCAATGAGACATGTCAGAATTTTAATAGAAAAAATGTACAACAACAAAGAAGGAATGAAAAAGTAATGTTCCTTTAAATGTTTTTATAGAATTATATGTATATATTACTGGAAAGAAATCATTTATAAATATCAATTTTGTTATGTTTACTTTTCATATATCAATATAAAAATTAAATAGTTTATTGTCATGTTATATTTTTTGGAAGATTATGAAAATCTCAAAGGCTGAACGAGCTGATATTAGAAATATGCCAGTAGGAATTTCCAAAAAGGTGTACAAGGATATGGTCAAAGAAATGGAAATAATTTCATCACACGAGGAGTCATCTCAATGAAAACGTGTTTCATATGTAATATGTAATCATTTATTTTTTCGATTAGGTACAATAAATAAACAATTTAACATTAAATATTAATTTTCAAGTAATTTCTTGTAGAAAATAAAATAAAATGGAACCCATTCATCACATAAAATAGGATGACAAGGAAGAAAAGGGTTGATATCTATGTTTGTGAGTAATTTTTACTTCCTTATAACAACTTAAATAGATTTCATTTTTGTATATTTTAAGTTGTTTTACAACAATCATAATTTAATGTCTTCAAATTAAATCAACATACAAAGAAGAACCATGAGACGAATTGATTGAAATTGGGTTATATGGGTTGTCAGTTTATGTTGGCATATCAGAAATTAATTGTAGAATGTTTAAGCATCCATCTTGTTTTACTTAGCTCTGTCTATAATTAATAGAACAAAAAAATCTTTTATATTAAATATTTGATTTGTTATAGGGTATAAAACTTGTAGGAAACAAAGTATGGAATTGCGCCAACAAATGAATTGTTGAAATATGACATGAAATTTGGTTTTGAAAGAATGTGTATAGTTCATGAGTCAATTCTTGTTATGGTACAATTCTTTTCGATTTATATTGATGTATATTATTTAATATTGAAATTTTCATTATTCCTGCCAATGTATATACACTCATTACAATTTACTTTTATGTTTGTAGATGGAACTTGAAGAAGAAGAAAACAATCAACACAATGAACAAAACATTCCTCAAAATAACCCAAGTCATGGAAGTAGCTCGAGCAGTGACAGTAGTTCCAGTGAAGAATGATGATCAATATAATTGGATATCAAAGCAATGCATTATATTTTTTGAAATATTTGTCTGTGAAATTAGACATTTTGTTTAATGTAATGGACATAGTGTCCCACTTCAAAGAAAAAGGGATACCAATAAATTTCCCATTTTTTATGGCAAAGAGTGTCTTATTCATATATGTGTGTGTGTGTGTGTGTGTGTGTGTGTGTTTCAATTTATTCTATTGTGTTCCCCATTGTCGTTGTGAAATGCTACACCACTAATTAAATATATGGATGATTAAATATTATAACGAAGAGATGCGAAATATGATGATATGATATAACAAATTAATCCAAACATCATATTCAAATGAACTAATAAAAATTTAATTGATATGAATATTGTTATAAGATATGTGTCGAATTTTGATGAATAATGAATTTTAAAAAATCACAATAATTGCACTGTCAGAGGTTGATATTTATAAAAGACACAAAATGAACACTGGTGTGTGTTAGTTACTACACACCAGTGTGTTTGTATGATAATATGCACTCGTGCGTTTCTCCAACCTATGGGCACCATACAAATACCAATAACAATTAGAACGTTCGATGCGCTTTATTGACGACTATCACCAAGGCAGTCAGACAGGCATTGCATACACCGGTGTGGTTTGTCTTTAATGTACTAGTGCATTTTTATAACTTAACGAACCAGTGCATTTTATTACCTAGAGCGCACGGTGTGGTTTTACACCTTAATGGCATGGTGCGTGCACCTTCCATCGACTTGGTGCGACTGGCTGGTTGACATGCACTAGATCGTTGCTAAACATCCCAAGGCGTTTCATTTTTTTTTTCCATTCTAGTGCTTGGCAGGTTTACTGTATCGATGCGTTCATGGTATAATGCACTAGTGCATTGACACCTGATGTGCACACCGATGAGAAAAACATCCGTAACAACCTCCAACCACCCAATTTTTTCTAGTTGTGTTGAGATTTCGTTAGAAGCTCCGCCAAAACCTCTGTTACTGAAAACGAATGTTGTAGCAAATGTTTTTTTTTTTAATTTTGGCCAATTTTATAACACTAAAAGCCTCCTTTATAACCTCCGCTAGAGGGTCATTTCCTTATAGCGTCTGCACCTGATTTTGTCGAAATCTCCAAAAGTTATGACCTTTTCAAATTTTCCCACAATTTATGGCCTAAATTTAGCTAACTGGAGCTAAATCCGGTTAGTTGGAGTTAAACTGGCAGTTTTGCTGGATATGGAAAACTGCCAAGTTAATCCTCATTAAATTAATTAAGTGTGTTTAGCGCTAATTAAGCGCAGTTAATCCTTTAAACTCACACTTAGTGGATAATCTAGATTAGCATTAATAATTAGGATTAGCACATTTCAATGACGATTTTGATCCAAATCTTGGGGGAGGCCCCCAAGATCTAAAATATTTAAATGGATCTGACAAGATCTGCAAAATTAGAATTCCAGAAAAAAAAGAGAGAACACGAAGAAAATAAAACCACAAAGAAACTTGTTTTATTAAAATAGAGAATAATTGTAGAATCTACATTGTGGTAGCCCCTCTGTCGTTTTACAATTTGAGGCTTGTTATTTATAACATTTTTTGAGTTACAATACCATGTGTAGATACCATAGGCCAATACCATGGGTAGATACCACTTACAATACCATGGGTAAATCCCATTTGTGGATGAATACCATGGGTGGATACATACCATGGGTCACTTACAATACCATGGGCGAATAAATATCATGGGTGGATGAATACCATGGATCGATGCCATTTACAATACCATGGGTAAATTCCATGGGTGGATGGATAACATGGGTAGATGAATACCATGGGTTGATTCCATTTTCCATTTGGATCATTCCTCCCTCCTTAAGAAGCAATGGTCCCCATTACGTGAAGTTCCCTCCTGAGAAGCCTTTGTTGAATATGAAGAGCCACTGAAGAGAAGGGTTTTGTGTATTTAACCCATAACCATGATGAACGAAGATCCAAGGATATAGATACCCTATAATGCTTGTGACCAACTATGATATTGACAGTGTGCGGTCTAGCAAATGGACATCGATGAAAATGATTTTGTGCGGTTGACCCATAACCGTGATGTTGATTGTTGATGAAGTAGCAGGTCCCTACATAGCTTGGGGTGGGAGGGCACATCTCCAAATAACCCAAACCAAATGCTACTATGATGAAACTGATGAATGTGAAGCAAGTGCCTACTAAAGCGGGGTGGGAGGGCACGTCTCCAAAGGGAACCTACTCCGAATGCTGCTCTAGATTTAAAATGAGCATAAATCGGTCAATATAACTCAAAATATTTATTATAACCTATTTTTGGAAATGGAATTATCATTATGCATCTTCCTATGTGTCTGAAACCACTATATAGAGACTCTAGACTCTCAGATTCGCATTGGAACTGTCTCGCCGTCACAAAATTTCTGAAAAAATAGTTGATTTTAAAACAACAATAACTCCCACATCCAGACTCCGATTCGGCCGATTTTTTTTTTTCAAAATTGGGTGATATTTCAAGAGGATCTCAGATATATATCCATTCTTTCATAATTTTACACTAAAAATTGCGAAAAATAATAGGAGAGCCATCATCCATGAATTGTCGTTAGAAAAATTGCTTCAAGATTGTTGAATTTGAATCAGTGATATCTCCCTCATCCGAAATCCAATTTGGCCGATTTTTTTTTTTTAATTTGAGTATTTTCTCACAAGGAATCCAAATATGGTCTTTCTTTTGTAAATGTTTCACCAAAAGTTTCATATCTGATCTGAAAACTCGCCGCCCAAGAAATTCACGGAGTTTGCTGAAGATTGCTGCCAAAAATTGACACTGAAATATGCTTCAAACCCTCATTCCCATGGATTCGTAACCTGAATCTGATACCACTGATCGAAATATTGGGGGAGGCCCCGAAGATCTAAAATATTGAAATGGATCTGACAAGATCTGCAAAATTAGAATGCCAGAAGAAAAAAGAGAGAACACAAAGAAAATAAAACCACAAAGAAACTTGTTTTATTAAAACAGAGAATAACTGTAGAAGCTACATTTTGGTAGCCCCTCTGTCCTTTTACAATTTGAGTCTTGTTATTTATAGCCTTTTTTGAGTTACAATACCATGTGTAGATACCATAGGCTAATACCATGGGTAGATACCACTTACAATACCATGGGTAAATCCCATGTGTGGATGAATACCATGGGTGGATACATACCATGGTTCACTTACAATACCATGGGCGAATAAATATCATGGGTGGATGAATACCATGGATTGATGCCATTTACAATACCATGGGTGGATGGATAACATGGGTAGATGAATACCATGGGTTGATGCCATTTTCCATTCAAATCAGATTTAGGTGTTAATTAAACCAGGTTAATTTGTTAATCCCACTCTTAGTTCTTAGCCCTCTGGTGCTCCCGTCATGGTCACGAGCTATGGTCACATGGCTTGGGGCTAGCCCCCTCTCCCCCATTGGCAAACATTGGCTAACATAATTTAATTTGGGGACGTCATATGTTAAGAACATGTGGTATGGCGTGGCAGTAGTGGGCATGCATGTTTTGTAGGAGGTCGCAGGGTCGAACCCCAATGCCTCTACCCAGAATTCAAACAAACTTTTGCACCGCAACATTATGGAGGGGGGGGGGGCACATGGCGGCCCTAGGCTACATCATGTGTCCTCTCCCCATTGGACCAAACTTCAAGCCAATAAAAATTCGCCAAATAACAAAAACTATTCAACCAATAAGATACTGCCACTTGGGAGGTTGTCATTTATAGGAGGAATTTGACCAAACATTGACCCTGTCTAGTCAGCATGCCATGTTAGTAGTACGGATTGCTGACTGGGCTCCTTGTCACCATTTTTTTGCTTGTTTGTGCAAACATACATAAATCATTTCCAGCGGGATACAGAGTCCATTTTTTGCGAAACTAAGTGGGCGAGATTTAGAACGACAAGCACTACGCGGTCATTTAGGTTTCACGCCATTTTGAGAACTTTGAATTTTGAGCAAAAAGTTGAGCACCTCATCGGACATGATCGATAAAATGATGGCACATGTGTCAAATATACTGAGAACCAAAACTCCCTTTGGTGTGAGATGACATCATATCAAAGCAGAGGAATGCCCACTTTCAAACACCTTTGGAGAATATTTTTGATTATATTTAAATTTTACAATTTAATAATAATATTTTTCAATTTTAACTAGTCTTCTAAATTTTTAACTCAAATAAAAAATTAAATAAAATGAAAAGAGAATATAAAGACCCTAGGAAAAATATAGATCCATGATTAAATGTCAAGTTTGTGTGCACAAGTTATCCCAACCTGAGAAGATATGAGCAACTCCATTCATCAAAAAAATTTCAAGGCCCACGAATATAGGAGTAGTAGGGACAAGCGTTGAGCTCATGCCCTACACTGTGATGGCAATGAAGATAAAAATATTAATCAAAAGAATGATAATTACCTTCACGCCATTCATGTGTCTGCGTCTTTCAGTACATAAACAAATAAATGCTTGGGTTTGGCATGGGGAGAGTTGTGGGAAGAGGCAGTATTCAAATGGGAGCCTCCTCCACATTCCTCAAAACTAGGTTTTGCAAACATTGGTGGTAAACGTTTCCACGACTGGATTCAATACCTCTAGTATTGAGGGGGGAAAAAAATTATTCTATTTATGGGATTCTCCAGTGCAGGGGAGATTATAGTTCCTCGAACTGCTAACATTGCATATACACAATGAAAGAAATGCTTGTTGAGATATGTTAAAACAATACTTCGGGATTCATTCAACTAGATGATTTTTTTTTTTTTAATTAGTAGAAAAGAATGTTACTTCTTATATTAATAAAAGGTAGTACACTTGTCCTCGAACTATCATTCCTTCTGATATATCAAAATTTACATCCCAAATGTTCAAAATTTACAAAACACAATATTAAACCCTTTTATCGACAAAGTTCTTCTTACTATACTACTCAAAAAAACAATATTAGACTTATACTAATGTTGTTTACACAAAAATGTTGAATTATTCTACTCTTCTAATTTCACTAATAGTGCCACGTGAGCCTCTTCTCTATCTCTTTCTTCTCTATTCCATTAACCTTCTCATCTTTGTGTTCCTCCATTCTCTTATGAATTGTTAATGTTATCCGCATTTATCATTACACCATTTTCAAAAGCAGAGAAAAAAACTTACCTGTCTCCCTACTTGTTGGGTTAGGGTCCCCTAGGGTCAATTCTTGAGCACATTTTTGGTTAAGTTCTGTTAAAACACATTGCACGCAGAAAATCAAGGAGCTTTGGGGTGGGTCAAAGTTCCTTTATCATTGTAATGGGTAAAAGCGAAACATGGGGCTCAAACCATGGTTTGAGACCATAGTATTTTCACATGTCAGTCTTATAAATATGTATGAGTCAAGTCAAGTTGAATATATAATATCAAGTATCGAAAATATCTCATGCAGATGTAATCTAATTTTGGGAATAATCTGTGTTAGTCTGGGTTGGATAGGCTCTTACTGGTTGTGTGCGCCGAGACCTAGTCCTGAGCTATGTGCAAGGAGCCTGCTGCTGTGTGTACAAAAGAAGATTATAGTACTGATTGCATATCTATTAATAAAGATAATATTTTGATGCATTTTGATCTACTTGTGTTATTTCCTTGTTTTAATGCATTGATTTACATATAGATTTGTTGTTGTTATTGAATGCGATCCCTGTATTCACGCAAGTATTGCATACTGGTTAGGATTTATATTAAAGGATAGATATCTGTAGTTGTAAAAAGGTTATTCTAGTTTCTGTTGAGCTATATCTGAATAAGGATAATTGTATTTTTTGCGCAAGACTGTATTAAAGTTAAAGGTTTCCTGTGATAGATTTGAATTTGGTTAAGGAATTCATTGCGTAGGGAAGTAACCATTATATATGTTAAGAAGGGATAAGATCCACATCATGCACTCCCCCAGGGTGAGAAACCTTGCTACAAGAAAAAATGACATTTGTGAGGGTCATGCTTGTGAGGAACCTTTAAGGTCTGTAACTAATGTCACATATGGTGTTGGTCCTTAAAAAAATGTTGTTTTAAGTGTATATAGTGATGGTCGTTTAAGGTTCGTCAACAAAGCCATTTTCAATGAAACTTTTGGTGAGGGTCGTTAAATGCCCATTACTAATTCTCTCTTTGGTGACACTTCTAGTGACAAACTTGTAGGCCCATTACTAATTCTCTCTTTGGTGACACTTCTAGTGATGAAATTTTAATGACCCTCACCAATTCTCCTTTTGTCACTTTGGTGATGGTCAAAAAATTTTCATCATCATTGATCATTCCAATGAGTTTTTTATGACGCTATGTGCCTGTTAATATATTTTTAATCAAAATATAACGATTTAATACCATTATTGTGGAGTATTTTTTATAATATGTCCAACTCCATAGTGGTTAGAGTCAGTCAATTTTTTAAGAAGTAATTAGTGTGTATCATTTCCCTCAAGTAATCACTAGTTGAATAGAGTTTTCCTATGAGTCAACACATGATTCATATCTATTAATTTTATTTTCTATAAAATTCCCTTTAGATAAAGTTCCACTAGTGTGTGCAGGAAATATATTATTTAATACTTAATCAAACTCTATCAATTCTATTAATGAGAAATACCTAACACTCCTCAATAATCTAGGCACACGTTAAATCAATGTTTTGGCACACACTAAAATTTCTTAGCACCTCGCATGGCTTGGAACATCTTTGTACCTAGAACATATTGTCATGACATTGACGCCCAAGCACATGGTGGCATGCACCAACACAACATAGAGCTATCCTAGCATGTTTTGGCATGCATGTAGTCCCTAACATGCCATGTAACACCTTGGTTGCATGCATTGACATACATTAGCACTTGGCACACAATTCCACTTGGCATGTATTGGGACCTATTATTAGTGTGCCTAGCATGCCCCTTTTGAAAAAGATAAATTCCTGACTTATTAATCCTCTTATGTGTTCATTTTCTTTCATTTTAGCTTGGTTATTACTTTTGTTTCCTTGACACTTCTTGACACATATTGACATACCTTGGCACGCTGCACATCCTTAGCACCTAGCATGTATTGGCATATCTTGGTACTATTTGGCACATATAATTATAACGCTCTGGATCTCGCTAGCACATTTTGTAACTTCTTGAAATATTCTCTAGAATGCCTTACCAATGCTTAGCATACCTTGCCACTCCCTCCTTGGCATGATAGCTAGCACTCATTAACACTAGTCCTTGGCACATGTTCTCAATATTCATTAACTTCCATGAATTTTGACCTAGTGCTCCCTTAATTTTTTTTTGTAGTACTCTTTAACACCCCTCAACATGCATTAACACTCTCTAGCACACCTTAGCACTCTTCAACATGCCCTTCCACTTCATAGCATGCATAACACTCCCTGACACATATTGGTGCTTGGCACATGTTGGCACTTGGAAAGTATTAGCATGTATGGAATACGTTGAAATTCCTTGGTATGTTTTTGCATGGTTTAATATTAAATTTATTTGAGATCAATTTTTGGAGAGTAGATGAGAAGAAACAGAGGAAGACTTAGCACTTTGAATGCACTAATACTTTGCACTTGGTACCTATTGGTGCCTAGTGTTGGTGTGACTAGCATTCCCCTCTTGGAAAAGGTAAGTTGATGACTTATTAACCCTCTTATGTGTTCATTTCCTTGTATTTTAACTTGTTTCCCCCTTTTGTTGCCTTGACAGTCCCTGACACGCATTTATACACCCTTGCACATCTTTACATGGCTTATCACTTGGAAAATTGTAGCATGTTTGACATGCCTTCGCACTTTTTGGCACATCTTATCATTCCCTTGCATGCCTTGGCACTCATGTCCTCACAAATAGCCTTTACATTTTTTCACGACTTCGGAACCCAATCAATTCCTTGTCTACTGCATTTCATGTGACAACATTGGCCTGCTTCAGCCATAACAACTTTACCAATTGCACCTACTACAAGTAGATTGTGCCTTGTTCACCTAAGAACTGCCTATAACTCATCTTATGCCACTCATGCCCAAGCTAAACTTGTCCCAATTAACTAGTTACTAAGACAAGGATCATATGATCTTTCCATGGCCATAAAACATCTAAGCAACATAACTTGCACAATAAATATTTCACATATATGTATAGTTCATATAAATAGTAGAACATTAACTAAGAGTTTGCAAGAACCACAAGATGCATAAGGCATGCAAGATATAAGCTAACACAAGTCGAGTTCCCCAAAACTTATACACAACAATGTGAAATATGAAATTATATAGAATAGTTTAAAACATGAGAATGTAGCCAAAGTGTGCCACATCTCATATAAAAAAAATAGCTAAGTGAAAAACAATGTTGTTCCTAGCACAAAGTGGTCTCCCTTTGTCTAAAAATTCTATGTTGAGCCTCGTATAACAACTGTCGGCTTGCCTCCTGTAAATCCTATTCTAAACTTCTCATAACACACTTCTTCCTTGGCACACTTGAATTCGCTGAAACTCCCTGACACACACTCTTATTCGCTCCTTTGCATTCATTTTGACCTATTTATCCCTTGATATGCCCCGACACTCTCTAATACTCTAGTTCATCATGCATTGACATTGTTAAACATGTGTTAGCATGCATTTTCATTCCTTTGCATGCCTTGACCCTCCCAAGCTATCATGCACTCACAACTACCCTTAAATTTCAACTTGGGAACCCAACCAAGCCAAGTTGACTACAAGAGCTTGACCGAGTTGACTATGTTGTTGAATTGTGTAGCTTGGGAGGTACTCCACAAGCCTAGTGAGATGGGTTTGTGTGAGTTTGGTCACAAAAGGATTTGTGGGAAAAGAATTCAAGTAAAGGGATTTCAGACCCAAGATGGGGTTTAAAATCTAAAATAAAATTAAAAAGGAAAATTAATATTTCCTAAGGTCTATGTGGATAAAACGCGTAAGTTCTAGAGGGTTCCTAAGAGGTCTAGGAAAAAATATTTAAGGAGTCCTTAGGATGAAGGAAAGACAATCAAGTGAGAAAGAGATCATTTGATCAAGGGGGTGAAGAGAGATGTAGTCCTAAAGAGGCCATGATCATTATCATGTCTAGCATTCATTAAGATGCCTCGGTATGCTGTGGCATGGTTTAATATTAAAGTTATTTGAGATCAATTATTGGAAAGAAGAAGAGAAGTAACAAAGGATGATTTGGCACTTAGAATGCAATAACACTTGGAAATTGAAATTTATTTCCACCTAGTGTTGGTGTGCATAGCATGCCCCTCCTAGAGAATCTAAATTGATGAATTATTAACCCTATGATGTGTTCATTTCCTTGTAGTTTACCTTGTTTCTTCTTTTTTTGCCTTGATAGTCCCTAGCATGTATTGTCACACCCTTTGAAATCTGGGTATGCCTTGTCACTTGAACCATCTTAGCATATTTGAAATGCCTTCGAACTATCTGGCACATGTTAGCATTCCCTAACATGCCCTGGCACTCATGCCCACACAAATAGCCTTACTTTTTTTCACGACTTGGGAACCCAATCAAGTCCTTAGCTACTACAGTTCATGTGACCTTGGTATTCTTCAGTCGTAACAACTTAATCAATTGAACCTAGTACAAGTAGATTATGCCTTTTTCACCTAAGAATTTCCTATACCTCATCTTAGGCCACTCATGTCCAAGCTGAAATTTTCCCACTTAAGAACTTACCAAGACAAGGATCACATATAGCCATGACCATAAAACAACTAAGCAACATAGCTTAAATAGAAAATATTTCACATGTATGTCTAGTTCATATAAACAGTAGAGCATTAACTGAGAGTTTGCAAGAAACAAAAGATACACAAGACATACAAGATATAAGTCGGCACAAGCTGAGTACCCAAAAATGTATACACAACAATTTATAATATGCAATTGTCTAAAATAGTTTAAAGCATGAGAATTCGGCCAAAGTGTGCCACATGTCATATAAAAATAATAGATAAAGGAAAAATAGTTTTGTGCCCAACACAAAGTCTCCCTTTCTTTAAAACTGCTTTGTCGAGCCCCTTATCATAAATCTAGGCTTGCCTCTTGCAAATACTATTATGAACTTCTTCTAGCACACTTCATCCTTGGCACACTTAAATTCACTAACACTCCCTGGAACACACTCTGATTGGTTCATTTCTATGCATTTTTACCTATTTCTCCCTTGTGATGCATCGACACTCCTTAACACTCCTCAATGGGATTTGACATGGTCTGGCATGTGTTAGCATGCCTTTTCATTCCTTGGCATGCCCTAACCCTCCCTAGTTATCATGCCCTCACAACTACCCTTACTTAATTTTCAACTTTGGAACCTAACCAAGTCCTCGCTTAACTATATGAGCTTCACCAAGTTACAATTACTACAAATAGACTATGTCGTTGAATTGTGTAGCTTGGGAGGTACTCCACAAGCCAAGTGGGATAGGTTTGTGTGAGTTTGACCACAAAAGGCTTTGTGGGAAAATAACCCAAGCGAAGGGGTTTTGGACCTGAGATGGAGTTTAAAATCTAAAATAAAATAAAAAAGAAAAAATAATATTTCATGAGGTCTAAGCAGATAAAGTTCGTAAGTTCTAGAGCATTCTTAAGAGGCCTAGGTAGGAAAATTTATTTAAGGAGGCCTTTATATGAAGGCAAAAAAATCAAGTGAGAAGGAGCTCATTTGATCAAGGAGGTAAGGACAAATGTAGCATTAGGGGAATTTTGTGGTCTAAAATGGGTCTCCTTAGGAAATTATAAAATAATAGTGGAAAAAATAAAACAAAATTATATTACATCATCAAATTTTAGAGGGAAAAAAGAAAAAACTATTTTTTCAACTCGTATTTTCAGCTTATCTCCCTATGAGATTACGCAAATTTCAAGCGGAAACACTCGTTGGATACATAATTTGATTCTTGATCCAAGGAGTACCCATGTTCCATACCTTTGATGGAATTTGCTACACGAAAAATTTGAAATACATGAAAAACATGAATGAAATCATGTTTTTCATGTATTTCTCATTTTCTGTGTAGCAAGGTCCATCAAAAGTACGAAAAATGGGTACTCTTTGGATGAGGAATTAAATTTGGCATCCAACGAGCACTCCTACTCAAAATTTGAGTAAAACCTTAGGGAGATAAGTTGAAAATACGAGTTGAAAAAATTAGTTTTATTATTTTATTATTTTTTATTATTTTTACTTTTTTACTCCAAAGATGGTGAATCATCCCCCATGGTTGACATCATCATCTTGAATCCTATTGGTTCTTATAGATTTTATTTTGAATGTATATTTTCTTAAGAGGCCCATTTTAGACCTAAAAATTACCCTAAAGTCCTAAAGTAGGTGAAGTTAGAGGGCTGAGTAAGCATTGCTAAAGGGAGGCCATGATCATCCACCAAGAGTAAGATCATCATGTGAGGGTTCACAAGAATGTCAGACCTTAATGGGTTCGAGATAGGAAGTAGGATGGCATATTGTTGGTTCTATTATGGAAGATCAAGCTTAAGAGAGGTGACTCATGAGAATTTGGGCATGTGATTTCAGTGCTGCTTCTGTGTGAAGGCTACATCAAATTTTGAAATAGTAGAGAGGGTTGAGACCCTACCTTGTGGTGGTTACTAGGTTGCAAGGTCTTTGATAAAGACCAACACAAATTGAGGAGGGTATGCACTAGAATTTAGGGCCCGAATAGTAGTCGTAGGTGTAATATTGACTGAGGTAACCGTAGTTTGAGGTTCATAGAGATCTAAAATTCATGTCAAGATTCACTCAAAGAAATGACCATAATCTATGGATTCATATGAGCTAGGTTGAGTCTCTTATGGAGGAAAGAGTTGTCATTTTTTCTATAGGTGGATATAGATTGTTCTAAAGCAATTAGAATAGAAGTATAATTCCCTATTTAGGGAGGTTTCCTAGCATGTTCAATCTATAAGGTATGTCATTCAGATTGTGACAAATCTGCATAGAAGAAGAGGGGTTGTTGCCCTTACAGAGAGTTTTATCTCTGCAATATATACCACAAATTTGGAATATGGTTTACAGAAGTATTTACGGAGATAGAAAATCCAAAGGAAGGTGGAACCTGAGTAGAATATGGAGCAGAATAAATTTTCCATATGAGTAGTGGATTGACATGAAGAGGAGTTGATTTTGTTGGATTTTCCATAGAGTTTTGGACAGAAATTTGAAGCATCCTATAAATAGTTAGTCAATGTATTGTTAATGGATGATTTTCAACCCTAGTTCAATCATCTAAAAATTGTTAGAAGGATGATAAGATGAATAGTTCAAATTTGTTCATAGATTGGACAACAAAGAAATTGGTACACAAGAATAGTGATTTTGAGAGGACTCAAATAACTATTACATGGCATATTTGAAGAGCCCTAGATGAGGGTAGTGTTGTGGGCACTAAATCAGTAAAATAATTTACTATGGTTGGGAAAATTAATGCCAGTAAAAGTACACTGACTACCAAAGAAGAGCTCTAAGTCCTGCTATTATGAAGGAAAATAAGAATGGTAGAAGGGAAGCTGTATTTGGCCTAAGGACGTGCAGACTTTGAAGGACTAAAGTAGTAGTCAGGTGGGCTAGCCAACTAGCCCTAGTTCACTGTATTGTAGAGGATTGCGTCATTGAGAAGAAGGGAAACCTCCATATCCCTAGAATTGTCATCTTGGAGCAACAATGTGGCAAAAGTGGGCAGACCAAAGGGTTGTTCACAACGAAGTTGTGAAAAATTGATAGAAAACCTTAAGTGTTGCAGACCTTAACAGAAAATAGAGGTAGATAGAGGGCAAAGTTTTTTGAACCAAGTTTAGAAACCTAAATGAATTTTGTTCATTGATAGAGGCAGATTGAGGAGTTGTATAATGGGAGGCAAGAGGACCAACTAGATGTGTTCAAGACATGTGGAATGAAAGGGCTATGTATGTCCATCATAAAAAATTGGGTCCAGTGTTGTCTTGTTTGAGGTAGATTCGTTGTCAAAGGACTAAAACCAAGCCCAAGTTGTATTCAATATATCAGTGTGATTGTAAAGGGCCATCATCCCTTGGACGAGAGCTCTACCCTATTCTATTATAGTTTATAATTTAACAAAAAGCGATTTGAAAAAGTTACAAATTTTCATGTATACTAGTTGATTCCCTGACGTGTGTAGATTTCATTGTGCAAAGTAGATGTGTTGTGGCACTTGAGTGTGTTTTCATCAAGGATTCTAAGACCAAACCCAAATTCTCATGTGTCGTGGAAATTCAACATATGCCTTGTTTACCTAAGAACCACATGTAACTCATCTTAGACTACTCATGTCCAATCTCAACTGATCCCACTTAACAAGTTACCAAGACAAGGCTCATCAGATCCCACTGTGGTCGTAAAACAACTAAGAAACATAGTTTACATCTTGACATGCCATAACACCTGACATGTCTTTATTCCTTGGCATTATGTGGGATGTGTTTTCATCCCCTACATTCCTTGACATGATTTTACACTCCCTAACACACCCTAACACTTCCTCACACACCTTGGTAGTTTAACATACCTTGGCATTACCTAGAATATAACCTTGTAAATCCCTCCTTAACACACCTAGAACTCATTGACACTCCCGATCACACACTCTTATTCATTCATTTCCATAAATTTTGATCTAGTGCTTCCTTGTGTTTACCTGACACTCCCTAACACTCCCTAGCACACATTGGCACACTCTAACACCTGGCACATATTGGCGTGCCACCCTAGCACTCTAGCATTACTTGGCACTACCTAGCATACCTTGTCACTCTCTCCTTAGCACACCTAGACCTCATTGAAACTCCTAGTCACAAACTATTATTAATTCATTTCCATGCATTTTTAGCTAGTGCTCCCTTTTGTTTCCATACCATTCCTTAAAAATCCTTGGCACATGTTGGTACACCATAGCACCTAGGACATCTTGGCATGTCGCCCTAGCCTCTAACATGCCTTAACAATGCCTAGCATACCTTGTCACTCCCTCCTTAGAAAACTTGGAAGTCATTGACACATATAATAAAAAAATATTATTTGTTCATTTCCATGCATTTTGATGGAGTGATCCCTTGTGTTTCCCTGGCACTCCTATTTAACACTTCCTTACACGCATTGGCACATCTTGTCTGCATGCCACCCTAGCACTTTATCATTCCTTAGCACTGCTAAGCATGCCTTTCCACTCCTCCTTATCACACTTGGAACTCGTTGAAACTCCTTGTTGTTGAAGTTCAACAAAAAATTGCAGCACCTACACTAGTGTGAGACCAAGAGGTCTAAGCAACACCTACACTAGTGTGGGACCACAGGTCTTAGCAGCACCTACACTAGTGTGGGCTAAATTTGGTGCATGTCTATTTTAGATATCCCTTAATTAAGATGGATAATAAAATGTAATCTAATCTCAAAATAACTTGTAAGAGTTAATTGAGTGTGATAAACTCAGTTACCTCATTAATTTAGATTTGAGGGTAGTTGGTGAGGCATGCAGAGTAATTCTAGTTGTAATAGAGTTCGAAGTGCAGTGGTGCATTAGTTAATGCAGGTTGTAATCAGTTTAACTTAGTTAAGTGAGTTAAAGTCAGTTGTGCTAGTTGTAACTGTTAGATACACTAGTGAGATATCAACTAAATTAAACATTATTTAATTCAAAATCAATGATCTCACATGAAACTAAGGATTTAATATTATTAGCTGCATGCATGTCAGTTCCAGTGAAGGCCTAGTTGAGATCTAGGTGAAAGGGATGTTGACTACCAGTTGTAGGATTATTGGGTTGCACACATGCACCCAAACACTCATTAGATTTCCCATGATACTTGCACAGTTAAGGAATGCCAAATATCCTATTCTTTAGGGACTTCATTCCTCATGAATTGCGTGAGAAAGGCACACTGTTGAGAGGGCTGAAATTGGCTAAGTATTGGCCAGTTTTTGTCAAGGACAATGTGAGACAGATAGCTGAGTGTTGGAGACTCTTGTGAGGAGACAAAATTGTATATGTTTCATGTATCTATGCCGAATATACAATAGAATATAGTAGGGTTTTGAGCAGCAAGGTTTCCCAGAGAAATTATCTATGCTGTGGTTTGATTCGATTCTTTCTTTGCTTCATGTAATTGGCGATTTTGTTTAATTTTTGCAATTGATTTGTAGAAGCGATTCAATATCTATCTTTAGTACATTTTTGGATCAGTTTCAATCCATGATAGACATATATGTTGTATAATTTATACACTTGAAACACACTCTTATTCATTCATTTCCATGCATTATGACATAGTGCTCCCCTGTGTTTCTCTAGCACTCCCTAACACTCCTTGGCACACATTAGCACACCCTAGAACTTGGCACATCTTGGCATGATTTCCTAGCACTCTATCATGCGTTATAATTACATATAATACCTTTTCACTCCCTCATTATCACACCTATAACTTGCTAACGGTCCCTATCACATAATCTTATTCATTCATTTCTATGCAATTGAAACTAGTCCTCCATTATGTTTCCTTGGCACTCCCTAGCATACGTTGGCGCCAAACCCTAACACCTAGCATGTCTTGGAATGAAAAAAATGACCTGGAACTTTCTAGCATGTGTTAACACTTCCTGGGATTCCCTTCACACCTTGGCACTCCCTAGTTGTCATGCTCTCATAGATAACCTTACTTTTTTTGCAACTTGGGCACCCAACCAAGTCATTGAAAATATAGTGTTATGTCTAGCACAAAGTCTCCCTTTGCCTGAAACTGCTTCATCCATCCCCTTATTGAAATCATATGCTTGCATCCTTTAAGTCCTATTATTAAATTCTCCTAACACACTTCATCCATGGGACACTTGGAATTCATTGACACTTGCTAACAAACACTCTTATCATTCGTTTCCTGCATGCACTTTTTACTATTTCTCCCTTGCGATGCCCTTACACTCCAAAACACTCCTCGTCATGCATTAAAACTAACTGGAATGTGTTAGAAAACCTTTTAATTCATTAGGACTCCCTTGCACTCCTGACATTTCATGTCCTCATAACTACCCTTATTTTTTTTAGACTTGGGAACCCAACCAAGTCTTGCCTCGACTACAACAACTTGACCAAGTTTTATTTACTACAACTAGAATATGCCTTTTTCACCTAGGAATGGATTTTAACTAATCTTAGGCTACTCATGGCAAATATTAATGCATCCAACTTAACAACTTACCAAGTCAAGGCTCACATCCAATCGTGGCAATAAAAAAACGAGCAACATAGTTTACATCTTGACATGCCATAACACCTGGAACTTCTAACAATCCCTTGGCACTATGTGGCATGTGTTAGCATCCCTTGCATTTCTTGACATTCTTTTGGAATCCCTAACACACCATACCATTCCCTGACATGCCTTGGAAATCTATCACCCTAACCTTTTCATTCTCTCCTTAGCACAATTGGAACTCACAGACACTCCATATCACACACTCTATATTCGTTCATTTCCATGCATTTTGAACTAGTTCTCCCTTATGTTTTCGTGGAACTCCATAACACTTCCTAACACACATTGGCATACCCTAGAACTTGGCACATCTTGGCATGTCAGCCTGGCACTCTAGCATTCCTTGGCACTACCTAACAAAAAATTTTACTCCCTCCTGAGCACACCTAGAATTTGCTAACAATCTATGTCACACACTCTTATTCATTCATTTCCATGCAATTGAAACTATTTCTCCCTTGTTTTTCCCTACAAATCCATAATAATCCCTGACATGCATTGGAACATCTTGGCATGATTCCCTAACCTCTAGCATACCTTAGCACTGCCTAGCATACCTTCTCACTCCCTCCTTAGCACACCTAGAACTCACTGACACTTCCTGTCACAATCTATTAATTGTTCATTTGCATGCATTATTTTCACCTATTTCGCCGTTGTGTGTCCATAGGACTCCCTAAAACTTCCTAGCATGTGTTGGTACACCCTGGCACCTTACACATCTTAGCCACATGCCACTTTGGCACACTAGCATGAATTAACACTACCTAGCATACCATGTCAATCCCTCCTTATAATACCTAGAACTCGTTGACTCTCCTTGTCACACACTCTTATTCATTCATTTCCATGCATTTTTACATATAAGTGCTCCCTTGTGTTTCCTTGGAACTTGCTAACACTCAACACATATTGGAACTTGGCACATCTTGGTATGCTTCCCTAGAACTCTAGCATGCCTTGGAAATATATAGCATATCATGTTAGTCCCTCCTTAGAAAAATTTTAACTCCATAGCATGCCCTATAACTCCCTGGCACATGTTGGCTCTTGGAACTTAGTGGCACTTGAAGATTATTGGCATGTGTTTGGATGCCCTAGAATTCCTTGGCATGGTTTAAGATAAAATTTATTTGAGATCAATTATTCACAATTAAGGGAGAAGTAATAGAGGATCATTTGGAACTAAAGAAACACTAAAAATTGGTCCTTGGCATGTATTTACACTATTGCTGGTATGTCTAGCATTCCCCTCTTGAAAAGTTAAGGTCCTGAATTATTAACCCTCATATGTTTTCATTTATTTTCATTTTAACTTGGTGTTCCATTTTTTCACCTGACACTCCTTGACACGTGTTCATATGCCCTAACACCTGGCACATTTCGTCATGCTTTAACACATGGCATGTCTTGGCATTCCTAGCATGAATTGGCATGACTTAGAACTATCTAGCACATATTAGCACACCATGAGACTTCTTGAAATGCCATATCATTCCCTAGCATGCCTCGTCACTTTCCCCTTGGCATGCCTGACACTCACTGACACCCCCAACACACCCTCTTATTCATTCATTTCCATTAATTTTCACTCAATGATTTATGTTTGATGGGGTGCATGTCTAGAAAGAGTTCCTTTAAGAGAAAAAAATGAATGCACCATTACTGACATAAGTAATTGCGAGACTGTACTTGAATTAAAATAGGAAACCACACAAAATATTTTAAGAATGATATTTTTAGGGGTTTTTATTATGGTGTGGGAATGGTAAGAAGTGAGTGGTCGATATGGTGCATGAATTCTTAGAACACCTTCTCACTCCCTCCTTAGCATGACAACTAGCACTCATTTCCAGTCCGTGACACACCCTCATATTCATTCACTTCCATGCATTTTGAGCTAGTGCTCCCTTGTGTTGCCCTAATACTCCCTGACACTGCTCAGCATGCATTGGCACTCTCTACATAGAAATTTTTTACATGCCCTGCCACTTCATATCATGCATAACACTCCCTAACACACATTGGCACTTGGCACATGTTAGTGCCTGGAAAGTCTTAGCATGTCTGACATGAATTGAGATGACTTGGTATGCTTTGGCATGGTTTAATATTAAATTTATTTGAGATCAATTATTGGAAAGTAGACGAGAAGCAATAGAGGAAGTTTTGGCACATAAAATGCACTAGAGATCACATTTCTCGCCAGGTCGGGTTGGTCGCACCGACCCCTTCTTCTTTAGGCTACGACTCACGAGCTGGTCGTAACTTGCCATAGGGCTCACCTCCCATCTATTACTTGAGGCTGTGACTGAACGACTGATCCAGAGTCTTGAATGGATTGAAATATAATGTGTGAGGCATCCTTACACTCCAAATTCACTTGGCCAATTTTTCATTCCTGAAATAGTGACTGGATCACCTCCTTTCATAAATATCCTTGAAACACTAATGATATCGGTGCTGGAACTGGGTGATCCACATAGGCAAGAATTTTTTTTCAAATATGTAATAGCTCGTCGAGGACCACCTTCAGAGATAGACTCAACATTCTCAAGGCATTGAAATGAAGATGATTTGCTTTCCTTTTACACAAATGCATTATTCTATTAGTTACACTTTTGGAAGCAAGTAACTTGATAATCCCGCCAACATAGTTGCAGAAAAAAACTTATAACTTAGAGTATACACCCCCGCCATCGCAGGACATAAGGTATCATGGGAATTATTGTAGTAGAATGTACCTCATCTGAATGACGATTTTGAAAGGTCGATAAAGATAACTGTTGTTCGCATTTCCAGAACCCACTGTGACCACTGCAACACTGCTTGCATTAAGCTTAAATATTTTGATTCGTATCCAGGCCCAAAAAGCTAGTGTGTGATAGTAAAGTCATTTCTTGCGACTTTCATTCTTGAATGATTTGGTCACAACCACAACTGAAGAGGTTGTATGGTTGCACAATTCGCACCGGTCGCTGAATTACTCTAAATACTATTCTGCAACTTGGCAACCTGGGTGTGAGTGTAACTCTCTGGAAATCAGAGAGTTGGAGCATGGATTGGTCACACTTCTGAGATTGTCCCTAGAGCTCTGAGACACAACTCTGTGACCTATGAAGCGATGAAAAGTGGGAGATACAATCAGTCACACTTCTCAAGGGTAGCATGGGTCGCACGAAGCTCTAGCCTGCATTGCTACAGGACCGCTTGAACATATTTTCTCACATCTGCAACTTATGTGTTCAGAATCTCCAACATCTGAATGAGCTGAATTAGGATTTACATTGTGAGGAATGGACAACATCCCAATCATGGTCTTGCGTAGCAGCAACCAGAATAAGCCGATTCCCTGCGCCAAAGTATTCCAATGATGCCAAAGAAAACTGTCAAAGGAACTTCTTAAATGGTGCCATCCAGCGCTGAATATTGGTGATTTTGGGAGATGGTCGCTACTTCTCCTACCTCATATTCCTCTACAACACTGTTACCGATGAAATAGGTAACCGCACTATTACCTACTTTTTTTTGGAAGCATAAAAAGCACCCGATTTTGAAAACTGGCGATGCAGAATCACCCCTTTTTTTTGTGCACATTTTTGACACTAATATTTTTATTTATGAAGTATGAATATTTGTTTTAAAATGTTAGTGACTTTCATGCTAATTTTGAAATGTATTGATGCAGCATCAACTTTTTTTTTTTAGAGCGGTGATTTTCATGCTAATTTTGAAACGTATTGATGTAGCATCAATCTTTTTTTTAGAGGTGATTTTCATGTTGGTAATAAAACACAAAACTTAGATAAAAATATATATATAAAAACAATAAAAATGTAAAAGAAAACAAAATTAACTCGTAAAAATAAAAAATTTAAACAAAAATAAATTTAAAAAACAAAAAAAACAAAACAACAATATTCGAAAATTATATCAAAAGAAATGACAAAATTTGAAAAAAAAACACATAATTTAAACAAAAAAAAAAAAAATTAACCCCCCCAAAAAAAAAACATCGAAAACATTTTTTTCTAAGTTACTAAAAAAAACCATATAATTAAAAAAAAAATTGAAATAGAAAATTTAAAAATAATTAAAATTACAAAACTAAAATTTAGATAAAAAACAAAAAATACTAAAAAACAAAAATTAAATTTAAAAATGTAAATTAAAAAAATAATAATAATAACAAAAAAAATACAAATTAAAAATAATTAAAAAACAAATATCCATGAATTTACTATTTTTTTTTAATGAAACAATTTATAAATTTAAAAATAAAAAACTAAATAAACTAAAAGATTAAAAAAAATTAAATTAAATTAAAATTTAATAAATTTAATCAATAAATTTTAAATTTAAAAAAAAACATTAACCTAAAATATTAAATTTAAAAACAAAATTTAAAAAAAAAAAACAAAAAAAACAAAAAAAATTAAAACAAATTAAATTAAAAATTAAAAATTTGAATTAAAAAAAAAAATTAATTTTATGAAATTAAAAAAAAATTAAAAACAAAAAAGAAAAAAATGAAATTAAAAAAAAGATATTAAAAATTAACAAAAAAAAATGTTACGAATTAAAAAATATTAAAAATTAAGAAAAATTAAAAAAGAAAACTAAAACAAAAATTAAAAAAAAAAAAATTAAGAAAAAAAAATCAAATTAAAAAAAAAAAATTATTAAAAATTAAAAAAAAATTAAAAAAAAAGAATTTTTTGATCGTGGTGCCACGCCGCGAGAGGTCGATTTCCGGAATTTCCCTCCCGCCATGGGAGGCCGATTCCCAGTTTCGCCCTCCTACCGTGAGAAGTTGATTCCAGGAATCACCCTCCCACGGCGCGAGAGGTCGATTCCTGGAATCTCCCTCCTGTCGTGAGATGTCGATTCCCGGAATCGCCCTCCCACCGCGGGAGGTCAATTCCGAGAATCGGCCCCCCACCGTGGGAGGCTAATTCCGGGAATCGCTCCCCCGCCGCGAGAGGTCGATTCCGAGAATCGCCCCCCTGTCGCGGGAGGTTGATTCCAAGAATCGCCCTCTCGCAGCGGGAGGCCGATTCCCGGAATTGCCCTCCCTCCGCGGGATGCCGATTCCCGAAATCGACCTCCCACCATGGGTGGCCAATTATCGGAATCAGCCTCCCGCCGCGGGAGGTCGATTCTCGGAATCGACCTCCCCTCACCTGGCGGGGGGTCGATTGGCGGAGCCACCACAATCAACAAATTCTTTTTTTTTTTAAATTCTTTTTTAAATTTTTAATATTTTTTTTAATTTTATTTATTTGATTTTATTTTTTTTAATTCAAAAAATTTAAAATTATTTTTTTAATTTAATTTTTATATTTGAAATTTAATTTTTTTTAATTATTTTTATTTATTTTATTTTATTCATTTTTTTTCTAAATTTTGTTAATAATTTTTATTAAATTTTGTATTTTTTTTTATTTAATTGATTTTTTATTTAATTTTTTCATTTTTTTTTAGTTATTAAATTTTATGTTTAGTTTTTTCATTTAATTTTTTAAAATTTAATAATTTTTGTTTTTTTTTTAAATTTATTTATTTGAATTTAAGATTTTTTTTTTTTAATTTTTATTTTTTTATTATTATATTTTTAATTACATAAAATTTTTATATTTTTTTAATTTCAATTAAAATTGTGTATTTAAAATCATATTTTTTTTTTTAATTAAATTTAATATTTTCAACTTAATTTGTTTTTTATTTTATTTTTTATCTAATATATTTTTTTTAATTTATTTTTTTCAATTTTTCATTTTTAATTGATTTTTAATGTTTTTTCACTTTTTATTTTAACAATGTTTTTTTTTTCTTTATTTTTAAATCTATTTTTTATTTCAAAATTTATTTGTTTATTCATTTATTTATTAAAATTGAATATTTTTTTTCTAAAATTTAATTTGTTATTTTAATATTAACATTTTTTTTTTAAATTTAATAAAATCTAATATATATATATATATATATATATATATATATTATTTTTTATAATTTAAATTTAATAAACATTTTCTTTTTCTTTTTTAAATTTAATTTCTATATTTTATTTTTTATAATTTCTTTCTTTTTTTTAACTTGTTTTTTTTTTTAATATTTTTATTTTGTTTTTATTTTTGATTTTTTATTTCTATATATTTTGAAATTTTAATCTTTAATTTTTTTAATTTTTTTTTCCCTAAATTTTATGTTTTTTTTAATGTTTGAATTAAAATTTTTATTTTCTTTTTATTTTTATTTTCTTATTCCTATATATTTTTAAATTTTAAGCTTTAAAATGTTTTTATTTTTTAAATTTATTTTATTCTTAAATTTTAGGTTTTTTTAATGTTTGAATTTTAAAAATGTCAAAAATATGACACAATTTTTTTTTTTTGTTATTCCAGCATCAACTGGTTTTGTTTTGAAGGTGTTTTTTCAATCCTTATTTCAAGAAACAAATTTTTTTTTAGCATAATTTTATAAAATGTTGAAATTTGACTTTAAAAAAAACCAAGTGCATTCTGGAATACACTTTTTTTGTTTTTGAGGTGTTTTTTCATGTTTTTTGAGTCTTTTTAGGCTAGAGTTCCCATTTTGAGGTCAGGTTACCTATTTCATCGATAACAGTGTTCTACTAGTTGAAGATAATGAAGATATATATAACTAGAGGCCATGTGAACTAGAGGGAAAAGCCTTGTGGTTAAAGTATCATCCTAGGTTTTCAATGTGTTGTCATTTCTGTAAATGAGTGGCTTATCAACAACCTTCATGTGTCTGGCATTATACATAGACTCAATATATTTTGACAATTTTATTCCACTGCCATTACTTTTGCACCAAAATCACCAAAGGAATGCAGCTTTCTAAGATTTTTAACCATGAACACTCAATCCTTGTAGATGCATTAACATTTTTAGCATTATAAGCATCAAAACATACTTGCATTTCACTGAGGTGGATGTTAGTGCTAATGTAATATTCCTAAATTAGCATGCAACTAATTGGAATATTTATTTTTTATTTTTTCATTTAGATAGATGAATAAGTGGGTAGGGAGACCCATAAATCTCTTTAGTAGCAATAAATTCCCTCTTAATGTGAAAAAGGATCATCTTAATAGCTGGATAAAGCACCCTCATGTGAGAACAGAGGCTAATGCATGTGGACAAGGTCAAGTTTGACCAAATGAACAACGCTGGTATAGAGAGAGTGGAGCATCAATGTGAAATAACGCAAAGTTAATGGGAGATAGTATCCATGTGAGTAGTGTCTTTAATGAGCGGGACCCAAGGTAAGAAGGCTCACATTGTTTATAAGGAGGGAAAGGCAGCCATAGATGGGGATGTTATTGATTATTGATTTTGTGGTCTGTATGACTTCTTGCACTCTTTAGTTGTTTAGATGAGATTGTTGTGTTGTTTAGCACAGGGTGTTCCCGAACAGGAATCCCACCTCTTTCCTTGAGGAGCCTCTAGGAAGAGAATTGCACTACATTTACATATTCTGGCATTCTAGCCAAGCTTCAATCTTCAACTACAATGCAGCTTCTGGAGGAGTTGTGTTGTGTTGCAGGGTAGAAGTAGTGGAGGATTTTGAAGGCCACTTTCAATGTTTTTTTTTCCAGTGGAGAGGTAGCCTTTTCATTGGAGGCTAACAAGGAAGGTGTTAGAGCTTAATTTCATTATTTTGCATCAGGCCCAACTATTCCCACCTCCTACAGCGTAGTTTCCCTTAAGGACTGTGTTATTATATTGTGTATTTTCAGGGGAGGATTCAGTGATTCATTTGGAGGGTGAGGTCTTCGGTGAAGGGATTAGCCTTTCACTTCGGAGCTCTATTGGAGGAAATCTATTCATTTATTTATCATTTCAGCCACCTCCTTCCATTATTCAGTTTTTCACTGCTATTCAACCCTAGGGCTATATTACAACATTTTGTGCCTTTGCGTATTTCTGGAAACCCTTTCTGGGTTTTCTTGGAAATGTTCTCAGGAGCTTACATATCTGTTCCTGACATTATTTGAGCCATATGTCAGTAAATACTTGTTATTACATTTTCTAGTTCTTTGGTATTATTCTATATAATAGCATTTCATGTTTTGGCATATGTATCCTTGGGAGGCTTGTTTGCCTTGATTACTTGAGTTGTGCCCATTTTTTGTACTTATTTGCTGCTGATTTACATAATAAAATGGCTCCATGATTGTCACACATGTTGGTGTAATGTTATTCACTGCTATTTCCAGTATTTTTTTTCTATATTCCCGTCTTTCCCATCTGGGAATATTACAGTGGTATCAGAGAATAATCTTGGCTCAACCTATGAGTTTCAACCAATATGCTATAAGAAGAAGAAGAGAAGACGACAAGATCTAAAATGATGGAAGGAATTAGCTTTGCCTCATCACTTTTCAGATCTATGAAGAACCTCTCCAAGGAGCTCAAGCAGATGAAGGAGGAGAGATGTGATGAGAACTCTAATGGATTTCAAGATGAGGAAGGACCATGCACTTCCTATCAGCAAAAGAGAAAACCAGTATTGCATAGAGCTCCAAAGAAACATACTCCAGCCTTTCATTTTGAAGAAGAAGAAAAAAGGCATGGATATGGAGGACACTTAGATCATGAGATTCTAAGTGAGTATCTTGCATAATACAAATCTCAATCAAGGGATTTCAAGGAGAATCTAACTCTCCCATAGTTCATCTAGCTCAAGGAAGAAAGAAGACCTTGCAGCAATAGATTGCTATTGTCTACATTTGATGGTTCATCCACATGCACAACAAGGGCTTGGGGAATGAAGTTGGATGCATTATTCCTGCTACATCCAGTAGTAGAAAGAGAATTTGTTGAGATTGCAGTGCTACACCTTGAGGGTGAAGAAAATATTTGGTGGTTCAACCATTTGAGTCATGCTAGATTGAATACATATGCAGATTTTACTCAAAGGTTGATCAAGAAGTTTGACAAGAAGAAATCATAGGGGAAGAGAATTCCACCACCAGTTACTACAGAGCACTTGCAGCAGGAGAAAGAACACTTGCACCCTTGCAAAGTGGTCTTGATCTCTTGAAATTTAGAGTCCCATGCACTATTCAGGAGATGCATGAGTAGGAGGAGAATTATACCAGCACTAATGCAACCATAGAGGAGCAACCATCATCATTAGTAGTTGGGGAAGTCATCACACTGGTGGGAGGAACCCTTGTAGCAGTACAAGATGTTCCCAAGCTTTACCAATGTATGAGAATGTTTCCACTTTCTATTATTTCAGCACATCACATGGAGAGTAGTGGGCATATGCCATTACATGACCTAGGGTCAAGATACATTGCTGATTTGGAGCAATAGACTCTCACTGCGGAGAGGACCCTTGACAGGTTCAAGGAGAATATACAATCATCCTAGTAATTCATTGTTGAGCTTCACACAAATCTTGGGGTTGGAGTGTATATTTTTTGAGGTTAGGATGAGTATTGTCCTAAACAATCCAATGCAGAACTATGTGTTCAACATTGAACATGATCATGAGACAACATATGCATCATTATGGAGATCAACAGTGCTGTCATTGAGCAATAGTGATGAGTTGGGGGCCCGACTATTATTGGAGCATTCCAATAACCATTCTACATGTGTAGCATGGTATAGGAAGATGGTTGATGAGAGACATCTTACCTCCCATTATTGTGATGGATCCTTCTTGCTGAGAACTTCATAGATCAATAAGAATATTTTGCCTTCAGTGTATTTGGATCCTTATGGGGTCAATTTGGTCATTGATGACTGGTCTTCATTTGAACATCTCCAGGAGGCTTCACTTCAACATCCCATGAAATGTAGAGATAGTGATTTGGATTGGGAGGGTGGTATTCTTCGTTGGAGGGATACTAATTTTGAGCATGATGATAGACACTCACCATTGGTTGGATGGGTGATGTTGATGAGAAAGAGGCTAGAATTCCACTTGCAGATCTATGAAATAGGGTAGTAGGAGGCAAGGATGTGCTGGCTACTCTTGAAAGAGTTTGGTCAGCATGTGACATATCCTATTCCAAAGGGTATGTTGTTGGTTGGAACTTGGCAGGGCACTTGCATCATATCATAGGAGGGAGTTTGGGTGCACTGGGATGATGTGACATTCTTGATGCCAATCATTATGTTTTCACTCTATGGTTTGTATGATGGAGGTGTGAAGATGAAACAAGAGCTATTGTTGTTTTGACTAACCTTGGGAGAGTATGGGTTGAATTTCCCGCATACTTTGCATGATATTTCAGAAGAGAAGGATAACACAATCAGGGTGCAAAGGGTCTACCCTTCAACATTGAAGGATAAGGAGGTACTTCCACATAGGAAGGAGTCTCTCACTTATAGAGGCATCAAGGTTGATGACTTTGGCATGTGGCATGTCAAACAATGGAGTCATGGGGTAGAAAGAGCCCTATCACTAAGGCCAACAATGCTGTCACTTAGGAGTATGTATCTATTGATAGAGTGTTCCAATGGGAGTATGCATCCCTTCATTTTTTAGACCACTATGAGGAGATTCTCATGGGAGGGCTCATCCATGGAACTCACTTTCAGCCTACTCACAATGCATTGTAAGAAATGTATTTTTTTGTTTATTGTTCACTTCACAAAATATTTGCATTCTCTTGCCATATATGTGCAGTGTATTGCTCCACAAGAGGGAAAGTTTATATTTTGGCTTCATGGTATTTCTAAGAACAATATCAGTGATGGAGGAAGCCATTTCTTAGGTTTCCTTGGGCAAGTGTTGTGTTATTCTTGTTATGCTCAGCTGATATATAATTCCATTTACTACTTCCAAGTAGATGAGAAAACATGCACATCTAGAAATTTGTTGGGAGACAACTTGCCACATGATGTTCTCAAACAACAGTTGGTAAAACTGCATTGTATCCACTAGAGAAACCATTGGTACCATCCAAAATTGCACACAACATTCAGTATCTTTCTGATTTGGATACCACATGGTGATGATGTACCGTTCACTTTGTATGGGATGGTTTGGACTCATGAAACTAGAGAAGGGGTCTTTGGAGATCCAGTTGTCCTTCTGTATCTTGAGGGAAACATTATTGCAGCCCAATATCAGCAGCAACTCTACACTTTCCATAAGTGGAGAGAGACAGCTTGGGGTAGGCCATTTGGTCTATCATGTTCACTTATGCAACCCACCTACATTTTAGGAGCCAAAGGTGGAAGAAATTTTTCAGGAGTTACCATTTTGGAGGGTGAATCACTTTGTATGGATGATAGCTTGGGGCTTGGAGCTTCATATCGGAAGGAAGGTTCCCAATCATTTTCTGATCCCATTCCTCAACAAGACCTCTATACAACATATAGTTTCCTCCATGGATATCTCACTACTTCATGATGAGAGCCATTTGGATTTATCACCAAAGGCTTACTTATACACTTGGGAGAAGCAACTTGGGGACATATTGATGAGTGGGCATCTTGTTCTTTGGAGTAACTTATCATATGACGATGCTACAAGAGGAAGAGGAGAGGCTCTTCATTTCTATCCTTGCAGTTGCTTGAGGACAAGAAACATTTAGGAGGGAGGACTGTAATATTCCTAAATTGGCATGCAGCTAATTGGAATATTAATTTTTGTTTTTGTCATTTAGATAGATGAATAAGTGGGTAGGGAGACCCATAAATCTCTTTAGTAGGAATAAAATCCCTCTTAATTTGAAAATGGATCATCTTAATAGCTAGATAAAGCACCCTCATGTGAGAATAGGAGCTAATGCATGTGTACAAGGTCAAGTTTGACCAAATCAACAGCGTTGCTATAAAGAGAGTTGAGAATCAATATGAAACAGCGCAGAGTTAATGGGAGATAGTCTACATGTGAGTAGTGTCTATAATGAGTGGGACCCAAGGTCAGAAGACTCACATTGCTTATAAGGAGGGAAAGGAAACCATAGATGGGGATGTTATTGATTATTGATTTTGTGGCCTGTATGAATTCTTTCACTTTTTAGCTGTTTACCTGAGATTGCTGTGTTGTTTAGCATAGGGTGTTATCAAGTGGGAATCCCACCTCTTTCCTTGAGGAGCCTCTAGGAAGAGTATTGCACTACATTTCCACATTCAAACATTCTAGAGAAGCTTCAGTCTTCAGCTACAACGCAGTTTCTAGAGGAGTTGTGTTGTGTTGTAGGGTAGAAGCAGTTGAGGATTTTGAAGGCCACTTTCAATGTTTGTTTTCTAGTGGAGAGGTATCCTTTTCATTGGAGGCTAACAAGGAAGGTCTTGGAGCATAATTTCATTATTTGGCATCAGGCCCAGCTATTCCCACCTCCTACAATGTAGTTTCCCTTAAGGACTACGTTATTCTATTGTGTATTTTCAGGGGAGGATTCAGTGATTCATTTGGAGGGTGAGGTCTTTAGTGAGGGGATCAACCTTTCACTTGGGAGCTCTATTGTAGGAGATGTATTCATTTCTTTATTATTTCAACCACCTCCTTTCAACATTCAGTTTGCAGCTTCTATTAATCCCTAGGGTTGTATTCCAACATTTTGTACCTTTGGGTATTTCCGAAAACCCTTTCTGGGTTGTCTTGGAAATGAGTTTGGGAGCTTAGATCTCTGTTCCCAGAATTATTTGAGCCATATATCAGAGGATACTTGTTATTACATTTTCCAGCCGCAATTATATCCACTAAAACTACATTGTTCTATTTCTTTGGTATTCTGCTATGTAGGTGCATTTCATGTTTTGGCATATGTATCCATGGGAGGCTTGTTTGCCTTGATTACTTGAGTTATGCACATTTTTTGTACTTATTTGTTGCTGATTTATATAATAAAATGGCTCCATGATTGTCACACATGTTTGTGTAATGTTATTCACTACTATTTCCAGTATTTTGTTCTATATTCCCATCTTTTGCATTTGGGAATATTACAGCTAACACCTATGAAATCCTTTTGAAGCCTTAGCATTGTATTTTAGAAGCCAACGTCCACTCCCAGAAGATCATTTTTCTTAACATTTAGATTGATCTGCACCTTCGCTTGTGACCTAATAATGCATTGCCATCATTGAAAGGTCCTTATTATGGGATGTGAATAATATACATATATACGTGCCATATACCCATGGCATATGGCTTGTATATAAATGTTTATATTTCCCAAAATAAAAGAAGAGCTTGTCCTCTATCTCTCTCTCATAATGATCAATACTTGTTAACTCCCTTTACCATTTGATTTTTGTGCTCTACTTTGGAGTGCTCATTCGTGTAGTGGTGACCACCAAGCTTTTCACCAATAGTTCTTTACATGCGACCTTTGGATGCAATTTTGATGATCCTCACATGTTTGGCCAATAAAGTGAAAACTCCAAGCATGAGCCACTTTACTTAAATACCTACCAAGCCCTGAAGCCAATATGTATTATTTAAATAAGACTTCTTCCTAAGTGGTGCCTTCTCTCCATATCATTGGATTTCAATCTTCTTAATATGTAGCCAAGGTGACTCCATATAAAGATATTTTTTTCACTCATTGCGCTTGACAATTTGACCTGATAAGTCGAGTATTTGATTGCTCATTTAAATTTTTATTTACAGGTACCATACCATGTCGGGGAACTCCCTCCTTAATGAAAAAAACCAAGTCTAGTTTTTCATTCATTACTTCCAAAATTGTTGCAAAAAAAATGGCATTGGTACATAAATGGCTAATGCATTTTCCTCTGCTTTAACCATTTCTTCTTCAACCGTATTAAAATACTAGAAGATCCAAGTGTTCTGTTTCTCATAGTCTTGTATGTTCACCCTTACCCAATGCTTTCTCAGTGACCAACGTCTTGGTGCTTTCCAAATTTTCATGTGAGGCCCAGTTCAGCGATGCTCCTTTCATCTTTTGGGGAAATTCTTTCAGAGAAAGCTTGGGTTAGTTTATCCATGTGCACACATTCCAACATCATGAGAAGAAGTGACCAAATACACATATGGTCGAGAGCCCTGTTGTATGTAGACCACCGTGTCTTTATTCCTTTTGAATTGGTGGTCCCCCCTTAGTGGTTGAATAAAAGACTCACGATGCCACATTACAATAAGGCATGAGCCACAACATAAAATAGTACAA
Source organism: Pinus albicaulis (assembly GCA_034641835.2). Taxonomy (NCBI): domain Eukaryota; kingdom Viridiplantae; phylum Streptophyta; class Pinopsida; order Pinales; family Pinaceae; genus Pinus; species Pinus albicaulis. The sequence goes on from CM076570.1 coordinate 854,632,214, forward strand.
ATAATAATACAAATATTAAGTCCATTTATTGGTCTATGGTATCACTATCCAAATTTGTTTCACATTCCCAATATAAAGATGTAGTTATCGACCAAATAACAAACTTTTAGGCATGCATTAAGTAAGGACTTCAATGAGCGTTGGGTTGAGGGGTCCTAACCTAGGCTCGGAGTTAAGGTTTTCCAACAAACCCCTATACTACTGGCCCTTCCGGTAATGACCTACTTCTTCAGGCCAAGGTCTCACCCGAAGTAGTATGGGTGGGTGCTAGAACCAGGTTTCCCCACCCTGGGAGAGAGTAGGTAATTAAGGCATATCTTATCAAGTTCTATCAAATTTGCACAGAAACAAGCTTATTATCGAGCCCTCAACAATATAATCAGCATGTAAACATGAACAAAGCTACCATTATTAAATAGATCTTATCAACACATTCGCATCCATGTCCGCATAAGCAATTATTACCACAGGACATAACAATCATAGCTAATTCATATATTGCAGATACAATCACAGCTTATTCATACAACGCAAAGGTACTACAGTAATAAACACAACCAATTCAGATAGCATAAATATACTTCAATAGATTCCACATTCATTAACATACAAAACCAAGTTACAAGCCCAAGTCACAGCCCGTGCACACAGTTAGCGAGGTCTGCACACAGTAGGAGTAAGGATATATGCACACACAACCAGCAGGAGTCCTTACCGAAAGCTACCAAAAATAGATCTTAACAGTTCACACGTTGCATCAATATTATTTACTTACCCTTAGACTCAAACTATCCATCTATTTGTATCATTATAGCCTGCGCTATCTTGTGGTCTGCAAACCATGGTTTGCAGGCTCTAGGTATACGCTTTGACCCATTACAATACATTGGGGGATTTGACTCGCCCCAAACCCCCCACGCAAGACTAATTACTACAAAAATATATCAAAAACACAGCTAGAATATATAAAAATGCAGCTAAGGGACCCAGTTCCAATAGTGAGCATGATCATGTTATCCTCAACTTAAGTATATCTTGTGATGATTACACTAGAGACTTTTAAGTGGTTTTGTAAACCATTGTGACTTGAATGTTTATACATTCCTTCTAATATTAACATGGAGTGAAATGCCAAGCTTCATAGGCTTACTCTCCCACACATAAAAAAATGTTATTTTGGGAAAATAATGAATATGCTGATGGATATGATGGATATGATTCCTTAAAACTTGGTGGAGAGTAAGCTAAGTAATACGTGCAAAAGTGCAAGAGAAAAAGGTTTTAACCTTTGATTCATGGCTATGATAACTTAGGATTTTATAACATATGGAAAAGACCATAATAATCCAAACCCAAATTAATAGAGAGCATAAGGGCACATGCGCAATATGATCAATGGGAAAACACCTTTGAAAATGCAGGTTGATGACAAGATAACTCCTGACAAAAACTACCTTCCCAAAACCTAATGAAATGAGAGGGAATGAGGACTAATGCTATATGAGGTGCCTTTTAAACCCTGATGCATATGATTGATCTAGTTTCGACATAAGATGAGAAGGTGAAGATGATAAGAACCCTCGAGAGTAAGGATTAATTCACGAAATGGCTGGACCTTCAATCACCAATGCTTAGCGTTTCAAGGATGACAGGGAAAATATATAATTCTCTCAAACCCTAATTCACATGTTGAGGCATAGGACCAGTGAAGGGCCTAAGGCGACATGCTATGCAATAAATCTCACGATGGTGTCATGCGATGCCGATGAGACTGTGCCCTTAGAGGTGTAGGTTAAAAACATAAAGGGGGTATTTTTCTTACCAAATTGGGGTTTCTCCCAAACCCTAGTATAGTCAACATAAGGGGATCCAAAAATGAAATCTTGCTTGTCCACATGTAGTGCTTCTGCTGGTTGCGATACATACTAGGGAAAGATAAGTTTTGAAGTCATAGGAGTCTCTTGGCAGGTCACTGAAGTGACATACCTTAGAAACCCTAATGTAGTCATAAGGTCAACATTTGAGTTAACACATGGTGTGTGGGGGAAACATGTAAAGTGCAAATGGGGACAACATCAGAGTTCGAGAGAAAGGGGGAGAAGAGAGTAATCGGTTGAGAGTCTCATCAAAACCCTAATGGGTTGAGCGAGCAAAATGGGGAACCCAAAATTTGAATATGCCCAAAATTTTTGGTGGTGTTGTAGCAACTACAACGCTCTCATAATGCTAAATCTGGGCAATTGGCCTCATTATGATAGGTGAAAGCTTAGTCCAAAAAAATAACAACTATCAAACCTTAGGAGAGAGCATTTTATCATACCTTTTTATCTCTATATTAAAACAAGAAAAAACCACATAATTTTAATTTTGATTCTTTTAATTTAAGGATGACCACATAAATAAATATAACTACTAATTATGTTTGTAAATTTTATATGCATCTTAATAAATTATTTATTTATATTGAATTTTTAATTTTAAACTACACATACATACATACATACATACATACATACATACATACATACATACATACATATATATATATATATACATATATTTTAAATATTATTATTGACATTTAATTTTTAATTTTAGACTAATTCCAATTCCCGCATCCAAAAATTCTTCCCTTCACCCTCAGTCTGGCATTATTTGACTATTTAGTTTGAATACTTCGTAGGGAGTCAACGGATTTTCACTGCTCATGTTGTGCGACATTTCATTTGGAAATCGAAGCTGCATGATGTCTATGAAGGAAACCCTATGACCATCACATTTAGTGTCGACAAGCACATCGTCACAGTCAAAGAGAAGCGCTTTAGGTAGAGCTGCGATTCCAAAGCAGTCAACGATTCCATAGGTTATTAGTGTTATTACATGCTCATGATGAATCTGATAGGATGAATCTGTTATTAAATTTTGATAGGTTAAATGTTACTTTTATCGCTGATAAGAATGTCATGTTCCCCTTCAAAGTGATAATGCTTATTCTGAGTCCATGTTTTCATGGAATGGAAAAAATTGTATTATGTGATTTGTCCCCCCTCAAGATTCGTCTTAATAGAAATCGCTGTTAGAATCTAGAATGGACAGATATTCGCCTTCAAAATGCAGAGTCTAAAATTTAGGTTTTTGTTACATTTTGATGGATCTTGTGCATGTATGGCATGCTGAGAAAAAACAAGGGTTTTAAATAAAGCAACAATTGCATGATGTTCACTAGGCAAAAATAGCTGACACAGAAGCTTAAACTACAGTTGAAGTGAACAATTATATTTTTAATTTTTTGATAATTTTTTATTCTCGCTTGCAAAAGGTCCACTGTTAAGGAATTGGAGAAAGTGGAAAGGTGAGGTGGGAATTCTACTGGATCTTGAAGAGGGATTCTCTACTCTTTTGTATCATTTGAGGTAGCTGGTTGACACCATAGTTGTGGAGATGCACGCCGGATTGGCCTCTGAGGGGGAAGTAAGCTCAAGGTGCTTCTCACCTTCGTTGATAGCCTGCCCACTGGGTATTTATAAAATGAACCTCCAGAAATGACCAAGTTGAATCTTTTTCTATTTTCTGATTGCATTTAGCTCATTAAAACCCCATATTTTAATGCCTTGGAAGAGAATTTATTGAGATTGTAAGATTTCAATGCCTTGAATATGATTTGTAGGTTGAGTTTGCAATAGTCTATGACCTATTTTACTATTTATTTGGTTTATACCCCATATTTATTTTCTGATTGCATTTAACTCGTAAAAACCCCATATTTTAATGCCTTGGAAGCAAATTTATTAAGCTTGTTTCATTTTGATGACTTGAATATGAGTTGCATGTTGAGTTTGCAGTAGTCTTTGACCTATTTTAGTATTTATTTGGTCGAAACCCCATATTTTATGTGTTTGTGTCCTGTCAATTTATTGATGGAGATATTTAAACTCCTTAGGCCTTTGAGCAACCAAAACTGTAAAGGAATTCTACCGCTTACCCTATTGTTTGACAAGTCATGAAACCCTTAGATAAATAAAGAAGTTGAAGTTGAAAATTTTGTTCTTGGCCCTTGAAATTGAACATAGAACATAACATTAGTCTTATCGGAACTAGTGAAACCATTAGCAGACATCGCATCAAAAATTTCCCATAGAGTTTTGTCTTGAGAGCCTACCTTTGATGGATTGGTTGTACTCCAGAGAGCTTGCAATTCAGATACTTGGGTGGGAATCTCTCCATAAAAAAAATTATTGGAGAAACTGAGGATGTGAAAATCCTTGAATTTCCAGATCCATTCTAGAAGAAAACCTATCGACTGGTTATGTTCCAATGATAACAAGTGCAAAATTTGTATGCCCTTCCAACTTGCAGGTATTGTACCAATTAAATGATTATGGCCCAATTTGAGATACAATAAGCTACTCTAGTAGACTCATACTCATTTCAAGCTCATTCACCCACTAATTCTACCTATAGGATGCTATGGATTGATTTCACTTCTTACTTCTACTACAGAGATTCAAGACTTTATGATCTTGTTATGAAATGGCCAGACGAGCGAAGGAGCACATTTTATATTCTTTCATTTATCATGTTGACCACATTTTTCGTGAAAGAATCAACCTATACATGAGAAACCCCAACCTTATCATTGATGTTGTTACAATTCCTTATTTTGGTTGCACCCTAACTTATGCCTCATCACCAAGGACAATAGAAGGAAGAAGATACTTATTTTTTCCCTTCACCATCGGAAGAAACCTTGAACAAAAAGGGCCCTATAACTTGTAACGACTGCAATGATTTTTTATTAGGGGAGAGGTAGACTTACTTTTATGAATTATTTATGGAGGGTAGGGAAATAAATAAGGGGGCTCCCTTCTCCCTCACCATGAAACTTTTCCATAATGAGTTTGGATCAATCATGTTCAACAAGTTGAGCAAAAGTCAGTTACAAAATAGGGGAAAAATATGACAACGTATCCATCATGGAAGCGGTCTTGAATCTGTGTTGTCAGGCAGGAGATATCAGAAATATGTTTCTTTGATCTTATGAGCATATCTTTATATTGTGAAATTTGGATGTTTCCTAACCCCTTGATTCCTATAGCTTAAGTTGGGTATCTTGGAATGTACATGCCTCCATATTTGGCTTAGATTTCTTATCGATCCATTCAAATGGCCTCCATAGACCCTGATAAAAAATACACCTCCCAGTGGAGTACGATCATTTTACTTCACCTAGTTGGGCCACCAACCATCCCAAATCCAATGAATTTTTAGATACAGTTTCGCCTTCTGATGAGGCTATCTTAGAGGTCATGACAGATTAATAATGCCCTTGGGAAGACATACATCATGTTCATCCTTTATTCCTAAATTAGGCAAGCTGGTAGATAGAATTAATGGCCTGAGAGATCTGTGATAACCAATAGCCCCGGAGATAGATCCTCATTTCCTTATGATCATATATTTATATTATAAAATCTATTTTTCTTGAGGCTATAGGGAAGCTTTCAATGAAGCCATCCACTTCCAATTGCTTGCCTCACATGCTAGGCACCTGTTGTGCTATACAACACCCACCATTTGTTTTAATAAATGGGGACCCTTTGGAAATAATTAGGAAATTCATTTTGATTTATTTTTAGCTTTAAGTCAAAAACTTTAGGAAATAAAGTTTCTTTGTACTTTTCTGCTTTATTCCTTAGTGCGCATCGCAAACCACATAGCTTACAAACTTAAAAGACTTGAAACCCACTAGGTCACGTAGGCTGCTACGAAATGCGCTAAGATTTTTCTGAAGGTATATTAAAATATTATTGCAAATGATTTAATCATCATTATAAACTAAAATCGCATCACACCTCATTTAAACTATTCAAACTTATAAAGAAATTTGGTATAAGTTGCAATTACGCGGACCTGACAAGCCAATAAGGTAATAAACATAAATCTTTGAAGTCCCATAAAGCGCATTCGCTTGTATTCTTGAATGCACACTTCGAAATTCATAGGACTTAACTGAAAAAAAATCCATTTACCGCATAAAACTTGCAATGTGCGATTTTCACAAATCATATTTCGCAAAATTTATGGGTAACATCATAAATGAAAAAGTTATAAGTTGCGATATGTGAAGAATGGCATTTAAATTACTCAAGCATGTGAAATAACTTATGCCATATCAAATCGAAATATGAGATACACGTCTTTAAGTTGATGATAGAAATTTCACGTGAAGGTGTAAGAGCTTTGATTTATAAAGATTATTGGTGATTAATAACATTTAATAAAAGTAAGGTTTTGATAGATTCATGCATTTTTGAAATAATTTAACAGGGGATTTGTCTCTCTTTTTCATGTATTTTTAATGTTTGCTCTATTTACTTGAAATTAGGAAACCAATTAATAGAATAAGGAAAATACAGATGAGCAAGAAAGGCAAGGAGATCGCTCAAACACTGTCTACCGAAGACTCAAATATGTCTCCCCTGTTTTCAGACACCACCTGCAACAATGATTGCGGAATTTCATCATGGGAAGCAATGTATCAGTTATTTGAAGACAAAAATCCAAGGGTAATAACCAAAATCGCTGCAACATGCACGTCATTTACTTTAGGCGTGACTTATTTTGACGTTGCATGCTCATTCATCCACAAGGTAGCTGCAAGGCCAAAAATTCTCCCTTACACAGACATGGTTAAGTGGGTAATTGACCACTTAAACATAGAAGATAGAACATTAAAAGATTTAAAAGACGAGAATATTAGGTCATTGAGGGCAAAGGATTTACAGGCAATGTACCATCTACCCTCCCCGCAGCAGAAATATGGCAAAGCTTTTGTCCAAGGCTTTAGAACAAAAAATCTAGATCTGATGAAAGTCATAAAGGAATGGAAAAAAGGCCAAGGAAAAATTAACCTAGAAAAACTTGGTACGTACCCAATTTCCCAAATTCCTTCCCTTTACTATTATGTTGCCGATATGTTGTCCAGATTATATGAAAAACATGATACCGCTAGGATTTTTGTAGATTGGGTCCCATTAATTAACGGAATCATCAATTCTTTAATTCTAAATTGGGAAAATATCCTATCTGATAATTTAGCTAAACACATCATGGAGTATAGGAATAAAAGAAGTGTTTCATCTAGAGAAATACCCCCCTTTTATATGAGTGCCTATGTCATGGACACAATTTTCTTTTCTTCTAGTTTTCCTACCATGGGATGGAAATGGATGACCTAAGACCCTAACCCAATCCACATTTACCACAGAGCTCTTTGGGATTCAGACTTCGATTTTAATTTTTACAAAATTTTCCATAGAGTCATGTTTCCGATGCATCAGATTATATTCCATGAGAAAGCCCCTAGGGTTTCCAAAGAGGCTAGTACAGATATTCTTTCTGTTTCTAGATGATTTGCAGAGAACAGTTTCACATATGTCAGATTATTTGGGAATTATGCTTCTCCACACATCCTACCATATTATGTTCTTGATAAGTTACTTTCAAGAGAGATAGCCTACCAGCTTCTTGTTAATGGTAAACAACTTAAAGATGCTAAGAAGGCCATTTGGCTTAATTTTCCTTTACAGTGTGGTACTTTTGAACTTTTTGATATTGGTCATGACTACAAGGAAGTTTTAAATATTAATATATTGAATTTAGCAGTAATTCAAAAATGACCATATGATCCAAATGATGTAATTAAAAACTATATCATTGAGCTCAAGATGAAGCCTTTTGTAAAATAAATAGATGGATTTGATGATCTCTTTCAAGGCATGAAATTTTTTTTAGATATAATTAAGTTTGCATCCAGTCAACTCAACCAAGATGATTTGCAAGCCTTCCGAACATATAGAAATAAGATACTGGAGAGAATTCCTCTTAACTTTTTAACTATTGAAGATGTCAACATACCTACTCTAAGTATTATCTTGGATAATGAAGCAAAAGACATGTCGGAGGATGAGTCAGCACAATCAGAGTATCAATCTCACAATTTGTATAATTCTGAAAATGAATCCGAAAACATAAAGGAAATGCCAGAAAATATAATTGATCAAGTGATCCAAGAGATTGAGATGCAGGAGAAAAAAGGAAGTAATGGAACAGAGTCAACTTCTAAAGAAGTTTAGCACAGTCATGACACACTTGAGTAGTCAGGAAAGTCCCAACCAAAGAATCTAAATAGTGAATTGGATGAGTTTTCTGAAGCAATAAAAAATCCTAAAACTGATCCCAATACTAATCAAGCTACTAGTTTTCAGACGCATGAACATTCCTAGAAGATAGTGGAAATTGTTACTCCACTACAACAAGTTCCAGAAACTCATGATAAACAGATCATTCTGGCTTACCCTATAGAAAAAATAGTGTTACAAGTTGAGGAAATCTCTTTGCTGTGTTAGTGTCAGCCTAGTCATACTGCCATCAGTGATCAAAATTGCTCTTTTGCATTTGCATATTAGGTGTCTCATACCAAATAAATTTAACCATTCTGCTAGGTCATGGATTCATTGATGGTACTAATTTTTTATCAGTTTACCCTCATGAGATACTTGCTGATTTTCCTTTCTATGGTCTTTATTCATTAGTCACTTTCATTCTCAAAATCATATCAATAGGTCATAGGATGGGTCTCATTAGTTTCTAGAGTCTCACCATGGTCAAATTAATGAGTCAAATGTCAATAATATCAGCAAGGTCATGAGGAAGCCAATAAGTTCAAATTCACTGCACCTGGAAGATCAAAGAAACATTTTATTCGGCTTGATGTAATTTTCACCTCAAAACCGTGTTTTGAGGTGGAAACGTGATATTTTTCCTTTATTATCATTCATTATGTAATTCTATATCATCATGTGTAATAAGTCACAATTCAGAAGTTGTTATCTCCATAAAGTGATGTCCTTTCCTTCAAAGAGTTTTCTGCAACATGTTTAGTGCCAAATCATCTTCCAAGTAGATCCATCAGAAAGAGCCTAGAAAGAGCTTTCCAACGGTATACTACACTCTCAAAACTAACTTCTGGATTGAAACTGATGCTTAAGTGAAGTAAAAGTCCCTATACCCTCATATACCCCCTATTTCCCCATTTTTCCTTAAACTTTGTTTTAATAAAGTTTTATATTTCTTTAATAAAATCCCTTTTCCCCCTTTTCAATTATAAATCACATTATAAATATTTAAATAAATATGTGATTTATGTATCAACCACTTCCCCTCCATGCCTTAGGACTTTATAATAAAAATTTCTATATTATAAAGTCCTCGCCCATAAACCACTTCCCCAACCATACCTTGTAGAACTTTATAATAAACAAATATCAAAGTTTATTATAAGTTCCGTCGTTCCCAACCACTTCCCCACCATGCTTTGTAATAAAAATTTATTATAAATTTTTATATTATATATAAACCCGCCGTGATTGCAACCCTTCCAATCGTAACATTTATTTGTGCCTTCCGATCACCCCAATCACACAAAACTCCGATCCGATCAATCGCGACCTTTCCTCCGATCCTCCGATCGCAACATTCCTCGATCGCAAAAACCCCTGATTGATCTCCCCACCGTTGATCTTCCCCACTGATCGAACAACCCACAGCTAATCGGGCCATCGCAATCGGCATTCCCATATATGTTACACTCCGCTCCCCTCCGATTTCCGATTGCGATTGACCCCGGGCCCACCATATAGTACTTCCACCCGCACATTATAAAGGGCCTTCCCCTTTGTTAAAAGAGAATTTTGGTTTTATTTTATTTATATGAAAGACCTCCCCTAATCACATCGGCGATTTCATATAAATCATTCCGTCCCACTCCCGAGCCCGATTGCGATTGCGATTATAATCCCCAGTCCCACCACATAAAAACCTCCGCCATTCATTACAAAACCCATTTCTCCTTTGTAAAGGTTAAAATTCATCTTTTTTGTTTATTACAAAGTCCTTCCTCCCCATCGCATCACATATTTGTAATGTGTTACTCCCTTCTCCCGATTCTGATTCCGGTTGCGATGGCGCCATATTACATTATGTTTGTTGTATTATATCTCTCCGCCCCACCTATTGTGATTGCGATTTCTATATGGGTCCCGCCTCCTCTCCTTTCCTTCCTATTCACTATTTTTCCCTTCACTAAAGGCAAAGTTTCATTTCAAAGCTATTTTTATTAAAAAGTCGGTTTTACTCAAATGGAAAGGAAAGGAAACAGTCAAAGGGCCGAGAGCTCATTTAAAACAAAGATTGTTACAGCAAGCAGCAAAATAGAAAATAAGTTCATCGGATTACCTATTTTCTTTCACACAGCCTAACAGCAAATCTCCAAGTAGTCAAATGCAATGTTGTCCCTTATTTCTAGAGGCAGATTGTTGTATTTCTTTCTATGATTGTATTTCAGTCCTTTAGCTGTTAGAACAGCTCCCATTTCTATGGATCTATGTTCCCACATTTTAGTGTATTTATTATGAATAATTTGTAAGCAGTGAAGTAATCTGTAACTCAGAAAGTAGGGGAAAAGTGTGGAAGAACATCTCTACGCTACATTGTACAGTTTGACAGGAATTAATAAGAGATGCAGCTCTGATTTGTGGGATCCATGTGGTATGAGAGTTAGAATTTGTTTTTCTCCTTTGTTTCATATGTGAATTGTTATGTGTTCCATCCATCCATAAACATTTCCTTTTGAATGCTTTCAAGATAGAAAGGTAGAATCCATTTTATATGCTCTGCCTTGGGAAATCATTCATACTCTGTGTGTTTTCTTCTGTTTGAAAAGGATCCAGTTATTGTGCCCTTTTCAGCTCCTCACCAGTCTTTCCATCCCATCGTCATTAAATTTTAATTGCTAATTTTCCTGCCTATCTTGCCCCATGAGATACCCTATGTCCTGATTTAATTCCCGGTTTCAACTGTCCCTTTATATCCCACACATCCTTGAAATTCATTCATTCATTCATTTTATTAAAACCTTTTCTTCTCATTTTATATAGCCTAATATTAGTCCATTTATTGTGTTCCATTGAATATTCTTTCACGGAGAGAGCCCTCTCCTATCCTTGTAGGGCTAGCTACAAGGCTGAGCGTGGTTTAGTTGTTACCCTATTTTGCCTTTTCAGCCTGGGGTCCAATTCGGGTGCTAACATCTCTGGCGACCATACTGGGGAATAGTTCAAGATTGTTTGTTTGTTAGTGTTATTTGTTTTATAAACTACAGACAGAGCCTGAAGTTATGCCAGGTATCCTTCGAACTTCACATTGCTTTTTAGGTGCATAAGTAGATAAATGATGCTTCAGTCAATCTCCGGTGTAGTTTTATAAACATAACATCTGACTTGCAAGATTTTCCCCAGTACATCAAATAATTCCAAACTTTTGAAAGCTGATGTTCAGATTTTTTGCTAGGCTGCAAAATAAGATTTTTGTAAAATAGAAATTTGACCACAATGGCTTCCAGAAGATACACAAGGGCTAATCCAAATCCAAATCCTCCCCCTGTGTTTGAAAATCCAAATATTATCCCAAGAATTGTCAGAAGACAAGAAGGATCATTAAGCCCCAGACCCGTTTTCATATCCTATACTTGGCCCAGTGAATGGTTTTTTGTAGAAGACCTTTCCTTTGACGAGAATTTTGAGCTTTCTTTATTTAGGAATAAGTCTGAAAATGACATTGATGATACAGTTTTAGATCCTGACTTCCTTCTAGATATTGAAGTCCAAAGAGCAAATACCTCTATTGACGATTACATTTTGAATTCTCCTCAGTCCATCATTGTAACTAATATTCTTGAGCCTTCAGAATCATCACAAACATCATTTCCTCCTCCCAATTCACCAGCATTCCCATCAGTCAACTCCCAATTATCATCTCCTCCATTAACACCTCCCTCAAATCCTACAACTCCTGTCGTAAATCCACCCAGAGTTATGGCTACCAGGTATGCACCCCTGGTCTTACCCCAGGTCCTCAATGATATGCCTGCTGACTATCAGAGTAAAATTCCAATCTTTGATGCCACTCAAATCATCATGGCTCAGTAACATGTTGATAAAATGAATGAATTTTTTGATTTGCATGAGGTAGAAGCGGAGAATGTAACGACAAGGCTGTTTGTTCAAAGTTTCGGAGGCGAAGTCAGAAAGTGGTTTAGAGCCCTACCGCTAGGCACAATTCGCACTTTGAAGGAGTTGCACACTCAGTTCCTGGACTGGTGGGAGGTAAAAAAGAACCCACTCCAAATTCTGTCTGAGTATGAGAACATTAAAAGAAATGTGGGTGGAACCGTGTGGAATTATTGTTTAAGATTCAATGCTGCATATAATGCTATTCCAGCTAATTTGAAGCCTCCTGAGGGATTGGCATTGTTAAAATTTCCCAATGGATTTGATGTCAACATGGCATATCAACTATGTGAAAGAGATCCGTCTTCACTTGAAGACATGCAGAAGATAGCGGTTAATGTTGAAGCTAATCTGTTGGCTAAAAGAGCACGAGCCAGAGCTGAGAAAAGAGTCACAATAAAAGAGGAGGCCTCTACTTTAGACAGTAAAATGGACACTCTGATCATAACAGTGGAAAAAATGGTTGATAGGTTGACCATTGTAGACAGACCAGAGCCTCAAATAAGAAATCCAAATTTCAGAGGACAACATCTGTAGTTCAGAATTAAACAGAGAGACCAAATAACGTCGGACCAAACTGCACCACCACAGTAGCATATTAAAACTCCTTTGCAGCAGAACTACGTGCAAGGGATAGATTCAGATGATGATGATCCTATGATTGAGGCTAATCACTTTTTCACAGCTGATGGTGCACCCATTTTCCTCACAGAAGACGAAGAATACACAGTGGCGACTCCAGATATTCAAAAAGACCAAAATTTCATTTTGGCCAATGATACAGTACTGGAAGAAGAGTCTGATGACTATCAGAGAGGGTATATGAATGCTCTGTCAGCTCAGCAAAGGCAGTACTCTTTAAGGAACAGAGAGGTTATGGTCAGCCCCATTCAAAAGAGAAAGGAACTCCAAATGAAAAACGACGCACAGAAGAAAGCTAAAGAGCTAGTTGATCCTTCCTCTAGCAAAACACCTGCAATTGCTAATACAGCAAACGAAAAGAACCAGCAAAACATAGTAAAGAAGCCAACAGAGAAGAAAGACCCGCCCATCAAAGAGGTAGAGAAACCTCCCTCCTTTAATCTAGAAAATGAAATCTCTAAATTAAAAGTGTCTATGCCCCTCACAGAGTTGGTGAAGAATAGTGTGTATAAAACTCAGGTGTCCAAAGTCTTGCAAATAGATTTCGTCTCTGATATGGTCGATGTAGAAGATGACTACCCTGAACTTATTTTCGGTCCAGCCATAGAAGAATCTGAAGAAAATGAAGTCCCTCCTTTTTACTTGAGTCTTAGAGTACATGAATTTATCCTGCATAATGCTATGTTGGATTCCGGGGCCTCACATAATTTGATACCCAAAGCTGTCATGGAGAAGCTAGGCCTTGACATCACTCGTAAATATCATGACTTGTATTCCTTCGACTCAAGTAGGGTCCACTGTATTGGTTTAATTAAAGATTTGGTAGTGTCTTTAGATCATATTCCAACAAAGAATGTCTTGATGGATGTAGTTTTTGCTGATGTCCCACCAAGGTTTGGAATGCTTCTATCTAGGTCTTGGGGTGAAAAACTTAAGGAACCATGCAGCTTGACTTCTCTTATGCCACTATCCCTGTATTTTTCTAGTTGAGGAAGTTGTATAGGGAAAAGAAAATGAAATATATGATTACCAACAAAGACAAGCCTGTAAATCATCCCATCAATGCTGTCCATACAGACTTAGAGTCTTTTGTCTTGTATTCTGATGGTGGTTTAAATGATGAGAATGTTCAATTGGTAGAAGTGGATGAAATACCTGAGATTTCAGAAAATTTCAGAGAGGTCCTCAAACAGGAAAAGGACAAAGCAGCAAACACTTATGAACCTCCTACCTGCCAACAGCAAAGAGACAATGAACAGCCAGAAATCAGCCAAGGTAAAGAAGAGAAAGAAACAAATTTCCAGCATCTTCAAGAAGAAGAAGAAGGCCTGTGGAGTATGGATTTTGATGGAGCTGTTGGTAAGGATGGAGCTAGTATTGGAATATGGATTAGGAGCCCTGTTTTTCAACCTGAGAAGGTTCCTAGTAATGTTAGATTTTGTGCTTATAAGCTAGCTTTCGATTGTTCTAACAATGAAGCAGAATATGAGGCTTTGATTGCAGGTCTCAAAATTTTGAAGAAGTTGAATGCAAAAAGGATTTCTGTGTATGGCGACTTCGAATTGATAATCAAACAGGTGAAGGGAGAATATCAAGCAAAACATCCAAGATTGAGGGCATACAAAAATGTAGTCTTGGACATTTTGAAAACATTCCTAGAGTATACTTTGACAGCAGTGCCCAGGATGCATTACATTATTGCTGATTCTCTTGCCACTACTGCAAGTAACTTGAAGATTTCGATGAACTCCAGCAATAAGTTTGAAATCTATGTCAAACATAGGCCTACTGTTCCGGACAGTTTAAGGTATTGGCAAGTGTTTTGGGATGATAATGAGATTAATGCATTTTTGTAGGGTGATGGAAAATTCAAAGATACTCCCATAGAGGGTGAGTATGAGGTTGATGATTAGGAGTTGGAAGAAAACTAGATGGACGTATTGCAGTTAAAGGATAATGTAATTCCTAGAGGTCTCATACCTCTAGAGGAGCTTTTTTATCAGGATGATGTCGCAAAGAAACCAAGCTTGGTGCCCACAGAGAAAGGAGTTGAAGATGTGAATACTGGAACAGCTGATCGGCCCAAGTTTGTCAAATTATCAAAGGCATTATCCCCTGAGGTAAAGGATAAGTATGTTAAATTTGTTTCTGAATTTTCTGATGTATTTGCATGGGATTATTCAGATTTGAAAGTGTATGATAAGAACATAATTCAACATATAATTGCTATCAAGCCGGATCAGAAGCCTTTCAGACAGAAGCTGAGAAGAATCAATCCAAAGATGCTGCCATCAATTGAAAATGAGGTAAAAAAGTTGTACAAATAAGGAATCATATTTCCTATTATATTCTCTGATTGGATTTCGAATTTGGTCCCAGTGCGTAAAAAGACTAGAGAAATAACACTATGTATTGACTTTCGGAACTTGAATAAGGCATCCTTAAAGGATAATTACCCACTTCCGAAAATGGACCATATTCTACAGAGATTAGTTGGAGCATCTAGGATGTCACTACTTGATGGCTACTCAGGCTACAATCAGATCTTGGTGCATGAGAAGGACCAAGATAAAACTACCTTCACAACACCCTGGGGAACCTTCCAGTATGCCAAGATGCCCTTTGGACTGAAGAACGTTGGAGCCACTTTCCAGCGTGCAATGGACATGGCTTTTGCAAATGAAAAAGACGTTTTTCTTGTTGTTTATTTGGATGATTTGATAGTGTTTTCAGGTTCATATTATCAGCATTTTCACCATCTAAGAGTGGTTTTTCAGCATTGCAGAAAGTTTGGGATTTCTCTCAATCCCAAAAAGAGCCTTTTTGCCATTGATGAGGGAAAAATTCTTAGGCATATCATCTCTAAAGATGGCATCTGCATAGATCCAGCCAGCATGGAGGCAATTCAGCTCATAGATCTTCCACGGAACAAGAAAGAGATTCAAGCCTTTAATGGTAAGATGAATTTTTTGCGCAGATTTATACCTAATCTGGTTGAGCATTTGAGAGAAATGACCAATATGTTGAAGAAAGATAGCATGGTTAAGTGGAGTGAAGAAGCCATCAAATCATTCAATCTGGTAAAGTTTTCTTTGTCTAATGCCTCAGTTCTGATCAGTCCCGACTATACTCAAGATTTTATTATATTTTCGTTTGCATCTGAGCATACTATGGCTGATGTTTTAATGCAAAAGAGAGATGAAGTAGAAAATCCAATTTCCTTTTTCAGTAGGACTATTAGAGATGCTGCTTTAAGATATAATATTATTGAAAAACAGGCATTGGCTCTTGTCAAGGCGTTGAAAGATTTTAGGGTCTATATTCTGCATTCGCACACTATAGCATATGTCCCTAATGCAGCAGTCAATGATGTGCTCATGAAAAATGATCCAGAAGGTCGAAGAGGCAAATGGATAGCAGCTATGTTGGAGTATGATCTAGAAATCAAGCCTACGAAGTTGATCAAAGGCCAAGGCTTGGAAAAATTGATGGCTCAATCAAATGTGCGTGCCTTAGATATAAACCTCATTTCAGCAATGTCAGAACAGCAAGATGAAGGTTTGCTGGTTCCCATTTCAGATATTTTTCTACAATCCCCTTAGTATTCAGATATTGTGTATGTTCTTCAGCATCTATCACCTCCTCCAGGCATGTCTAAGAGTAAAGGTAGATCTTTGAAACTCAAATCTACAAAGTATTTTATTTTAAATAGTGCGATGTTTTGGAAGGATCCGGGAGGCATTTTGCTAAATTTCCTGGTTGAAGAAGAAGCTCAGAAGGTAATGCACGATTTCCATAAAGGTGACTGTGGTGGTCACTTGTTTTGGAAAACTACAGCGAACAAGGTATTGAGAGCAGGGTATTATTCGCCCACATTTTTTTTTGATTTATATAAAACAGTGATGAATTGTCATGAATGTCAAATTTTCCAAGGGAAGAAGAAATTTCTTCCACTTCCTTTGAAACTTGTTTCAGTGAACGTGCCCTTTCAGCAGTGAGGGCTCGACTTTATAGGAGAAATACATCCCGCGTCCTCAGCACAGCATCGATGGATATTGACTGGGACAGATTACTTTACGAAATGGATCAAGGCCATTCCTGCCAGGCAAGCGACTGACGCAGTAATTATTCAATTCCCGGGATCAAATATTTTATCCCGTTTTGGTTGCCCATGTAAAATTGTGACAGATAACGCAGTCGCGTTCAGATCAAAGAAAATGATCGATTTATGTGATAAATACAACATCATGCTGGGCCATTCAACAGCGTATTATCCACAAGGCAACGGCCTGGCAGAGTCATCCAAAAAGTCGCTGATGAATATAATTAAGAAAATGTTGGTGGCAAACAAAAGAAATTGGCACCAGAAGCTTGTCAACGCACTGTGGGCAGATAGAGTTAGCAGTAAAAAATCAATAGGTATGTCACCTTTTAAGCTGGTTTATGGTACTGATGTTGTCTTTCCTACTTCTCTTATGGTTCCAGTTGTAATATTATTACAAGAATTTGGTAGTGAAGATGATGAAAACCAGTGAAGAATCAACCAGACGATCCACCTTCAAAAAACAAGAGAAGAAGTGTCACAGAAAACGAGTCAGTTGCAAGAAAAGATTAAAAATATCTATGACAGGAAGACTAAAGCAGAAAAGTTTCAGTTGGATGATGCAGTGTTGAAATGGGATGCAAGAAATGAAGAGAAAGGGAAGCACGGTAAATTTGACAACCTTTGGAAGGGACCATACAGAATTATAGCATACAGGGGACAGAATGCCCTCTTGCTTTTAGAAATTGATGGCCATGATTGTCTTGGATGAGCAGTAAATGTTAGGCTATTGAAGCACTACCATTGTTGAAGACATGGATCAGAATCTATCTCATCATCATTGTATATACCATTTTATTTTTCTAAAAGCAAAATTCAAAATGAGTAGTCATTCAAGCTTGGGGCCTGAGGTGAAGGCTATAAAACTTGGATGATATGTGTATGGTTTGGTTTTATTTCAGTTTTCAGTCTTAGTCTAGAGTCAGAGTTAGTTTGCATTTGTGTCAGTTTTCAACATTTTTGACTCCATGCCCAATGGATAAGGCTACTTGGTCTACGGTGTTCTTGCCACCTCCAAGGAGCTACCATCCCCATTGGAGCCAATGTTAGTGTCAGTCTAGTCATACTGCCTTCAGTGATCAAAATTGCTCTTTTGCATTTGCATATTAGGTGTCTCATACCGAATAAATTTCACCATTCTGCTAGGTCATGGATTCATTGATGGTAGTAAATTTTTATCAGTTTACCCTCATGAGATACTTGCTGATTTTCCTTTCTATGGTCTTTATTCATTAGTCACTTTCATTCTCAAAATCATATCAGTAGGTCATAGGATGGTTCTCATTAGTTTCTAGGGTCTCACCATGGTCAAATTAATGAGTCAAATGTCAATAATATCAGCAAGGTCATGAGGAAGCCAATAAGTTCAAAGTCACTGCACCTAGAAGATCAAAGAAACATTTTATTTGGCTTGATGTAATTTTCACCTCAAAACCATGTTTTGAGGTGAAAATGTGATATTTTTCCTTTATTATCATTCATTATGTAATTCTATATCATCATGTGTAATAAGTCATAATTCAGAAGCTGTTATCTCCACAAAGTGATGTCCCTGCCTTTAGAGAGTTTTCCATAGCATGATTAGTGCCAAATCATCTTCCAAGTAGATCCATCAGAAAGAGCCCGGAAAGATCTTTCCAACGGTATACTAAACTCTCAAAACTAACTTCTGGATTGAAATTTATGCTTAAGTGAAGTAAGAGTCCCTATACCCTCATATACCCCCTATTTCCCCATTTTTCCTTAAGCTTTGTTTTATTAAAGTTTTATATTTCTTTAATAAAATCCCTTTTCCCCCTTTTCGATTATAAATCGCATTATAAATATTTAAATAAATATGTGATTTATGTATCAACCACTTCCCCTCCATGCCTTAGGACTTTATAATAAAAAGTTCTATATTATAAAGTCCCCGCCCATAAACCACTTCCCCAACCATACCTTGTAGAACTTTATAATAAAAAAATATCATATTTTATTATAAGTTCCACTGTTTCCAACCACTTCCCCACTATGCTTTGTAATAAAACTTTATTATAAAGTTTTATATTATATATAACCCCGCCGCGATCGCAACCCTTCCAATCGTAACATTTATTTGTGCCTTTCGATCACCCTAATCGCACAAAACTCTGATATGATCAATCGCGGACTTTCCTCCAATCCTCTGATCGCAACAACCCCCGATTGATCTCCCCACCATCGATCTTCCCCGCTGATCGAATGGCCCACAGCTAATCGGGCCATCACAATCGGCATTCCCATATATGTTACACTCCGCTCCCTCCGATTTCTGATTGTGATTGACCCCGGGCCCACCATACAGTACTTTCGCCCGCGCATTATAAAGGGCCTTCCCCGTTGTTAAAAGAAAATTTTGGTTTTATTTTATTTATATGAAAGACCTCCCCCAATCGCATCGGCGATTTCATATATATCATTCCGCCCCACTCCCGAGCCTGATTGCGATTGCGATTATAATCCCCAGTCCCACCACATAAAAACTTCTGCCATTCATTACAAAACCCATTTCTTCTTTGTAAAGGTTAAAATTCATCTGTTTTGTTTATTACAAAGGCCTTCCTCCCCATCGCATCGCATATTTGTAATGTGTTACTCCCTTCTCCCGATTCCGATTCCAATTGCGATGGCGCCATATTACATTATGTTTGTTCTATTATATCTCTCCACCCCGCCTATTGCAATTCTGATTTCCATATGGGTCCCACCTCCTCTCCCTTCCTTCCTATTCACTATTTTTCCCTTCACTAAAGGCAAAGTTTCATTTCAAAGCTATTTTTATTAAAAAGTCAGTTTTACTCAAACGGAAAGCAAAGGAAACAGTCAAAGGGCCAAGAGCTCATTTAAAACAAAGAATGTTATAGCAAGCAGAAAAATAGGAAATCTATTCATCAGATTACCTATTTTCTTTCATATAGCCTAACAGCAAATCTCCAAGTAGTCAAATGCAATGTTGTCCCTTATTTTTAGAGGCAGATTGTTGTATTTCTTTCTATGATTGTATTTCAGTTCTTCAGCTATTAGAACATCTCCCATTTCTGTGGATCTATGTTCCCATATTTCAATGTATTTATTATGAATCATTTGTAAGCAGTGAAGTAATCTGTAACTCAGAAAGTAGGGGAAAAGTGTGGAAGAACATCTTTGCACTACATTATACAGTTTGACAGGAATTAATAAGAGATGCAGCTCTGATTTGTGGGATCCATGTGGTATGATAGTTAGCATTTCTTTTTCTCCTTTGTTTCATATGTGAATTGTTATGTGTTCCATCCATCCATAAACATTTCCTTTTGAATGTTTTCAAGATAGAAAGGTAGAATCCATTTTATATGCTCTGCCTTGGGAAATCATTCATACTCTGTGTGTTTTCTTCTGTTTGAAAAGGATCTAGTTATTGTGCCCTTTTCATCTCCTCACCAGTCTTTCCATCCCATCCTCATTAAATTTTAATTGCTAATTTTTCTACCTATCTTGCCCCATGAAATACCCTATGTCCTGATTTAATTCCCGGTTTCAACTGTCCCTTTATATCCCACACATCTCTGAAATTCATTCATTCATTCATTTTATTAAAACCTTTTTTTATCATTTTATCTAGCCTAATATCAGTCTATTTATTGTGTTCCATTAAATATTCTTTCACGGAGAGAGCGCTCTCCTGTCCTTGTAGGGCTAGCTACAAGGCTGAGCGTGGTTTAGTTGTTACCCTGTTTTTCCTTTTCAACCTAGGGTCCAATTCGGGTGCTAACACGCTGGATATCTTCTATAGTCCTAGTCATAAGGCTATAGTCAAGAGAAATAAAAGGAGAAGAATTGATGAAACAATCTCAAATCCTAAAAATGAGTCTATTGAAGTTTTATGGAAGGATCCCCTAGCTGATCCTATTGAACATTTAACCAAACTATCATAGTTTGCAGGGGCATATGCTACTACCACTATTGATAAAGCTACTAAGGTTAAAATGTTACTAAAGCAGAAGGAAGACCAAATACAAGAATTAGGGAGGTTGTTAGACCAATAAAATTCTAACTCCAGTGAGCAAATGAAATTGAAGATGTCCCAACTTTAAAAATATTTCAAGAGTCTTAATTTTCAGCATCAAGTAGAAATAACTCATAAGCAAACACAATTGGAAGCAGCAGTGACCAGACTACAAAGCTAGCCATAGTTAGAGCAATTCATAAAGGAAGCATTGGATCTAAATTCTAAATTAAAGAAACAACAAAAAGTATTTTGCTAACAAGCTTCTATTACTATCTCTTATTGTGACTCGAGTAAAATGTTGATCCAGCAAGTAGCTATCTAGAAACTTGAATGTGAGAATATCGAGAAGAAAATCAATGAACACATTTAATTTATTAAAGCATCATACTTAGGCAAGGATTATGATATACCCCAGGTAGATAAATTCCACAAGGAAATCTTATTAAAATATTGGGAAGCACAGATAAAGCAGAAGAAAAAGCATTCAAATTGGCAAAGGAAATTATTGAATCTATGTGTGAACATCTTGTGAAAGCAGAACTTATCAAAGAGTGCATGTCTGAAGTGCTCTCAGAAGTCCAACAGCTGGAAACATAGTGGAAATAAAAGGAAGAAAAGCTGGATGAAATAATTAAAAAAGTAAATAAGTTTGATCAAGAAAATTATTGGAATTTTCTGATCAAACCTTATCATCAATACCAGATGCTGTAGTCTTTGACAGGTTCAACAAGAAGATCACAACCAACACTCTCAAATGCCATATTCAAAGGATAGGTCAGATCACAGATTTCACAGCCAGCTCAGTTGAAGCCCATGCTAGATATTTGTCAACCTCGAGAGAAAATCCAAAAGAAAGATCATAACTCTTAAGTCATATTGTTACTTTATTTTCCTAGATTTTAGTTAAAGTTAGTCTTACGAGGATGGTTGTTTGAAACCTCCTCTATTTTTTTGTAATAATCTATTTTCAAACATAGTTAGTTTAGTATTTAAACCCCTCTCATGCATTTAGAGAAGGGTCCAGAAATTTGTCAAAAACATTTGCAAAG
>CM076570.1:854654243-854789209 GCA_034641835.2 Pinus albicaulis
TTTTTGATCATTAGGCCGAGGGTCCGGTCCCTCCAAAAGTCAAGGAAATGCCTTGAGCCCTTTTGATCTCCAAATACCTTAGTACTTTGGGGGAGATTAGTAAAACTTTTGAGGGAAAAGTGATGAGGGAAGTTAATGAGTTTGACTTTGCTTGCTGTGATTTTCCAGTGTATTTCCTGCTTTAGTATTTGTGATGAAAGTAAAGGATCAAAACATTTAGCAGCATCATTCATCAGATAAAACTTTGCATCACCATCTACCTACCCTATCTACTACTACCATTTTTCTTTATTAGGGTGCATTTAGACTTGCAAACCCTTTTCAACCTTTTCTTTTTACATGATAAATCTATCTAGTTCTACCCTTATTACATCCAAGGGCTCAGATTAAACCGTTGAGCACCTCTTATTAACTCTACCTATCTACTTATCTGCCAAGATTAAACTGTTTGGTCAGATATTTATTCTCTAATCTACAACATGAAATTGAAATATGAGTAAGCCAATTTTAAACAGTTTGACTTATTCATGAATTGTGGCAAAGGTTTGACAAGCTGCACACAATTGCTTTATTACAAAAATGAAATAGTAGTGGCATTTGAATTTGCACACTTTCCTTGGTCTATTTTTTGTTTGGGGTTCATTTCTTTCACTTTTTTGACCATTTTATTCTTCTTACCCTTTGATTTTTCTTTTAGGGTATACCCTCTTTACATTTTTTTAAATTATTTGATATTTTGGTTTTTCAAGAATATGGAACACCTTTGCTCAAGAAAAAGGTTTGAACATATTCCATAGTTGAATAAGACAATCATGAAATATGACACCTATTGGTATAGGAGTCTAACACATGGGGCCATAATGTAATCCTAGTGGGGTCACAATGTAATCCTAGCTGACCTAACAATAATAATTTAAGGGCACAATAATAACAATATGGGGGTTAAAAGGGTACAATAATAACAATAAGGGGGTTACACTAACAATAATAAGGAACTATACTAGTAATATAGGGACCTAACATGCCCCTCTCCTTCAAAAAAGTGTTGTCCTCAATGCTTGAGTAGCTCTGGGTGCTTATGTATAAAATTCTCATCCTCCCATGTAGAATCTTCAGTGGGTAAGTTCTTCCACTTGATGAGATACTCTAAAATTGATCGGTTCCGTAGCTATTGAGTTCTTCTTTCCATGACTGCTTCAAGTTCCAATATGATTTTTCCTTCCTCATCAAGTTCTGACAATATTGTTTGAACTAGAAGATTTTCACCTATAACCTTCTTTAAGCATGAAACATGGGAAACTAGATGCACTCGTGAAGAAGCAGGAAGCTCCAATTTGTATGACATAGTACCAATATTTTGCAACACCTTGTAAGGACCATAGTACTTTGGTGATAATTTATTATCTTTCTTAGCTTGCTTGAGGGACATTTGTTTGTATGGTTGTAGCCATAAAAATACCCAATCTCCTACATCAAAACTTCTCTCACTGCGGTGTTGATCTGCTTGTTGTTTCATTTGATTTTGTGCCAAATTCAGGTTATCCTTTAAGAGTTGGAGAACTTCTTGTTGATGCTCGATGTGATCTTCCACTGCTTGAATCTTTGAAATTTCCCTTAAAGATGATGTGATGGATGGTGGATGATATCCATAAAGTGCCATAAA
Organism: Pinus albicaulis; assembly: GCA_034641835.2. Classification (NCBI taxonomy): domain Eukaryota; kingdom Viridiplantae; phylum Streptophyta; class Pinopsida; order Pinales; family Pinaceae; genus Pinus; species Pinus albicaulis. The sequence continues at coordinate 854,655,907 of CM076570.1, forward strand.
TGGGGTCATTTTGCTGCAGTATGGAAGGAAGTGTTATACCACCATTCAATGAGAGGTAACCACTTGACCCATTATGTTTTTTTATCAGATGCAAAAAAACGAAGATATCCTTCCAAACATTTATTTACTATCTCAGTTTGACCATCAGATTGAGGATCATAGGATGAGCTATGAGCTAATTGAGTACCCAAATAAGAAAATAACTCTCTCCAAAAATTTCCAGTAAAAATGGGATCTCTGTCGCTCACGATAACCCTTGGGCTTCCATGTAGCTTTTTAATTGTGTCCATAAATGTAGTAGAAACTGTACTTGCTTTAAATGAATGAGATAATGCACAAAAGTGTGCATACTTGGTAAGTCTATCAACTACCACCATGATGACACTCTTTCATTTGGACTTAGGTAACCCGACGATAAAATCCATTGAAATCTCCTCCCAAAGTTGACTTGGAATGGATAAAGGTTGTAGAAGTCCCGGGGTCTTAATTGTCTCAACTTTATTCTACTGGCAAACCAGACATTCCACCACAAACTTTTGAATATCAAATTTAAGGCCATCCCAAAAAAATTCTTTCTTCACCCCGTGGTAAGTTTTTAAAAATCCTAAGTGTCCTCCTAAAGGAGAAGTGTGCAATTCCAAAAGAATCTTTTGTTTTAGTTGGGAATTCTTACAAAGATATAAGCGATCTTTGTACCATAAGGAATCATTTTTCCAACTAAATGTGTCAGATGTACTAGGATCTTGCTGCAACTTTTGAATGAGTGTCCATACATCTTTGTCCTTCTTCCATTCATCTCTTGCTTCGGTTATCCAATCTGGTTGGATAATAGAAATGGCACAAAGAAATGCTTCCACCTCTTCATTCTTTCTTGAGAGTGCATCTGCAACAACATTAAGCTTTCCTTTTTTGTAGATTATTTCAAAGTCATAACCCAACATCTTTGTGACCCATTTTTGCTACTCTTCTAAAGATAGTCTTTGTTCCAAAAAGTGTTTAAGACTATCATGATCAGTTTTTACCTTAAAGTGTCTTCCCATTAGGTAAGTTCGCCATTTCTTTAGTGCATGCAGTATTGCTAATATTTCCTTCTCATAAATAGGTTTCTTTAAATACTTTCCTTTGATTGGATGACTTTCAAAAGTAATGGGTCTTCCTTCCTGCATTAAAGTAGCACGAATTCCATTTCCTCAGGAATCTCATTCCACAATAAAGGTTTTTGTGAAATCTAGCATAGCTAAGACTGCTGTTAGGCACATTGCCTCTTGAAGATGTTCAAAGGCCGTAGTTGCTTCAAGAGTCCATGAAAATGCATCTTTCTTTAATAATGTTGTTAGAGGTGTTGCTATTCTCCAATAATTCTTAACAAACTTGCGATAATACCCTGTTAACCCTCTTTATGGTTGTGGGGACTTTCCATTCCTTGATGGCTTTAATTTTCTTAGGGTCTACCTTAACACCCTCATGAGATACAATATGACCCAAATATTCCAACTCTTGTACTCCAAAGAAACATTTGGATGCTTTTGCATATAATTGTTTCTCCTGCAATAGTTTGAGTACCCTGTCAACATGTTGAACATGATCCTTCCAAGACCTGCTGTAGATTAGTATATCATCAAAAAATACTAGCACAAATTCTCTAAGGAAGGGTTTGAAAATGGAATTCATCAACCCTTGAAATGTAGAAGGTGCATTGGTAAGGCCAAAAGGCATAACCAAAAATTGATAATGACCCTCATGAGTTCGAAATGTTGTTTTTGGAATATCTTCCATCTTCATTCTAATTTGATGATATCCTGAATGAAGATCCAAATTGGTAAAAAAAATTGCTCCATGTAATTCATCCAATAATTCACAAATCACAGGAATAGGGAATTTATCTTTAATGCTGAGCTTATTGAGCTCCCTATAATCTGGACACACGCGCCATGATCCATCCTTCTTGTGTACCAATACTACAGGAGTAGAGAAAGAACTTTGACTAGGTTGAACTATACCCTCCTCTAACATTTCTGCAATCATACATTCAATTTCGCTCTTTTGGACGTAAGGATATCTATAAGACCTGATGTTTGGAGGAACACTTCCTGGAATCAAATGAATAGCATGATCATGATCACGAATAGGTGGGAGTCCTTTGGGAGTTTCAAACACCTTGGAATGATTGTCCAAGAATTGTTGGAGATCTGCAGAAATAGATGATTTTGATGTTGGAACTTCTAGTGAGAATAATTGTGCAATTATGCCTCGTTTTTCTTTCTTTAGAAGCTTTGTCATGACATTAGAGCTTATTATATTTCCTGAATTCCCTGCAATACCCCGTAATTCGACTTCCTTTCCTTCTGAAAAAAATTTCAAGAAAAGTTGTTGAAAATTAAAAGCTTCTGTCCCCAAAGATTGTAACCATTGTACTCCTACTACAACATCAGCACCTCCCATAGGAATGGAAAGAATTGTACTATTCAATACATACCCCCCCATGGTTAGCTTGATATTATAGAATTTTCTAGAGAAATTTATAGTTCCTCCATTTGCAACCATCACTTGACATTATGGTGCTGGGTATAGGAAACAATTTAATTCCTTGGCTAGTTTACAATGAATAAAATTATGGGTGCTACCTAAATCAATCAACACTATTACCTTTTTCTTCTTGATATTTCCTTCTATCTTGAGATTTTGAGGAGTGGTGATTCCTGCCAGTGCATTACACAATATGATTGGACTCATTTCTTCCTCTTCTACGGCTAGTTCCTGGTGTATATCCTCTTCTTGTTCATTTTCTTCTTCCTCTTCACAATCTATGTAAAATAATTTCTTCTCTACACACTTATGACCTTTAGTGTATTTTCTATCACAACTGTAGTAAAGCCATTTTTCTCTTTTTTCTTCCAATTTTTGTGGTTTCGGCCTTGTAGGTTGTGGAAATATAGGCATAGCAACGCTTCCTTCTTTATAGAAGTGAGTGGTAGGCTTCCTCTTTGCCATAATTTTACATTTAATTTTTCTTGCCAACCTGAATGCCTTCTCCAATGAATCAGGTTCCAAAATGCAAACTTCATGTTGGATGTTATCCTTTAAAGTGCCTATGAAGAGATCAATCCTGTGTTCCTCTGGAATATCAGTTACCCTTATATTCAATTTTTGGAAGTCTTCAATGTGCTCCCCCACTAAACCCTTTCGTTTGAGATTTATCAATTGGCTAAAGAAGGTGTTGCTCTTTGTATCCTCATAATGTGCTATCATTTCCTTCGTAAAAATTGACCAAGTGATAATTTTTTTACGGGAGCAAAGCCATCGATACCATATAAATGTATTTTGTTCTAAATGTAAAGTTGCAATGCGTAACTTTTGTGTGTTTTGCACATTATGGAGATCAAAATATTGCTCCATCTGTAGTATCCATGTTACAGGATCCTTTCCATCAAACTTCCTCATATCCATTTTTGGAATATGGTGGTTCTTCCCGCCAACATTAGAGTTTATGAAATCATGATTAACATTTATTTTGTTCTCATCATGAGTTTCCTCTACTATTTTTTCACCATTAGGAAACATTTCTTGTATCAACTTTTTCAAACCTTCCATGTCTGCTTTTAGATCATTCTTCATGTTTTCCATTTTAGTTCTATGTCATCCATTCAAATAGATTCCATGCTACTAAAGCTATCTATCTTAGATTCCACGCCATTTCCTTCAAACCATCCATCTTAGCTTCCATGCCATTCATCTTAGCTTCCATGCCTTTCTTCAAACCATCCACACCTTTCTTCAAAACTTCCATTTCATTTTTTGCTGCTCTTTGCGAGAGTGAAATTTGTTGCACTTGTTCTTGTAATTTTGATACATCATGTTGCAATTCTTCATCTTCATGAGTCATGGTAGAGCCTTCTGAAGGCTTGATGGGTGTTGAATTCTTTTTAGGGGCCATTTTAGAATTCAATATTGATATCTATTCTACAATATGCCCTTGGAATCAATTCAACTTGATTCTTCAAACAAGACTTATTCAATTCGGTATGCAATTCGGTAAAAATACACACCTTTTTCTTGCTTTTGTAGGGAGCTCACATTGAAATTGGATTATCTCTACATTTAAGTGCTCTTCTCGAATATCTAAATGAAAACACTAATTGGATTAGCTCACCTAATTCTCTTTGAAATGTCACAGTCCGACCTCCGATTGACTCTCCAAGATGCACTTTTGTCCAATCTCCTACAATGACCTAATTATGGACTGTGTTCGTAGAGCAAACTTGTACAACTTTCCATGTGTCACCTAAGCTCATCCTTCAGCTCGAACAGATAGCCAAGAAACTAAAGTCTGTGTGATTGCGACCACTTTTTACAAAACTCCAATCCAATGTTCAGAGAGAGAGTTATGAAACTTTTCCTACGATCACCTCTTTCAGATGAAATTTGAGATCCTGAAAAAGCACTACCTTCCACAGATCATATCTCTGAAAATATTATGAACCAAGCTCTGAAATTTTTTGAAGAGTTTCCTCATGATTTTGTCTTTGCACCCTAAAAATTTGAAATTCTGAACCTTTGTAGAAAAAACGTTATAGCGAAAATTCCAGGATGACCTGTTTAGAGCAGCGAAACCCTAGAATCGAAATCTCTGATACCAAATGTTTTGTAACCAACTCAAAAAATAGAAGAAAAGAGATAGCAATGCCTTAGAAATAAGCCACTTTTAGGGGGCGACCTCCAATACATTACATAAATGAAAAATTCTTGGATGATACAATTTACAAAACCTCCTTTCTATATATAGAGTTAACAATATAATGTAATCCTAGGGGACCTAACAATAATAATTTAAGATGTTACCATAATAACAATATGGGGGTTACAAGGGTACAATAATAACAATAATGGGGTTACACTAACAATAATAAGGGACTATACTAGTAATATAGGGACCTAACAGTTGATGTTTGTCGAGTGGTATCAAATATCTCGTGGAATTTTCAGTTTCTAGATGCAACCATGAACAAAACGAAAAATTCCCTACCTTGCAGTTGAAAAGATTATGTTAGCAATGCAAATCACTCTTTAGGCTCTCTACTGCATGTAATTAATCTTGCTAATAATATAAAGTCCTGCCACAAAGATGAAAAAAATATTTTAAATGAAAATGGAAAATCAACTATTTTTAAAGGAACATAATCTATTTGTTGGGATCATTTCTATTTTGTAGGGATCACCATAAATGGAAAAGTATTGGTATAGAACCAATAAAAATAAAAACATAGGATGCACATAATATAAAATTAATTTAAATTATGTATCATGTGTAGCCTTGTTAATTAAGTGGAAAGCACGCATGGTTGGAGCCCTTCATGGGTTGAAATGAGTAGTCAATGACATACCAAATAGAATACATTAATATGCTCCATGCATTTATGCAACTTTATAACATATTTCTACAATTACCCCCAAAACGTATTAGTGTGGAAAAAAGGACACTTCTCTACTATTGAACAATATAAGCTCATACATGCATCGTTTTTGGAGTTTTCCTTAAATGGTTTCTTCTATCTTTGGTAGATATTGGTCCTGACACACATTGAAATGGAATTTGATTTTTTTTTTAGCCACCATAATTTGTTCTCAATGTAGTGTTCAACTCCAACCAAACATTTCTTTGCAAAGGTTTTTTGATCAATTTTCTTATTAATCTCTTCGAGCTTAATTTATGATTAGCTTTTGTTATGATTTTATCTTTCAAATCCAAGCTTGAATGGGAATTTTTTGGTAGTGCATTTCTTTTTTGAGTTTGTGCTTCTAGCTTTAGCATCTATGAGGTCTTCCATTTGACATTTATTTCAACAAATTTAAATTATTTTTGAATTATTACTAATTATGATCTAAACTTCTGAATATTATCTACATATAATCCTTCTTTGCTTATTTCTAAATAAATAATTAATTCTTTAGAGGCTAAGCTTGCTAACAAATCAAATTCTATCTCTTCATTGAATTTATGAATGAATTGCCCAATTTAACATTTTTCTCCAATAGGAAACTTGATTTTTTATCTAAAAATTTTGATTTCTTTATCCTTTACTTTAATCAGAGATGAGATTATAGTTTTATCATTTGAATCCTGAGACATTTAACAATTAAATTATTCTTTAAATCACTAGTTAATAATTTATTAGTACTATATGTAGTTCTTTCAGTTTTCAATTGATTTTCTAGTTTTTTAGACTGTATATTCAATTTGTTTAGATTTATTGTTTCTTGCACCAAGTCTCTAGATACTATATTTCTAGCTTCTTTGAGAAATTCTCTTTTGTCTTCTAGTAGAATTTGATTTTGTCAGGCCATAATGCATAAATCCATTAGCCGTTCTTTCTATTAATAGTTAATCAGATTTATACAATTAAGTGACTCTTCATTTCAGTATCGAGGAGCCATCTCATCTTTGTATTCTTCTAAGTATTTACAATTTTATTTATATTCTGGAGAAAAATATTAAAGGTTTATGTCCAACATTAGCCCAATTAATCCAAAGGGGAATTTGTGAGCCCATGCATCATTCTGAATTTTTTAAATTAAATCTAGAGTCGACTAGTATAATACCAAGAACATTTGAAATTTGGTATCCTACCAAGAACGTTTGAATTTTGGCAGAGGATAAAATAGCAATACTCTATCAACCATTAGAAGGTAACATCGCACTGTATCAAGCATTAGAGGATAACATCGCACTGTATCAATCATTAGAGGATAATATCACACTATATCAACAACTAGATCATTCCATGAGAAGATATTGTTGCTTTCTCTCTCAATGTTCAAGATACAACATTTTAACATTTGTTTTCCCAATTATAGTAACTTTGTGTCTCTATATATATTAATTATTTGAAGCTTTGGGCCTGTCCTCAAATTAATATTTTGTCCTTTCCTCAAATTAATGTTAGAGGATACCAGTATAAAAAAAAACAACATTAGAAGCCCGCTAAAAAAATAATATACCATTGTACCCTCTACTATTCCATTCCAGAAGAAAATATTGCTTCTTTCTTCCTTAATATCTAAGTAAAATTTCTTTAAAAATAAATTTATATAAGTAAAATTTATTTAATATCAATGTTCTAGCATCTGTTTTCTGAATTATAGTAACTTTATGTTGGTATATTAATTTGTTAGAGTATGATAAAAATTTGATTAAAGGATAATATGAACTTTAAGGAAAATGTTAGTGTTTTTGGAAACCATGTACATGTCATTTCTCCCACAAAATTTAAGGAAAATGGTAGTGTTTTTGGAAACCATGTACATGTCATTTCTGCCATAAACTTTAAGGAAAATGGTAGTGTTTTAGGAAACCATGTACATGTCATTTATCCCATAAACTTTAAGGCATTTGCTAGTGTTTTTGGGAACCATGTACATGTCATTTGTCCCATAAAATTTAAGGCATTTGCAATAAAATTTAAGTAATTTGCAATAAATGTTAATTTAATATATATTTTAAGGAAAATGTTGTCATTTCTCCCATAAACTTTAAGGCAACCATGTACATGTCATTTCTCCCATAAACTTTAAGGCAGCCATGTACATGTCATTTCTCCCATAAAATTTAAGGCAACCATATACATGTCATTAATCCCATAAACTTTAAGGAAAACCATGTACATTTCATTTATCCCATAAAATTTAAGGACGTTGCAATAAATGTTCATTTAACATATTTTATTGATTTTTTTTTTTAGAGATCAAAAATCCTATTCAACATGGTTAAAAATGGACATTATGCATAGTTGTTTTTTGTTATCCCAATCAAGGGAAAGCAATGATTACATATGTGCTTTGCAATATTGCAACTAACAAGGTCCTCCAAAGGAAAATGAATATACCAGGAAGAACAAAAAACAATGAAGCATATTTTATTAAATTGATAGAAGGCTTGGGAACAACTAGGGAGTATGGATCAAATGGAATTGTAGTTTTCACCAATTCTAAACTTGTGTGCAACCAGATGAAAGACGTGTACCAAATTAAGAAGGAGAGGCTAAACCAACTGCATGGAAAAGAAAACAATATTGTTATAGAACTTCAATTTTTTAAAATAAGACATTGTGTAAATGTTAATAAGATGTCTGTGATCTATTGTGTAGGGTAATGTGAATTCAAGATTCATCTCTAAAATATGAATTAGTATTGTATATGGCAATGCCAATTCAGGATTCATCTCTCAAAAATGAATTAGTGTTGAGATGCTCTCCTCAAAATTTATTGATGGAAATTGTAACATATCTTTGATATGTGTGTGTTTTTTACCTATAAATGCAACATTTTTAATGACCATGTGTTTTTTTCAATCATATACCAATTGTGCTCCTACCATGTAAGCACAACTTGGTGAAATTCATATTTTATAAAATTAAAATTTGCAGGACTTCAACAAATTTTTGTTTAAAGTGAGTTTTATACATCAATTTGTGCTTTAAAAGTTTTTTGTTTTACATAATTTGTGTTTGTGCTCAACATTTGTGTACTAAATTACATTAATTTTTTGAATTATTTTGAATTTATTTTAAATAGTAATTTAAAAAATAATTGTAAATGTGCATTGTATATATATATATATATATCATGGAGGATGAAATGTGATCATCAATAGAATCCCATGCCTCTACGAGAAAGGGGGATCATGGATTGAGGAATTTTCATTGTATTTATATTTAATTTGAATGCTTTTGAATGACATTTGAATATATAATATTATCCCAATACATACATGTATACATATGGAATTGAATTTTTTTATTGAATATATATAATTTTATCCCCATGTACATACATTTATACATATGGAATTGTTTTTTTATCAATTTTGTGAGTTAAAATAGTTTTTAATAAATTTCATTTTTTTATTTTTTAGGAGATCAGAGGAAAAGAGTATCTAATCCATCAATGGAGCCTGGCCATTGTTCACAGAATTGTGGTATGGTTCATGCAATCTAATCAATCATATGTATGTATCTATATGTATGTATGTATTTTTGAATTGATTATAAATTGATATTTTTTTATGAGGCTTCCCTCTCGTCACATGAGGGTGGTGGTAGTACACATTCCCCCGGAGGCCAACCATTAGGTGGTGGCCAATTGCGTGAGGGTGGTGGTATGCATTATTGCGATGGATAATGAATGGGTGGTCATGTTAGTTCTCAACCAATGGGTGGTGGCCAATCAATGGGTGGTCATGCTGGTTCTCAACAATCTCAAGATGGACATGATGTTGTCCAGCCATCTCGAGGTGGCCATCAATCTAAATTTTATTTTCATTCAATTATTAATTTGTTTTAAATTATTTATATAATTTTTTTATGGTTAAAAAGTAATTTTGCACAAATTTGTTCACATGTTTTTTTATTTATTCATGTAATTTTATATATTGATGTTGTGGGTGAAAATGCTGCTCGAAAAATACGTAGGCTAGACCACGTTATTCAAGAAGAAGGATGTACACCAACCATGACTTATCTTTCTGACATTTCCAATTTACCTTGGGAAACAAATATCCAACAATGCACATTACAAAGGTGTAAACATATTTATTCAAAATTGAAGAAAGATCTTCTGTCTTTGAAACTCCCTGTTGAGAGTCGAGAAAGCTTATAAATAGTTACACACTCTTTAAGCCCACTTGTAGATGTTTACAAAAAGCTTGGGACAACCACTGATAATTTTGTAGAAGTGATGATGAAAATAAAGGAAACAGTGATGCGTCTCGATACATGGGACGATGTTAAACACAAAGTTACAAAAGAAATGGAAAAATCTACGTTTAATTTCAAAAAAGGGTCGAAAATAAATATGCTAAAGGTGCAATATTTCAAGCACCCTGATATAGCTTGCCATATGTATGATAGGCTCCTTACTGCCTATGAAATACTGCCATGGAATGACGAGGTTCCTCTTTATTTTACAAAATTATTTTATGCAAAATTATTTCTTAGAATGAAACCCAATTATAATGATCTTCCCTCTAAATGTTTTGGTCTCAGGAAAGGTTGATTATGTGACCGTAGGGGTGTTAAGTGTTATTCTGAGTTTCCTCGCCATGAGAAACCGTTGGTAAGCTAACCTCTTTGTTTAGAAGCTTTGTGGTCAGAGATGGATGTCACTTCCCAAATTAGTCAAGAAGTAAGGGATGCCATCATAGAAAATGTTCAGAGTGGACTTGGTGGAATTGATGTTTGTCTAAATCGACAAAGAGAACGAGAGAATGCACGTGATAATTTTGTGTATCATACAGATGATGAGATAGACAACATGAGTATTGAAGAGCTTATAAAATATGCAAATCATTGTTGCAATGGTTGGCAGGAATTACTTATTCATGAGGAAGAGGGCATGGGATTAATGGTTAGGGTGAATCTTTTAATGCAATTTGTAATAAATACATATACATTTTTATTTTTATATGTTAATCTAACAAAAATATATCATATGTTCACCATTTGTAGTTAACATGCTTGATGAACGAAAATTTTGATAATTTCACGGTCGAATCTTCAGGTTCTCACAATCAAGATGGTTCTCACAATCAAGATGATATGTTGGAAAATGTTAGCGTTTTTAAGTGTTCATGATGTTGATGTACAATTATTAATCTATTATTATATCGGTATCATGATGACATATTCTTAAAAAAAATATTTGTCTACACATGTATGTATATAATTATATGTTAATAGATTTTGATTCTGTTTGATGCTTTTGCAATGGAGCCACCCTCTTCTTCTATGTTAGGAGATGTGCCATATCCACCGTCATAAGCATTAACAAATTTTCGCTTATGTTGTTAAGTTATAAATTGAAGTGAAAGTTTCATTAAAAATGAGACCTAGATCTTGAGTTATTTTACAGTTTTAAAAATTTTGAATTTTAGTTTGTGGAGATGATTGTCATTTGGAGCCACCCTCTTCTTCCCTGTTAGGAGATGTTCCAAATCCACCATCAAAAGTATTCAATTTTTCACTTATATTTTTAAGTTATAAATTGAAGTGAAATTTTCACTAAAAAATGAGATATATATCTTGAGTTATTTTATAGTTTAAAAGTTTCGAATTTTAGGTTTGTGAAGATTATTTTCATTTGGAGCCACCCTCTTCTTCCCTATTAGGAGATGTGCCAAATCCACCATCAGAAGTATTCAATTTTTCACTTATGTTTAAGTTATAAATTGAAGTGAAAGTTTCATTAAAAAATGAGATCTATACCTTGATTTATTTTACAGTATTATTTTTTTTGAATTTAGGTTTGTGGAGATGATTTCTGTTCACCAAGGACTCCAATGATGGAGTGTATGATGAATATAGGAACATTCAAACTATTTGAAGAAGAAGTTGTCTACATTTTTTTTTTTTTGGTTTTTAAACTCCTATGGTGATCATTTTGTAAGAAGTTTTCTGGATTATCCACAGTATTGAGGAACATGTGTTGACGTTTCGAATCCCAACTGGCATCCATCATCAGGACAATTAGAAGGAAGAAATTTTAAGAAGGGTTTTAGACCTTTAATAGAGAACAATTTTTTGAAAAAGAGCCGACAAAGGTTTTTTTATTTTGTATTTTTTATTAATTTTTATTTTAATAATTACATCTCTATTTTAATAAATTTTTATTATTATTAATTTTAATATTTCTAAATAAATTTACATTCTAACTATGTTTATTTTATTATATTTTACTTAAAAAATTGGTTGATAATATATATATATATATTTTAATTCATGAAAATTACTTATAAATATTTATAATAATTAACTTCAAATATAATTTATTAATTAATTATAACAAAATTTATAATTTTTGTTTTTAAATTAATTAACTGATTATAAAATTAGTTAATAAAAGTTTATAATTAATTAATTAATTATATAATTAATGAATTGGGAAAAATATTGATTTTGATTAATTTTAAAAGATATAATTAGATATAATTAATAACTTAATTAACATAAATATAATTAATTATTTTTATAATTAATTATTCATTTATAATTAATTAATTGCTTTAATTAATTATATTAATAATTTCAATAAATTATTAATAATTTATATAGGAATATAGAAAAAATCTATTACTAATAATTAATGTTTAATTAATTAATTTTTTTATGGTTAAAAAGTAATTTTGCACAAATTTGTTCACATGTTTATTTATTTATTCATTTAATTTTATATATTTATTAATTTATTTATTCATTTAATTTTATATATTGATGCAGTGGGTGAAAACGTCGCTCGAAAAATACGTAGGCTAGACCGCGTTATTCAAGAAGAAGGATGTATTAATTTATATTCTGTATTAATTAAACATTAATTAATTTCAGAAAAATTGAAAGTTAATGTTTGTAATTTTGATATTCCATTGTATTAGAAAAACATTTTGAGAGGGTGAAGTTATATAAAAATAACAATAAATTGATTATAGAAAATAACTTACAACCACAATGTAAAAAGAAAACTATTTTCTACAGTTGCATGAAACAATGAATCAATTTGAATAAAAAAAATTGCCTTATTTTTGATACTTCTCTATAGATTTTTACTAAGCACATATCTCCATTATCAGAGAGAGAAATCAAATCAGATCTTTACAATTTAAACCAATAATAACCATAATTTAACCATTTATTGAAGATATCATTAAAATTTAAACAATTAGAAACATATTCTTACCAATTTATTGATGAATATGTGAAGCTCAACAATCTTTTTTGTACTTCCAGGCTTGAAATTTCCATAGGCACAACCATATCTTTGTGTCAAAATTTCACAGCCGGTTCTATGCATGCATCCTAAGTGTTATGAGCAATCTTTCCTAAGCGTTTTTACACTACTCTCGAGATCATAGAATAGAAGTAGGGCTATTAGTTAGAACATAATGAAATGGTTAAAAGGATGGACAAGTTAATGAAACGGGTTGAGGCAAGTGAAGGACACTTGTTATTTGGAGTTGGACGCATGTTATCAACGCTTTTAAATTGAAAAATTTAGACACTTATTATTTGGAGTTGGACACATGTTATCAATATTTTGAAATTGAAAATCATCAATAGATCACACGTTTCCACTACTATGATAAGTGTATAATTTTTTTTTGTAATCCTCCCACTTCAAGTTAATATTAATAGGTGGAAATTTACAAATTGCATGGTAAATATATAATCATTCTTTGTAAAAATATAATTTAAACATGGCCTTATCATATGATTTATATATGCAAGGAAGTTAGTGGTGTAAATTCAATCCATAGATATAGTGGCGTCAACGAGAATATACTGGAATATTTAAATTTAAACCATCCGATAAAATTATTTAATTAGTAAAATGATTAAAGTAGCCAATTCCAACAAGAGATGCCTATTGGCGTAATTATTCGAGCACATTGTTGGTTATGAAACACACATCTTTCATATTTCCATTTTAGAATAACTTTGAACAATTTTCACATTATTGGTTATGAAATGCACATCTTTCATATTTCCATTTTGGAATAACTTCGAACAATTTTCGTGTCATGTTTTCGTTTAATACTAGTGTTTGAAAAGTATGAACGCCACTTTCATTTTTTTATTTATTTTAATAAAAAATTCTGAAAATAGTTAAAAAATCTTAATTACACCAATTAGTATTTTCTAATTTATTTTTTTAATTATAAATTTTAGTTGAAGTAAAGCTTTTTGATATTGGAAGTAAGTTGGTTGATTTTTATTTATTTTCATTTTTTTAAATTGAACAAATTAGATTAAATTTGGGGTGAATATACTCCAAATATGCTTAGTTTTAGAGCTAAATCAATGGATTAGGTCTCGAGTAACACAAAGTGTTCTTATGAGGAGTTCGAAGGATTACAAATAGGTTACAAATTAAATTAAATTTAAAAATTAATTGAAATACCAGATCGTGTCAATTGTGGCATTTTGATACCTAGCATCACATTACAAATTCAGACAACTTCCGCAATTATATCTCCCCTTCAAAAGCTCTATGATTACATGTAGGATCATGTAATTTGAAGCTAAAAGGATCATGGATCTTCTAGGGTATCGACATCATTGGGAATATCGACGATTGTATGAGGCACTTCCACCTCAAAGGTGCAGTGCTGCAGCGTCAAGGAACGTTAGTATTGGTGACTGTATCAAACGTCCTCAGTAATAATTAGTGTTGTGGTTGGCATTTTTTGTTATTGTATGGGATGCTACGCCCCTTAGAGGTTCAGTATTGTGTTTTAACCAACTTGGTGATGGTATCAGATGCCCTGCAACCCCAAAGGTTTAGCGATGCTTGGTTCCTTAGTTTAATTTTTTTAATCTAATTACAGTGGTCATTAATTTTTTTTTTTTTCTGGCGTAATATTGATGGTTTACTTTTGGGGATTATTGGGTATGGCTGTTGTAGAAATTTTACGGATGTTTCACCTCTAATTTTTGTTTTCTAAACTTTGATGGCACTGTCATTTCTATGTGTTATTTATTGATCATTCAATAAGTATTTGCATGGACTCTAGCAAGGGACCAAAAGGATTGTTTGAGTTGGATTCATGTGCTTCCACTCAACAGGAGCCCTCACAGAATTAAACAACTCAGGTAAAGGAGAAGAAAGAGCGCACCGCAATAGAGGAATTTTTGGCTTTGTTGGATAGAATTTAATGCATGAAAGAAGGCATGTTGTTGATTTAGTTACCAAAACGAAATGGCCCTGCATACCCTCATTCGAGTGGGAGGATTTTTTTTCATCTGTAGCTGAGAATAGTGTATCTGCACAAAGGAATATATGTAGTATTTCTTTGGAGAATAATCTGGAAAAAGAAAAATAAAAGCGATCAACCAAATAATCATCTACTTAAACTGGGTTCCTCATTGTATCTATATGGTAAGTTTTGGGCTGAAGGTTTTGATCTGAATGTAGAGCCTCTGTGACTATGAAGACATTTTTACACTTTACGGTCACGACATTGATTTTTAAATCAAATCTGTACTAAAGTCACCATTATATTCACCATGGCATGACCTTATACATGTGGCAGTATTTCAACCACGTACACTGGGTGCAACACCACTACACTTTTTCTTTTTAAAAATACTAGAGTGTATAGACTATGCCTAACTCCAACACTTATTCAATTTTCCAAACAAGTGTTCATAACAATGCAACAAAATAACATTAATATTCAATAGTTAACCTTTCACAATTAAAAATTCAACACATCACACAAGTACGTCCATATATATTTGGGAGGGGCAACTCCCGTAAAGTCTGCCCAAATATATAAAATTGTTCAATAATGTACAATTTACAACAATTATACAAATTCACCAAGTTCGTACAACCACCTCCACCACTTGCAAATTATTTCCAACAACTGTGCCTTGAGTCGTGCAATGTTTCCACTCAACTGCACTTCAATTTGCTGGAAACACCAAATTTTCCTTCAAAATACAATTATGAACTTCTGGCCAATTGTCGTGTAGTTTGGGTCACACGAGTAACTGCCTAGACGTGGTGTATGCCCAGCTCGACCCATTGTTATGCATTCAGGTCACTCCGGTCACAGTAATTGCTACACCGACTCTCCACACCAGTCCACACATCCTGCACGTTGTTTTCACATTTGGCCCGACTCTGCCGACACCCTGCATGTCTCTTCATTAAATCAATGACTCTTCATGCACTAAAATATTAGCTCTTTGTTTAGATGCCTTCCCACACTACGGGCACATTTTTTGAACATCGTGCAAGACTTGTGACCCGACTTGCCTTTGTCGAACTTCCACCCGAGTCTTTGCACACATTGTCCACTAGTTCTTTGCCTCAACTCCTCAACCTTCCTTTGACTCTTCCTTCACTTCTACGATGTCTCCAAGTATGAACTTCTTTGGTCAAATGATGCCTTGAATTCACACATCCATCTATTATGTATATGCTAAGTGTGGTTCCAATTCACTAAGGTTCATGACCCCTCTACCTACCAATGGGTCAACTCAGCCATCCCTTGTACGTATTGGTCTGCCCATCATATAAAGTTAGACAAAGTTCATATAAACATATTTTAACTCAACACATTGTTATCCATGGGTCACTCGAGTCATTCGGGTCAGATGTCCATTCATCCGACTTGCCCAACTTCCATTTCACACTACTCTCCTGGCAGCCAGATGACACACCTGCCCACTATGGAAGTGCACCTGCCTGATGCCCTCACTCACCACGCTCACCAAACATGTGACTCGCCAAACTCTCTGAATGAATTTCCCGACCACTATGGGCCAGGCCATCACACATATTTGCCACACAACTCTGTCACATGACTCATTGCAAAGGTGGGCGCCCACCAACACGATGTGTTCGTGCACTCGGTGTCACACATCCCCGTCACAGATGACTCCAACTCATGGGTGTGATGTCCTCCACACTCTAAATAAGGTTGTCATCCTTGACAACTCCATCATATCTGTTACAAGTCAATTTGGGCATCACTCCCAAAACCCAGATCAGTATCAATTAGGGTCTATCACAATCTAAATCAGTTGCTACATGCCCTAAACAAGTCATCCCATTGATGGTTTTCCTCCATGAACGTTTCACTGCTTAGATTCCAATTGAAGTGTTCCATTAAGCCATCAATTCACCCCTAGACTGCATTAAGTGATTTTCATATCATCTACGCCCATGAAAATTTGTGTTGTAGAGAATCTAGGCCCACTTTACAGTGCATTGGTTGACTAGGAGCGAATTGTTCATAGGATTTTAGGAATCTTCCCACCCTCTAGTGGCTTCTAGATGTTGTTCCAGCTATCACATCATCGATAACTTTAAATATGGAAACCATGGAGCCATTAAACCTCTTATCCTCCTATTCCTATGAAAAAGGAACCTCTTCATCCATTTTTTTAAATGCCATTCAATGACTCATTAATGCCAAACTACCTTCACTACTTATAAATTGAGCACTATTCATAGTGCAAAAGAGAGCAAGAATTTGAATTAGTAGGGTTATGCTAGTGAGATCACAACTCTTGGAGGTATCATCTGTATGTAATGTTATTCTATTGGAATGAGGTTGTTGATGTGATGAGGATAGGACTGAAGCTGGAGCAAGTTGACATCGAATCGATCCAACTGGTTGTAATTCTCCTTCTACTTCATAATAAAGATATATGTTTTTTTCCTAATACATGTGTTTATGATGTTATATGTGTATTTTCAAATGCAATTGATTCAATTTGTTTAACATGAATAGATCATATGTCTTTATGTAATTTTTTGTCTTCTGTTAGACATTGCAGGCACCAATCAAGCAAGTTGAGTTTGATTGAGAGTGATGGAAGTGAAAAAAGGGAGGTGAGGAATAATGAAAGATCACAAGTACGTGTTCTTCCACTATCTATTCATTTGAAGGAAAAGGTCAAATATATTTCTTCTATTTTTATAATTGCGACCACCACACTTAGGGAAAGCATATCTATCTGTAGGTTTGATTTCCGCAAAACAAATTGGGTTGTCCATTGGGGATCGACGGATCGTCCCTGGTAATTTTATCCCTATTTATCAACCTCTAGTAGACTTTACTTGCTTTATTTTAGTCATTGGAATGTGTTTTAGTAAAAGTAGTGTGTTTGAATTCCTTTTTTGAGATTCCTCTACCACCAACACATTGTTGGTCTTGACACAGTGCTCTACATAGCACTGGTGGCTTATGGACAGTGCTCTGCAACACAATGTCTCCCATTAAGGGGTGCGTTGCTGATGTGACCAACAAAAAATTATGATATTTTTGTCTTTTGCAATCCATTTCAGTATCTTGTTTTCTGAGTTTTCAAGTGTCTAATTTCCTCTAGAGACCAGATTTCCTCTACAATTCTTGCCTCACTTTGGATATTTGTTTGCTCAATGTTTCTTTTTGTTTCCTTTATCATTGTTGAATATCACCATATTTTAAATTTCTATATTTGATCAGTTCTATATTTTCAGAAAGAGGAATTTTCATTTCAGTATTCGTTTCTCTAGAAAGTATTGATTGATTGTTTGTTCATTATAGTTTATTTTCTATTCATTTAAACTTAAAAGAAATTGAAAAGAAAAACATGCATTTCCATAAAGGGATTGTGAGTGTTGCATAGGAATAGTTAGGGAATTTGCATTTAGATTTTCTCATTGTTGATTGCTTACAATCTGATTGCTCTATCCCTTTTAGCTAAGATTTTTATTGTAGAAATTCAGATCGAAATGAATGCTTATCATATTTATTGCATTCTAGGAATGTCAAATACATCTCACAGTGAACCTGAAAGGAAAACTTATAAGTAATTTCAACTTAAAATTTATCTGAATTAATCTAAGGGAGCATTGTCACTTAACGATAACATTTATAGGTCTAGGCTAGAGATGTGTTCAGGTGTCATAAAACATAACAAATATCATTAATTGTCTGTGATACATTCTAACTGTGATACCTCATTCCACGTATGTAAGTATATTGGAGCTCGTCCCCCTACCTTTGCGTATATCAAGCGATGTTATATTATGAAAAGTATAAAGGGATGCTCTCACTCTGCGGTTTCGCATTAGACAACGTTAATACAAATTGGTCCTCCACATATCATCGAGTATATTTGGGAGGACAAAATTAGGTTTCTTACCATCCATAGGTAACTGAGTCGACCACCTTGTACACTTTGATACACCAAACACAACATTCGGGGAGATTGTCTGCACGTACATAAGTCCTTGGTTTACTGGGGCATTATATTGCAATTCACAGTTATTTATTAAAACTTTTTCCTAGCATTACCCTATTTTTGTTTTTTGTTTTTGTATTAAAATCAATCAGAAAATGTGGAAGAAGATCAACCCTTTCCTCGTTGTTTGTGTAGGGCAGTGAATAAACCACCTTTACCGCCAGAAGCTACACCTAGTAGAAAAAGGTGAGATTGTCCTACTGAGTCTGGTACCTCTGGAACCTTTGGTGTTACTTCTTCATATAATTTACTAGATCCATTTGATCCTTTGAGTACCGAGTCTCAAGTCATTTCGACCGATCCCTTTCTATCTTCTATTGTCGAGATAGAACCCTCACAATTACCTCAGGACACTGAAATTCAATCCAGTGAAATGGTAAATCCATAACCCGAGCTTGTTCAATTGGAAGTTGATCCAAAAGCTATTTTTCTTCTACCAGAACATATTGATCCCAAAATTTAACAACAAGAATTTCTTCCTGTGCAACCATCTCATCCTCAGTCATTCATAACCATTAAGTCTTCCTCTTACCGCGGAGTTTACCACTTGAAATTTATCTTGGTCCTGACGGTGAAGTACTTCCACTTGGTTTGATTACAATAGAGGAAGAACTTAAGGAAGATACAACCCCTTCAAATCTGACTCATTTTGGGTTGGGGCTTCATTTTTATCCATCTTATCCTCATTTTACCTACGCTTCTCCTATTGATACTGCTCAGTTTCAAGTTCCCGTAGATTCTTTAGAGTATTTTCTGGGTTATTTAACCATGGTTGAGACATCATCTTAGACTGTACAATCTGTTATAGCTGCAACAACGTCTACTATTGCTTCATCTCCAATGTTTTCTACGACACCTGAATCTCATCTTTATGGTGGTCCGTCTGTCCCACTGGGTTGCCAAGATTTAAATGGAACCTACTCTGGTGTGTCCTCTAGTCCATGGACTTCACCCATGTCATCATCTGTAATTTTATCTAGTTCCTCTCTTATGAGTACTAAATAACCTGATCCTTTATTGACATCATCAGTTTAATGTCAGGCTGGTCCATCTAATTACCGTCCTTTTTATCCAATATCTGTTGGACTCCCATCATATGAAATTTAGTATGTGCACTATCCTTCTACTCCATATGTTGGGGGGCAACATATGTTCAAGCCATATGACAATAATCCTTCATTTTTAGGTCAATATTATGCTATAATGCCTATTTGTCAATGGAAACCTACTTTGCATGTTCAGCCGCAAACAGTTGTGTATCAATGTCAACCAGTTCAACCTGTTGCATCCATACCTAATACACCTTTTATTACTTCCTTATATGTTTCTTAGTCTACTCAAGCGGGTCCTTCAACCCTTAACCCTCAAGTTTTGGGTCTACAGACTTTATCTTCCCAGGCTAGTGTACAACAACCATCTGTATCAGGAATTTTACAACCACGGGCTAGTTTACCCTTGTCACAGGCTTCTTCTGGTCCCATGTATTCACAACTTGGTCTGAATTATCCTTGCGGGCAACAATGATTTTATCAAATCCCATGGCAGCCACAAAAACCATTCCAATAGTTTCATGGTTATCCATGTTCTGGTCAACAATCCTATCAAGGGTTTGGTCAAAAAACTTACCCCTATCTAGGTTACAAACAAAATAATTATTTTGTTGGTGCACAACGGCCTATTTCCCAGGAAATTCCATCTTACCTTGGTTATGCTCAACCTGATCTAAATCAATAGTTTTCATTTGTTGCAACATTAGAGTTACCTGATTTAAACTGACTCAGTAATGATCCCATTCATTATTTACCTTGGTGGCTAGTGATTTCTCATAAATTACCCTCTAATATATCAAAATTCAATGAAAATTCTGTAGAAGAACCATCTACGCACATTATGACTTATCTTTTATGGTGTTCATCAAACTCCTTGAATGATGATTCACTTAGAATGTGTCTTTTCCATCGACTGATTACTAGTATGGCTACGAAGTGATACATTGAATTACAACGAGCCTCTTTCGATAATTTTACAACTTTAGCCACTACTTTTCTAACCCACTTCCAATTACCCATCAGATATGAAATTGGAACGAAACTTTTGACCAGCTTTAAACAGACAAATGCTACTCATATATCATATCATATACATGAGTGGCTTCATCATCTTCGAATGGTTAAAACATTTGTTCCTGATCATCTTTTAGCTGAGTGTTTTATAAAATCCTTATTTCCATCTATCACTGAGGATGTGGCCAAAGCCAATGTGGTCACTGAAGAACAATTAATTGCTCATGCCTAGTATCTGGATTTGATTTATACTCAGTTTATCATGCTCTATGAAAATATTATGAATGCACCATGACCAAATTGTATTGTTCCTCTTTCTCCATCTAATAAGGAAATTCATGCTGGTGATGGTGTGATTGGTTCTGCTAGCACTCTGCCAACAAGTCAACCATCTGGTTCTACACTTGCTATTTCAAATCAAAATCCTATTGCATATGATCCTGCATCTTCTTCTGAAATACATGTCATGTCATATGACAAGGGAAAAAGTGACAAGAAACCTAGAAGTAAGAAGAAGGGGAAAGATAAGAAGAAAAAAAATTGACCCCCGTAGGAAAAATCATCTGATTCATCCAGTTCTTCTCAAAAACCTCATTACCCTTGTTTGATATGTAATGAGGAGCATTTTACGTGAGATTTTCCTCCCCGCTCAGGAGTTTTGAAGCTTCTTAATACTTCTGCCACATCTACAGGGTTGACAAATCTTTTTCGAACCCAAAAACACATATGGTTGCTACAGATCCCTCTTCTAGTTCGCAAGTGCTTATGTTATTCACCACTAAGCCCAAAAATGATGTTTTCGTGTCTAATCGAAGTAAATATTACAGTAATCCTCTGTCATCCTCGAATGGTCAGGATACATATCAACCTAATACTTCTACTTCATCTGATTCGGCTCCACCACCTATTATTCTTGAGTTAAAAATAAAGACGTCGAAGGGAATTGTTCATAAATATACTTTCAACCCTCAAGCTCGCTCAACTAAAGATTATAATGTATTCGATGAACTTGCTCAATCACCTTATGTTATGTCAATTCTTGAGGTTATTTAGAATTGTCCCTCCCAAAAGAAGGCTTTGTTGTCAGTGATTGTTTGAATCGATCCGAAAGATTCTAATCTTGTAGTCTTTAATCATGCGAGATATGTGCCACAATTACTAGCACAATTATCATTTTTTATTCAAGTACATGTCTTGAATCACCTCATTCATCGGACTATCATTGATGAAGGCACATCTAATTGTATCTTGTCTATGAGTTGCTGTAAGTCACTTGGCTTGCCGACTTTGTCACAATCACCTACGACATTGAAAGCTTTTGATGGTCGTACGTATAAGCCTTGTGGAATTATCAGTAACCTGAAAGTCAAACTAGGGGGGAAATTAGTTACTATTAAATTCGAGGTCGTCGACGGACCCCTCGACTAGAATATATTACTTGGAAGATTGTGGATTTATGCTATGGTTGTGGTTGTATATAGTTACTTTCATATGGTAATATTCTCCCATAAGGGAAGAATTACAGTCATTGATCGACTTTCCTACTTCACCTTTCGTTCCCAGGCAACTGGAAATGTTCCATTTGTTCACGGACCCCCACCATCTCTTCAGAACCTTGGTGTAGGGCTCTTTAAGGTTTCTTCCCTAATGGGCACCTTTTCGTTATCGTCGCCTATGACATTGGTTGAATTTGCAAAAATAGAGACCTGCAATATGATATCTTCCACTTCCTATGGTTTAAGGAAGATTCCCAATGATTCTAAAATATATAGGCTGGGTGAAATCATGCCACTATGTCTAATCGAGCTTGCATAGAAATCAATATTTTTGGCTTATGTGGCCAATCCAAATCCTTTGTTGCTAACTATTTGGGTTTATCGTTCTTTGGATTATGGCACTTCTTCTAATCCTTTTTCACTTGTATTCTCAACTGATGAGAGTGTTATGGAATCCATGATGTTGAAAGAAGAACCATGGAGAAAATCACATCAATGCTCCCTTCTTCCAAATTACAATGAAGATATTCAAACTAAACAATATCATCCTACAATCATTGATTCCTTAACGAATTCCATTCCTATCCACGCCGTCGATTCTAAGAGAAACCCATCAAAATATCGAGGAAATGATTTCTATAAATATTTCAACCAAACCTAACATTGTAGAAAAAATTCATGTCGGTGAGTCTTCTTCTCCATCTGATTTTTCGTGAATTCTGAGATGTATTCGCTCGGTCATATGAGAAAATACTAGGCATTGATTCCCGCATGGTTGAGAATGAAATTAAAATGTATCCTGATGTCAAACTAGTACAGAAGTGCCTCCATCTTGTTCATCTTAAGAATTTTTTTGCCATTAAAGCAAAGGTTGAAATTTTTTTGCGTGCTGGTTTTATTTACCTTGTTCAACTTCGATTGGGTTTCCAAGATTTTTCATGTCATGAAGAAACATGGGACAATTAGAGTGTGCATTAACTATCAGGATGTTAATCATGCTTGTCCTAAGGACAACTATACCACTCCCTGTATCAACCAAATCATTGACAAATGTGCCAAATGTGAAATATTTTCCTTCATGGATGGATTTTTTGGTTATAATCATATCAATATTCACCCAAAGGACCAATATAAAAAAAACTTTTATATGTCCCTGCAGAACATTTGCTTATCAAAAGCTCCCTTTTGGTTTAAAGAACATTGGGGCAACATTCCAAAGGGCAATGAATTATGCTTTCCATGACATCAAGCACATATTTCATCCGTATCTGGATGACTTACCTGCACATTCATGGAAACGGGATGACCACTCGCTACATTTGATGATGTCACTATAAAATATGCCTCAATCCACACAAATGTGTGTTTGGTGTCAGTTCTGGTCATTTTCTTGGATTCTTCATGTCAAAAGATGGAATTCGACTTGATCCATTAAAGGTCTAGGCCATTCTTGATTTTCTTGCTCCTTCCAATCTACTTAAGTTACATAGACTCCAAGGGAAGGCTAACGTTCTAAGGAGGTTCATTCCCAACAATGCTGAAATGGCTAAATGATTTAATTGACTCTTGAAAAA
The DNA here is from genome assembly GCA_034641835.2 of Pinus albicaulis. Taxonomy (NCBI): domain Eukaryota; kingdom Viridiplantae; phylum Streptophyta; class Pinopsida; order Pinales; family Pinaceae; genus Pinus; species Pinus albicaulis. The sequence continues at coordinate 854,679,825 of CM076570.1, forward strand.
GAGGATTCCCTTCCATTTGGATGAGGTTGCACAATATTCCTTTGGTGTTATTAAAGATACCCTGATCTAAGCATCATTAATCTATCCCCCAAACTATCAGAGTGATTATTTCTTGTATCTCGCCGCTGCAAATACAACCATGGCTATGGTTTTAGTCCAAGAAGAAGATGTGATTGAACATCCGATCTATTATTTGAGTCATGATCTCAATGACAAGAAATTCAAGTGCACTTATGTTGAGAAGCTCGCTTTGGTGGCCGTTCAATATGTACAAACATTCCGCCATTATATCCTTCTCCGGAAGACCATTGTCATTTCCGATTGCAACCCTTTTACATACATTCTGTCATGTGAATTACTCGGGGGGAATATTCAAAATGGATCATCATTTTGCAGGAATTTTATTTGGAGTTCATAAAATCCAAGTCAAAGAAGTCTTTGGTGTTTTTTGAGCTTACCTGCGACCTTCCCTCGAGTAGCATTGAGTCTACTATAGAACCATCAATTCTAGATGATTCTTAGTTTATGATCGATTCATCTAACCCCTGGGATGGATATTTGACCATCTATCTCCAGACCCAAAATTTTCGGCCCAATACCTCCCGCTCGCAATAACGATGTATTCGATACCAAGCCAAAGATTATCTGATCATCGGTGATACTCTTTACCATCGTGGTGTCGATTCGACTTTATGTAGGTGCCTCACTTATGAAGAGGCTGAGAATTTTTAAATGATTGCCATGCTGGTGCCTGTGGTGGACATTTGTTTGGTTTTACTACCGTGCTGAAGATTCTCCACCTTGGTTACTTCTAGCCTACCATATTTCATGACTGCATTATCGCGGTTAGAAGTTGTCATTCTTTCTAGACATTTGATCGTAAAACCTGCATGTTGCTAGAACCAATGCATCCTGTCATTGTTGTTGGACCATTTTCCAAATGTGGCATTGACTTCATGACATGTAACCCCCACTCAGCTAGGGGCATGGGTATATTATTGTCATCTTCGACTATTTTACCAAGTGGGCTAAGGTGATGCCTACATTTAACAACACTGGTGAGACAACTGCATTATTTCTCTTTGACCATGTGGTTACACAGTTTGGTGTGCCGCAATCCATAGTCACAGATCATGGAAAACATTTTTGCAATCACATGAAGACTGAGTTGACTTCCAAGTTAGGATTGTCGCATGATAGTTCTACCCCTTATTATCCGCAAGCTAATGGACAAGTTGAAGCCATTAACAAAATTCTTAAGTGTATGCTTCAACGCATGATTGGGGTTCATAAACGAAACTGGAATTTAATCCCTTACTCCGCTTTGTGGGCATATCAAACCTCGGTGAGAATGAAATCGGATTTACTCCCTTTCAGCTGGTTTACGATCTGGAAGCTATCTTATCAATTCAATGTGAAATTCCATTGTTAAAACTTGCAACTGACCTGCTACCTGACACTTATGATGAAGAGGAACGTCTTTTAGATCTCATCCATCTAGATGAAACATGTTGTGAAGCCACATTGGCCAATGAAGCACATAAGAGATGAATTAAGGCACAATATGACATCAATGTCAAGCCTCACACCTTCTCGGAAGGAGAACTATTCTTTATTTATTACCAGGAAGGAGATAGGGTAGGAACAGGGAAATTCGAATGATTATGGCATGGCCCCTATATTGTCAAGCACATTTTGGCTAAGGGTGCCTATGATCTAGTAGATTATTATGGGATTCCATTGTCACAGCCTTAGAATGGGTTGTATCTTGAATGTTACTATGCTTGATTCTACATAGTAAACATTGTATGATATTGTATATATGCTTTTATTGTGTGTGTGTCACAGTGTGTCTTTCAGATTTTTTCATGTGGTTAGTAATATTCTTTGCATTTTTTTGCAGATGTCAGAACCTTTAGAACCATTTGTTGGTTATTTTTATGGTTCTAGTCATAGTATGGAGAATATATCCTCTGCAGCATGGGCCATATTCACTCAAAGTGGCGAGTTAGTGAGTTTCCAAGGGATTTGTATCGGTCAATCCACCAAAAATATCGCTGATTATAACGTGTTGATAGAACTCCTCTGTGATGGCATTTCACTTGGCATTCACCACATCATCATCACGGTCGACTCACAACTTGTCGTACTACAACTTACTAGTGTTTATACTGTTTGAAATCCAACTATTCATCACATGTTCGTTAGAGTTCGTATTTTGGAAATACATCTCGATTACATACAACATCAACATATTTCTAGAAACTTTAACACTTTAACTGATTCTTTAGTGAATTATGTGTTAAATATACATTTTCAACATATGTAAAAATAGTTTTTCAATTCACATCACACAATTGAATAGGATTGCACATAATCATAGGAAAACACTGAAAGTAAAATAGATTTACAACCGTGTCTTTTACAAAAAATTGTGTCCAAGACACGTTGATCATATGACCTCAAAATGTATATAGACATAGCATAATCTAGGTAGACATATTTCTTGGGGTATCATGCGCAATAGCCTCATCCAACAGCTAGGCACATCAATAGTATGGCGCTATAGCCTCATGGGTAACTCCTCGACCTGTACATCTAGTATCCCAAGATTCAATCCCTCCACATGCTAATGTAACTCCGCAAGAGTCTCAACTAAATAAAAATCTCGAAGGACTGCTCTTCTGACAATCCTCTCTACTGGTTCTCCCACCTGCTGTCCACAACCCACTAGTCGAATCGTACCCACATCTTCATAAATAAAACATCTTTAGTTTAGTCTTGGAAACATAAAAAACACAAAATGTGTAGAAAACCCAAAAAATAAAAGACATGGTCAAACATTTTACCTATAGCACCCCATTGAGCATCAGATGGTAAAATAAATTCTGGATCTCCACAGAAATCCATCCCTGCATATGGATGCTCCTCTATGAATATATTTTGTCTTCAGAGCCAAGAAACGAATATAGTGGAAAATGAGATTGATGACTAACCAACATGTATAGCCATCAGCTCAACCCACCATTGCGTCCGTGGATCTCTATCACCAGCTAATCCTAGTGTCACATGATGTGGCTGCATCAATGGAACTCGCTCCAAAACGAAAGTGATCAAGATCGACTGATAGCTGAAATTATTAGTCTTTCTACTTTTTACTTTGGTCAATTGTTCTTTCATATAAAGGAGTATTGTTTCAGCCCAGTTGAACATGGTCAGCTCGAGACACTCAAGCATATGCTGCATGTATGAACTATTTGCGACATGAAGTGTCACATTTCCAGCTAGCTTTGCAATAGTGAATATGAGCCTTTGTAAAGGCATATCATGTACATCTTTGATATTTATCTTTACATCTTTGCTAGGCTCAGTACCTAGTCGAAAAAAATATCGAATACAGTTCTTCATTGTCTCACCTCCACGGACGGAGCCCACAAGGGAATTGGGGGCACTACGTATCGACAAACCTCTCAGAAAGTAAATTTTAGCAACCAATATTGGGAGCACTTTGTCCCCAATGTGAAATGCCTGTAGTGTCAGGTCCCATGAGCAAATTAAGAACTGCAATAGTTCCATACGTTGCCTCATCCCTGAAAATCTAAATTACTTGAGAAATCCATAGTCTTTAAGGGATTTCATAGTGCTGGGATCATTTAGGGCAACCATATCCTGTTCCTCATGTTCTCTTTCTCGCCATGTAATCAAAATTATGATTCGATAAAAGTCTGAAATAAAACCATAGGCTTAGTTAGGCTCCATTCCATGCAAAAAATTGGAGAAATTTTGGGTAGAAAACATAGTGCAAGTTTCTAAATTACGCCCAACGCACTTCTGAGTGGAAGACAGAGCGTTGTAGAGGACCTGGGCTTATTTTCATCCCCTCTGCAACACACTTTTCGACATACAAGGGTGCGTTGGTCCTAGGGCATTGTATATTTACCCTAGGAGACCAAAAACCCTCAGAAAATTGAATGAATAATTCAACCAATAAAAAGAGGAAGGTTAGATCTCATACCTGTTCTGGATGGCACGAGAAATGATTGAAAAAATCTGTCACAATCAACTACTGAAGTTCGAGTGTAAAACTGGCTTAGAGCACTGAAAACTGAATGGTAAATGTGAAATGGAAAAAATGACTTGGTAATTTCTTATTTAATAGTATTTTTTATTAATTTATGCATATTTAATGAATTGACTACAGTTTTTACCCACTTTTAATATTAAAACAGGTATTTTTTTAATCCACTTGGTGGTTCTTTGAGTAGGTTTACAACTGATACAGTGAATTCGATGTGCATGATCGTAAAATGAATTTTGACCACAGAGCACACTTTTATCTGTTTTTCGAGCTCTTTTAAACATGAAAAAGGAACCCCCTAGAGTTCTCTTTAAGCTCTTTTCAAACTCCTTAAACATGAAAATATTTCCGAGCACTTGTCCTTTTGACCTCGTAAAAGGAATTGAAGCGACATATACTCAATATAATTTTAACCCTTTTCCAGACTGAGATAGATTATTTTATGAAAAAGGAAAGCCCTAGTTGAACATGGCTAGGAGGTTCTCTCAGGTATTATTTTACATTTTTTCGGATCTGAGGGACTATTTTACAAAAAATAACTTATGGAGTTTTATTTTCGTCCCTTTTTCAAACTCTTTAAACATGAAAAATGACCGAGTTTTCACTGTCGTTAGACTCATTAAAACATCAAATAGTGGCGGAGTTGTCCATCATTAAAATATCGAGTTTCACCGTCACTAGAATCGTTAAAACATCACATAGTGATGGATTCACCCGAAGGGTGGAATTATATATCAAGCATATTTTATCCTCCTCAAGCTTGTTAAAAAATAAAGAGGTACTGGTTAGTAATGACTGGGGAAAATTGGAAAGGGATAAATCACTTTATGGTAGCAAGTCACTCTTGAACATGACACTCATTCACTTCATATCCGTGGCTTTTGACTTGGGTTATCTGCTTGATGGTCTATCATACCTATGGTCTATCACACCATCCATCACTTTGGTTTTGGGTCAATACTACCAACTCATTTAGTGTTACTAATATGTTCAAGAGAAGTCACTCAGTTATTCCTCATCCTTTCTAATACTCATAAACTTCATTTCATGACATCCATCCTTGAACATTGCTTCACCAGTTACATTCTGTCTCTAAAATCATTAGTCTCATTTCGTGTCATTGATGGGGGGTACATCAATACCCTCCTGTCATGATTTTCTTCCTGTCGACATCAACTCATCATCTAAGAAGTTGACTTAGAAACAACCTTTCAGTACCTTGGAGCTTGCTTACATCAATGGAAAGATTCTCGCTTCTGGCGACAGGTTGACATCACAGGTCTTTGACTGAAAGATTTTGTATCGTGTTTGACATCAAATCATCTATTCACACCATGCAAAATGTATTGCAGTACCTTGAGAGCCATTATCATCATTGGTGTTTTCTCTCGTGTCTATTATTGGCTTACATCATTGGCTAGTAATTAGATAGTGTCTTCCCATGTTCAACTTCAGATCACATATTCGCATGGTTAGACTAGTACTTAAACAATTCACTGAATGAGATAGAAGACCCCGTATCTAGTTTCATCCATCCGAGCTGTGATTTTAGGAGTAGTACCAAATCATCTTTACGATGGTATTTACGCAGAATTTCATCCTACAATGGGTCTATATCTGTAGACGACTTTTTGATGTTATGATATTTTATGTGCTGAGTATGGGTATGCCTCCCTCAGAATTCATGTCCAAGATGAAAAGATATCATGATGTACTGTATTGTAATTGATGCAGGTCACCGTCAACTTCGGATCCTACACATCACATCGTAAAGCATATCAATAAACATTATCACTTTTGACTTCATGCTTTAGTGGGTAGTTGTTACAAGTCAATTTAGGCATCACTCCCAAAACCCATATCAATATCAATTAGTCATACTCTAAATGAGTTGATACATGCTCTAAAAAAGTCATCCCATTTATGGTTTTCCCCCATGAAACTTTCACTCCTTAGATGCCAGTTGAAGTGTTCCATTGAGCCATCAATGCACGCCTAGACTACAGTAAGTGATATGCATAGAATATACTCCCATGCAAAGCTGTGTTGCAGAGCATCTAGGTCCACTTTGAAGTGCATTGGTCGACGGGGAGTGTATTGTTGATAGGATTCTAGGAATCTTCCCACCCTCTAGTGGCTCCTAGAAGTTGTTCTAGCTATCACATCATATGATAACTTCGAATATGGACACAGTGGAGCCATTAAAACTCTTCTTCTCCTATTCCCATGAATAAGGAAACCTCTTCATTCATTTTTTGAAAAGCCATTCAATGATTCATTAATGCCAATATACCTTCACTACTTATAAATTGAGCACTGATCATAGTTCACAAGAGAGCAACAATTTGAATTAGTAGAGTTATGTTGGTGACATCATAGCTCTTGGAGGTATCATTTGTGTTAGCATTGGAATCAACACTTAGATTGTGACAAGCGCTTGAATAGACACATCTTAAGCTCGGGGCTATTTATGATTTGGATTGGATTGTGGAAAGTGACTGAATCTTACATCTACTGAAAATGTTTCAAGTATATAACTATCTCTAACACATATGAGGGTACTGAGGCTTGATATGGTAGCAAGAGTAATTGGTATTCTGAGGTTAGGAAGACATGAAAATGGACTGTGGGTCTATCACATAGAAATCCACTGTTTGGATAGAAAAATAACAAAAATTTTAGACTCACAGTATATCAATGAAGGAAAGCTCCTAGATGCCTTACAATAATCTCATTGTACACATTAAAAATATTTTCCACAAGGAATGCTCATATTTAATTTACCACACATACTTCATCAAGAATTCTTGCCAAGCAAGACTAAGAATATTTTATAATTATGTACAGGTAGAACACGAGGTTTATAAAAACATGTAACAAAGAACACACTACAATCTGGAACTGAAGAATTCAAGTATGGAAACACATGAGACAATAAAAACAATAAACATAAAAAACGGTCATAAGTCCTCAAGAGTATTGTTGATATATTATATATATGAAAATTTGTAACACAATATGCTCAGCAAGATACAATCATCAAACCCTTCTGTCTTTGTATTACATCATATTTATACAAAAATTAGGAGCTTTGTGTAGGAGTCTCCCCAAAAATTAGACCTTTCTTTAAGGAATTTATTACAATTCTTAACATAAGGTAGAGTTCATCTAAAACATTAAATGAAAACCTGAAAATAGAAATGAGATGAGGTGTAGCATCATGGAGCTAATATGGCTGAATAAATGTGGCTGAGTGCCCTCATAGCTCATCAAAACCATTTCCCAAAAAGGTGGAATTCAGCAATTGAAAGAAGTACTTGTGAACACATGTTTGCATATCTGCTAAAATATATATAGGAATGATTAACCACCCTAAATTTTATCTAATGCCTAGAGACATCTACCATAACATAAATCTCCTCCACTTTACCTACTTTGATGTCATGAATGTGATAATAAACCAAAAAGTAGTTTCTTTCCATCATATACTAATATTCGAAAATAATAGCTACCCCTACTGAACAAGGTAGTTATATCTGAAAATATAGAAAAGAAACCCAAAAATGAAAAGCTTCTTCAAAAGTCCTATTTCTTCATTCTTCAGAGGTCCAATATGGAGGAAAAATTTTTGATGGCCTCAGCTTTAGTCACTCTTTTTTCTGACTTCCTTTTTAGTGTTTGACCCTTTAGCCGTTCTTTTTCTTCTTGGTCTTATCTTCTAGACTATCATCAACATTTATAATCTCATCTCTCAATGCAGGGTTAGAAATATGCTTGTTGGTTAATTGGAGTTTATTTTTAGGCCTAGTGTGAGGTCTCGGGATGTAGGGATTTGGAATATACTTGTGCCTTTTACCTCCATGTATGAATCTGCTAAATTCTCCCTCTTCAAACTTTGATTCGATATACTCAGTATCACTTCTATCTTCATAAGAGGAGTATGAATGTATCACAGTCTTCTTCATTTTCTTGGATAAGGATCCAATGAATGATAATAGTTGAGCTAGAGTAGGTTCTTCCTCTATAATAGCCTCTAACAGTTTATTTTTTCCTTTCTTAAGTGATAGCAAGACCTGTGAGAGAGTAGATTTTCTGAATGAAGTATCACTGCTTGGTTGAGTTTCCTGAGTAGTTTTGAAAACATGCTTTGATCTCATTGCTCTAGGGTTGAATTCCTCTCAAGGTAGAATAGGATTGGAAGTTAGAACTTCAGGGTTGACTTCGTCTGGAAGTTCTTCTTTCATGAAGAGCCCTTTCCTAGGTTTTCCTCTTGAAGAGGAAGTTGTCTCCTCCTTACTTTTTGACACAGTATTTTGATGAGACATGGTATCTCTCTACTTCAATTTCCTTTTACATTTCTCCATGAATGAGCTTAAGGTCTGAGTTTCTTTGGGTGAACTATTTGTTGGTGAACTGCTGATATGGGCTTCATTAGCTAGTTGTGTTGTTGGCATAGATATAAGGTCTCTAGCTTTCTTAGTCGAGCTTCTAGTTTGCCTTCCAACTGACATGGAAAGAGGATCAACTTGCAAGAAAGTTTATGAATGAATAGGATTTGGTTGCTGATTTTATGAGTCTCTCAGATTTCTAGGTCTCCCTACCGTCCTTCAAGAATAGGCAGTGTTAAACCCTTCCTCTGTCATGAGCTTCTCCCAGGTAGTCCTTTTCCTTTTCAAACGATAAGATATCAATATCTTAATGAGACATATATGGTATAGGTTATGTAATGAGTAACGTGGGGTCTTACGTAACCTCTGAGACATTGACAATGCCACTTATAGCTATCTTTTTGTCAATTTTGTAAAAGTGACTCCACTTTGTGCTTCTTTCAAGGTATCAAAAAGGAAGTGTCCAACCTTGGATTCAACTATGGACATGGTTTTATAGTGAATCTTTCAGCTCCTTGTATTTTGATAAATTTTGTGGAATCATGATCCAAAGGCTAACCTTAAAAATACTCAGTTCGTTTACCATTCGAAGGCTTCTCTAAGAAAATTTGTGCAATATGAAACAATAAATTGTGATTGGTTGTACCATGATTTTTAGCTTTGTTTTGCCCTAATCATTAATAGTAAATAATGTCCTCATATTGACACCTTGACTTCATATGCACTCATTTCTTTTTGCTATGAGCATGTTGGAAGTGACCCTAACTTTAAATTGTTGACATTAGGTATCACCAAGGTAGAACTCAAGGCAACCTCTCACACTTGGTATTGGGTTTTTCATTAAGCGTGGGGACAAAAAATCCATAGATTTTGAATTCTAGATCAAGTTGTGGCCTTGGATTAGTGTTAGTGTGAGTGAACACAAAATGTGATTCCATGAAGACTCCACTTGATAATAGATTTTTTACTTGGCATTGGGGTTTTACTTTGTGCATTGAAACAAGTTGGGAAGCATCAAACTTGACATTGGACTTTTCACTGAGCATTAACGTTATACTCTGCTCCACAATGATACATGAGGAATTGAACTTGATAATGTATTATGCACTTGGTATTGGGGTTTTATTCCATGAACTACAACAAGGTGGAATCAGTTCTATAAATAGTTGTAAGAAAGTAGTTTGAATGGTCGATCATGCATATGAACCAATGCTCGGAGAAGTGCAGGAGGGAATTATCATGGCTAGTAGTGAGACCAGATTCGTAAATATGGCTTTTCCAATGACCGGTAAAGCATGACAGCATGGAGTGCAAGTATATATATGAAAAGCGGAAACAAAGGCAAGACATATGTGTGACAAAAGCGAAGGAAACCCAAAATATTAATAGTAAGCTACCTTGAGGAATTGGTTGATGTGGGGACATGAAATCAAGGACTCTAACATGAGTGCTTTTTTTGTGTATGTTGGAAAAAGGAAAATGCATACATAAAATAAATGTTTTGGAAAATGTGTTATATATGAAGTGCCACTTTTCATAGTAAGAGAAACTACAAATAGTTTCTTTAACATTGGATCCCTTTTGAATTATACTAATTTTTTTTTTTGACTAAATCATTTTTAATATGTTTCTAACATCTAGATTGTGTTGTTCAATTTTTTGGAGGTTTTGGGTCATGCATTCATTGAGATTTCAATTATTGTGACATTTCCTAGAGTTTTGTGGTATCTAGGTCAAGCATTGATTAGGATTTTAATTATTGTGATATTTCCCACCAGTGTTGGAGAATCGTTGATACAAGTGCCCAACATTGCAACCGTCATCCCAAATATTTTAAGAACCAAAAGCATAAGGAAAAAATTTCTCTTTACACAAGGCTAGATACTTTTATACAGTGAAATGTTTAGATCTCTACGAACCTTTCTAATATTTTTAAATTCATACTAAAAATGAACACGACCAAGATAAAAATATTGGGAGGAACAAATGCTTGAGGCTTAGCATAAAAAGTAAACTAAAATGGAAGTACCTCAAACTCTTTCATTCTCTTCTTTTTCCTAGCAAAGAATTTTTTTCCATGACCATCACAATTCCAACCTGCTTGGAAATGGTGTTTGCAATATTGCAATTGTCACTTATCACCATAATACTTTTAACTCATCGATTTTGAAAATGGACATCACATCTTGTGAATGAAGCTTTTCTTGGGCTTTTGATAGTCCACCAAGCTTCATGTATCATGCAATAAAAATAGTAGCTTTGGGAAGAGATCATTTGGGAATGTCGATGTTTAGATTGATCATGCTATCATGTTGGGAGAAATTTCTCCTGTGTACACTCTCCTACTAGTCAAGAGTAATACTAGCCAATTGTGTAATCTAGAAATTGAATTCCAATGGTCAAACAAATGATTACAGGCTAAGCATGCACATTATTTCCTATACTTATAATATTTTTTTGAGAGGTTTTGATAGATGGAAACATGGATTTTTATATTGTATTGTTTTCCTTTAAAAAATGCCCATTCCAAAATAGTCTTGCATCCAATTGTTGCAATGTGAAGGAATGTCTCTTTTTCTCATTAATCATAAGCAACAAAAGGAACATCCTCCCAGGTTTCAAAGTCCCTATATCAACTTCTAACTACTAGTCATTCTAGCAACAACTAATATTCCTAGACTAATCTGGCCAATATATTGGATCATTGTATGGAGAGAGTATTTCTGAAGTTATTCTTATCAAATAAAGATCAAACTGTGGGAAATTCATGCCCCTAAACATTTCTTAGTGAATTTAACAAAATACTTCAACAAGGCCTTTTGGTCCAATAGCCAGGGAAAGCTTGATTGAGAATGAAGAGGCCACTCTTGCCATAGTTGTGATAGATGTTGCATCCTTTACAAAGTCAACAATCCAAGTTGTATTAGCAAGAGCTCAGGAATTTTCAGGTGTTGATATAAAAAACAACATTCTTTATACATAACCTTCAAAACCTTCAAGTGAAGATCATGGAAATATCCAAATCATGAATGGATCCATGACTATGTTGGGGAACTCTAAATTATTTGACTCAAGCTTAGGATAAAATAGATCATAGTTGGATCAATGCCAGCAGCACCAATTAGATACCTCTATCAATGTGCAACTTCCTAAGCATCACTAGTAAGATATCTCAAATTCCTAAGAAAAATGTGGTTGTCAGGTCTAAATGACGAATCGAGAGAAAAGCCAATATGAATCGGGTGTCACTAAAAAATAAGGAAGCTATTATGGAATTATTTCTTCAGAAGTATATCAAAAGGGAAGGAAGCCAGTGATAGCTATCTATGCCCCTATTAATCCTATTTCTTCGATCCTACAATAACCAAAGAATATAAATCCCTTATCTGCAAGTGAGAAAGCATCATTATCAAGGGGAGTGCAAGCATGTTTGAGATATCTAAATCTTAGCTTTGATTGTCATCTTTTAGGTAATTAATGTCCTTTCTTAGTGCACATTTAATGCAGAGGGATTAGTTTTTTCTTACTCAAAGAGTTAAAACCCACTGTCTTGTTTGTAGATTTAAATACAAGGAATTGAAAATTTCTAGAAAATGGTGGTTTAGAGAATTAAGAAAAAGAAACATTGAAAACCATTACATTAAAAAAAAACTAAATATTATTTAAAATTATAATATTTGTTTAACAAAAAATTATCCTAGTTTTGGTACTTTAAAAAGTATATATTATATATTTTTTTGCATGTTTCATGGAACTTTTATGTTTTTTTGGTTGATAATCTCCCATCTCTTAGATTCTTTTTCATTTTTTTTTCATTTCCCTGGATAAATATTTCTCACATCGTTTGCAAGGAATTAAAGAATACTAGTACAAAATTTATGCAATGTTGAATTACTAGTCTTTGTTTCACACTTGTAGGACCTACTGAAAATTGAGAAAGTAATGGTTGGCTTGCAAGCATAGTTTGGCCATCAACCAAATTCAATTGAGTAGGAAAAATTTGTTGGCATCAACCAAAATTCCTTACATTCATGTTTACAAGAAGGGTTAAAATGTAGAGACGTGATGATTAGGAGTAATATTTTTTGGGTTATCTCTATTTCAAAACAGTGTCAAGGGTATGACATGAGTCTACAAGATCTTATTCAAGATGGTTTCCTAAAATATTGGCTAATGGTTTTGTAGGTTGTCTTACAGGGTCTCTTTGGATTATATGTCTTTTTTATCGATTATGTTACATGAAATTTCTCACAATAATTTTATCGCTTTTCATTTTACCATGGCAGGAGGGAACCATGGGTCTTATGCGAGTTGGGGAGAAGTTTGATTACAAAAAGGGTTACAAATTTTCTACTTATGCTCATTTTTGGATAGAACAAACTCTGACAAGAGCTATAGGTTATCACTCAACGATCCAGTTTCTTGTATGAAGTGTTTATCACTAAGATGGATTTGTGTACAATCGTTTTCAGCAAAATTGCAAGTGACTTTGTAGTTGAAAAGTTAATAGTTTAATATTTATAGAAAATTGAAAATGAATGGTGATGAGATGGATCAATATGATTTTTCATAATGAAAACTATCATGAACTCATGACAACATGGATTTCGAGTATATATATGAAAATAATAAACGAAGGAAAGAAATATGTGTGACAAAAGCAAAGGAAACCCAAAATATTAACAGTAAGTTGTCTTGAGAAATTGGCTCATATGGGGCTCTGAAATCAAGGACTCTAGCATGAGTGTTCTATTTGGGTATGCTGGAGAAAGAAAAATACATACATGAAATAAATGTTTTAGAAAATGTGTTATAGATAGAAGTGTCACTTTTCATAGTAAGAGTGACTACACATAATTGCTTTAACATAAGATACCATTTGAAATGTACTATTTTTATTTTTTAAACTAAATCATTTTTAGCATGTTTCTACCATTTGGATTGTGTTGAAGAATGTTTTTGGGTTTCTGGGTCATGCATTGATTGGGATTTCAATTACTCTGACGTTGCATAAATATTTGGGGTACTTGGTTCATGCATTGATTGGGATTTTAATTACTGTGGAAATGCCCACCAATACCGAAGAATCGTTCATACCAGTGCCCAACATTGCAACTATCATCCTAAACATTTATAGAACCAAAAGCACAAGGAAACAATTTTACTTTATACAAGGTAGAATAATTTTATACAATGAAATGTTTAGATCTCTATGAACATTTTTAATCTTTTTCAAGTCATACTAAAAATTCATATGACTAGGATAAAAATATTTGGAGCAATAAATGCTTCAGGTTTAGGGGATGATTTGGAAAGGTCATCATTTAGATTAATCGTGTTTCAATGTTGGGAGAAATTGCTGTTGTGTACACTCTCCTACTAGTAAAGAGTAATACTAGCTGATTATGTAATCTAGAAATTGAATTCTAGTGGCGAGACAAATGATTGTAAGATAATTATGCACAATGTTTCCTATACTTGTAATCTAATTCTTGAGATTTTTTAAAATATGGAAAAATGGATTTTTGTATTGTATTGTTTTCCTTTAAAAAATGTCCCTTACAAAAGAGCCCTGCATCCAATTGTTTCAATGTGAAGGAAAGTCTTTTTCTCTTAGTAATCATGAGTAGTAAGAGGAACATCCTCCCAGGTTTTAGAGTCCCCATATCAACGCCCCATTATCCACCCATATCAATGCCCCATTATCCATTCTAATAGTCACTATTTTTCGTGGACTTATCTGGTCGATATCTTGTATCATTGTATGGAGGGAATCATTCTAAAGTTATTCTTATCAAATAATTATGGAACTATGGGAAATTCACGCCCTTAAACATTGCCTAAGGAATTTAACAAAATACTTCAACAATGCCTTTTTGTACAATAGCCTTCTGGTAGGAATGCTCTAATGAAGGAAATAATGTAGAATTAAAAGGGGAGAATCATTTTGATATAGTTAAGTAACCGAATGGAGCCACTTTAATATTTTTATTTATATATCATTATATATAATGACATAATATGTGTAAGCTCAACTTTTCATTAAATTCGAAAAAAATATTCTTCAATTAAATTGGCTGAAAATACAATTCTACGGAAACCAATCTTAAAGGAATATTTTAAGAAGAACAAGTCTTTATCGTGAGGCATATTTCCCTTCGGTTCCCAAGAATCATGTGTTTTAGACAAAATTTTAAGAAATTAGTTTGGATTGTTCATTATGGATATGAACTAGTGGCCGAAGAAGTGCATGATGACATTATTATGGCTAGCAGTTAGTCCAAATTTGTAAATATCACTTGTCCAGTGAGTGGTAAATCCATGACAACATGGAGTGCAAGTATATATATGAAAAGTAGAAACAAAGGTTAGACAAATGTGTGAAAAAGGTGAAGGAAACCCAGAGGATTAACACTAAGTTGTCTTGAGGAATTGGTTCATGTGCGGTGATGAGATCAAGGACTCTAACATGGGTGATTTGTTTGGGTACATTAGACAAATAAAATGCACACATCAAAGAATTGTTTTGGAAGTTGTATTATAGATTGATGTGCCACTTTTATTTAACATTAGATCCCATTTAAATTGTATTATATATGTTTTTTAAACTAAATCATTTTTAGCATGTTTCTGGCATCGAGATTGTGTTGATGAATGTTTTGGGGTTTTTGGATAATGCATTGATTAGTTTTTCAATTACTGTGACAATGCCTAGAGTTTTGGGGTATCTGGGTCATAGATTTATTGGTATTTTAATTAATGTGATATTTTCTAGATCCTCATGGATTTTAGAATTTGCATTTGACATTACTGTGAGTTTTTCTAGGCGTTGTTATACCATCTATGATTTTGAATGGGTTTTATATTTAGGGTTTTACATGCTAAATTTTGAATTTATTGGTCCTCATGATGGTAGATCATATGGGTGTGTTTCACTAAGTTGGTAAGAATTTAAATCCTATTAGGCACGTAATATCATGGAACTGAAGTGGTTATGGTAATGAAAAATGGGAAAAATAGAAGCAAGATGTTTCACATTTCATAAGATTATTTGGTTCCTTTTAATAAGTTTCCAATGCCGATATTAGTGGATTATTGTTGCCATTATTATATTTACCAATGCCAACATTGAATAATAGGGTAAAACAGGTTCCTTTAGTACTCTCGAAAAGATGTTTGGCAAAAAAATCATAATTTAGAACTTTTAATGGAAACAAGATTCTAACAACAGATTACGAGGTTTTCAAATTGGCATGTTTCCCATCACGTAAAGTTCTTGGGTTTCTATTCTAAGGTTTTTATATAATTAAATATGTATTTTGAAATACATTTTTTTTCAAGAAATGAGAGACTAAATGTTTTTTAATTAAAGATGAATTTAATAATGATATATGAGACAATTAGTAAATAATGTCAATGTCAAAAAATGGCTCATAAATATAATAATAATATATATATATCCCTAGGGTGTTGCTAAGTTCTTTGTACTAAACACATGAAGAGAAAAAAATTTTAATTTATTTTGTATGATTTCACAAATTTTCAAATTGTTGAATTGGTTTTGAGTATTAACCGCATCCATGATTTTTGATCCAGATGTGGTAAATGACACATTCAATGTTAATGCTACTCTTTACTATGCAACTGTCTTAAATGTCTCCTTTACAAACATACTTACACATGGCCTTTGGGATGCACTGTAGAATGAGCCTCTTGGCTAAACCAACCTCTTCGCTCAACTAGAAATCATTGATATATACATAAATTAGTCATAAATGAGCCTTAATTTGGAAGAGCTCATTCATTCTCTGGTTGTTGTCAAGAACGCTTTCCAACTCTATGCTGGAAATTTTTACAGCATGGATGGAATCGCTCAATCCATCTCCCGTGTTGGATGACCACTTGAATATATGCTTCATCATGTATCTGTCCAGTAAATTGTTGAGATTAAAGTCTATACAAATTCACATGGAGGGCATGACAACGACAAAGTAATTCACTTTGTTTCCTTTATGATATTCCCACTCAATAATTCCTTCATAATGTGCATCATCCAACACAAGTTGAAAATTCTTAGTCAGAAGACCAGGAAAGGACAATAAAAGGAAGTAATTGGTTGGTCGCTCCAGAGAGAAACAACCAAAAGAAAAAATAATATTTGAAACCAAAGCTTAGAATAAATAATAATAATCCACTCGACATCTATGGTTCTCCATGTTATGATTAAGGAGCGCACGAGATTACCCTAGGGCAGGCTGAAACAGATGAAAGCTTATGTCGATTTGAGTAGTGGATGATTATTTAATTAATAAGCTTTAAAACACTTATTGGGTATAGCTATTAATTATAAAAATAATTAATGTATGAGTTATATATATAACAATATGTTTAATCATGAGATTTATCTTATTTTACCATGTAATTTTTAATTTGTAAACAATATTTCTTATGATATCATGGATCACTATGATTTGTCAATACTACCGCATGCCCAATATGACATGTGTTGATATGGTTTTTTCTATAATTAATCAATTTAAGATAAAATAATTAAAATAACATAACTAACTTGAAGACAAATCTTAACCCTTGTTCTATGAATACTACTATGAATATTCCATCATATTTATGAAAATTAAGCCTCTACCATCCACTTAATAATTATTGATAATTAAATTAAAATGGTCAAATACCTCTTTTGGACTAGACAAACCTATTGGAATAATTATTCAAGTGTCTTGGTTTTGGAACATTCTTATTAAACCTTTCATATTTCTATTTTAGAACATGTATAATATGTAGTCCTGTTGCTTAATACCCGCCTCTTATGCAAAAAGTAAAGAACTAAAATTGCACATATCATGTCTTACAATAATAAGACAATTGCATTTAAGCCAAAAAAATGTAATATCTTTTGATGCATTTGCAAACCATTTGGCAACAAACATTTTCGTCCTGTGGTATAGACAAATGATTTCAACAATAAATAAGGTGGGAGTTTTACCAATAATGAAAATAAATATGATGCCACAGAGAAACACATACGCTGAATAGTGAGAAGAAACACTTGGAAAGGATAAATGTGCCTTTATCAAGGAATGAATTTTCTCCCTTTGTAAGCTAAACCCCTCCTTTTTCTTAGGAGAATTCTGGATCCCGACATCAGTAGCATATTTCTTATCTTATTCTTTATCTTCGCCAGTTGATGCACCACTTTTGGTTACAATATTCATGCTAGGTTCTTCATCGCTCGGTTCTACCCTCAACATTTGAAATTTTTGCGTGGGTGTATGTGTTTTATTTTCTTTCATTTTTTCAAATGACTTGGGGAAATTTTTAATAACATGATCAAACTTTTGAAAATACCTACAATATTGTTGTATCAGGTTTGGAAAATCACGAGCATAATGGCCAACATCTCCACATTTATAACAAATGAGCTGGCCCCTTCCACAACCATCTCCTCCTCCTCCTCCTCATCCCCTGCCCTAGAATCCACCTCGCCCAGATGGCAATGGAGGTGAATTTGGTCTTCTACCTTCGTCCTGCATTCTACAAGAAGAAGCATGTTCAACCATGAGATCAAAGTTGCGACAATTCTTTTCATCATGTCCCACAGATCGAAAAAATGTGTAAACAATATTTTGAGACCCGAAACATATTTAACAATTATGGGATAGAAGTCTATTGCATTTTGTCCAGTTACTTGACATATTGCACATCATAATGTAGGGTTCTCACTAGGTCCTGTCACATTCTTAAGTGGACTTGGTCTTCCAAATGCCAGATAATCACCAAATAGAGGGAAATCCTCCTTGTAGTGTCTTTCGAACTTGCAGCGTATGCACCATAACGTAGTGTGCATGACCTTTTCTTTTTATTTTTGAAAAATTTGTATTTCTAAATGTAAGGTAGCCAACTAGCTCTGGATTTTTTGAACCTTGACATGGATATTCTGCACCGGCGAGGCTTCTAATTTCATTGTGATTTCTAGAGCTTTGACCTGCGACGCGATCTTCTGCTGAGATAGAGGTAGGCGCAGATGTGGCAACAACATTGGAATGAACCACTCTTTGTGTTTTGATGATCAATAGAAAAACCTCCTTCTCTAATGGCACATTTTAACCGTTGATCTACCTCCCATACGATTTAATTTTATTCTTAGTGGATGTCCTACAATTCAGTAACACATTGTGCATATCACTTTGGCTTTCTAAATCGCTCCTTCAATGTGCCTTTAAGCTCATAGATCATTGCATTATGGTTTGTTGTGGCATATGCCACATATCAGTCCAACGCGTGTTCCTGAAATGCAATAGCACATTGTGTTTTCCTAACATTATTATCATCGACTTGTTTTTTTGTCCACACAACTTCTGTGACAAACCAGAATTTCTCAGTGTCTTCATTTCCAATGCCCCTAAAAATTTACAACTTCATGGAGTTAGCCATATCAGATACTAGTGGTGGAGATGGAGGTGGGGTGGATGAGCTGATAGTGTGAGATGAATGTGGAGGTGGGGTGGACAGGATCTTAACAGCATTTGGGATATTTTCTTTTGAGTGCGTTGACTCACCAGAACTACTTGTTTCACACTTTTTATCATTGTCAGATTTAACTTTGAGGGGGCTATACACAAAACCTTCCTCTAGGTTCTATTTGTAAATTTCTCTACTGTGCATAGATTTGGGTGGACTTATTCTAAACATTAACTCAACGTGGGTGCATAAAGTACCCTTTTCACACAATAGCATATTAATCCACAGCTTTAAAGAGCACATGAGATTACCTCTAGGGCCCTTGAAAAATATATTTTCAGCTTCATAATATGTCACAAATTCTTTAAAAGAAAATTCAATAACAAACCCACCCAGAATGCTATCAATCCAATGATCTATCATGCGTGTAATATTATTGATAGATTTATCCAATTGTTGGATCAATTCAGGAGTCCACTTGGTAATCGCATCATCCTTCCAATAGGTTTGAAGCTCAACAAGCCAAGATAACAAATCTTCTAATAATGTAGTGAAGGAAGAAAATAAAATTCCATGGGCTTCTGTATAGATATATTTTTTCTCCCAATATTTAGTAGATAAATTCGAATTCTAATTTTTTTAAATTGGAAACTAGTGCACGTTTTTATCAAGTCACTCTTGCAATTTGTTCTTCATTGGATTCCACATAAAAATTCCCTCAGTTAGATCCTAGTAGCGGGAACATAACCATTTGTTTCCTTGAGGGGTCCTGACCCAAGTTTAGAGTGTTCTTCACAACCAACAAAATCCTCGAACTACTGGCCCTTTCGATAGTGATTTGCTTACTCAAACCAAAGTCTCACCTAAAGCAGTATGGGGGGGGGGGGTGTTGGAGTTAGGCACTACAAGAAAAAAGGACATTGGTGAGGGGCAAAAACTGTCACCATAAACTTATTGGTGAGGGTGAGAAGAGCCTTTGTCACCAAAAACTGAACGTCACCAAAGGTGGCATCGCCAAAAGTATGGGTGTTGTGGTGACATTCAAGGTTCGTTACCAATAATGATTTATAATGACGGATAGTTAACATCACCATTTTATATGAGCAATGGTGATGGAAAATAGCCTCCATCACCAAAAAACTGAGCGTCACCGAAGGTGGCATCACCGAAAGTATTTTTTGTGATGACATTCAAGGTCTATCATGAATATTTATTATAATGACAGATAGTGACCATCACCATTTCATATGAAAAACAACGATTTTTTGTGATGGACCTTTCATGGGCATCACTATTAGTGCATATATATGATGACGTTCATTGACTGTCACCATTTCATATTTGGCGAGGGTCAAAAAATTTCATCATAAGCTCATTGGTGACATCAAGGTCCGTCACAAATAATGACTAGAATTAAAAATAGTGACCCTCACCATTTCATATCAACAACAACGATTTATGGTGACAGACCTTTCATGGTCGTCACTATTAATGCATATATATGGTGGCATTCATTTACCATCACCATTTCATATTTTGGTGAGTGTCGAAAAATGTCACCTTAATCTCATTGGTGATGGTCAAAAGAGTCTTTGTCACCAAAAGATGTTCATCTCCATTCCATATGAAAATCAGGGCACGATGGAATCAAACCACCAACCTCCTGCTTGTAAAGCAGGTGCTCTTCCATTGAGCTAGAACCCTTCAAAGAATTATACTTCCAAAAATTATATCTTGAACCTTTATAGATTGCAAGTTCTACAAATTTCAATAAATTAAAGTCTCAACAATATTTTACTAAACAAGAAAAACATCATTGAAGCTGCAGGTCCCTACCTAATGGCTATGGAGGTTATGAAAAGTGGGTGGAGGGAAAAATATTTAAGTATAAGGGACTCAATATTTTAATTTGAATACTCAATTAGAATTGAAAATATGAAGAAATTTATAGCCTAGAAATGACCTATAACTCGCAAATGCACCAAATATTGCAAAGGAAATGTCATAAGTGGATAGCATATGGAAGAAGAGCATTGATGAAGACAGATGCAATATATTACATGTTTAATGAAATAAAAAACTTAATGTTGTTGTTGTTGGGTGAAATTTTATAATAGAGACCTTTTTCTTTCCTTTATCACGTAAATATTCAAATTAATAATTAGTAATTTTAGATATCTGAATGATATTTAAACTTATGTGAAAATGTAACATAGTTCTCCAGAAAACCATAGGGGAATATATATATCCCCTTCACATAGCGACATGAAATTTGTAATTTCACAAGCCCACACTCAAAAAATGACAGAAACCAAAAAAATAAAATTAAAACTTATCACAGTAAGAATATATCTTTTCAGCAGTGAACACCAAACAATAAAACAATTATTAATTCACTTTAAGACTAGAAAACATTGGAAAAAAACAATGTGTTCAATTATCTGCGAGTACAAAATGGACTTATTTCTATTGAAGCAAAATAGCTAATACTAAATCAAAAATAAAAATGACCAACAACAATGAAATTTTTTTTTTCAGCAACACACTCCATCACTAACTTCCATGTCCATGCATCCATATTTTGCAGTATTTAACAACCTCTTTTGAAGGAAAACCCAATGAATAGACTTCATAAGTCTGAACTAGAAAAGACATAAAGCATGGAATTGATGAATTTTAAAGATGGAGATAAAAAATAACCCCTGACTCATTTTGATATCTACATATTTGCATCCAAGAGATGGTGCCTTTCTCATTGTGTTGGAGAAGAAAAATATGAAAAATATAATTTTTTGTCTAGTCTAGCTTCACTTTTCTTATCCAATATTTTGATTTGTTGGTCTAGAATCTAACCAGATCCTTTGAATATTTCTACCTCCCTTGTTGGATGCCTGTTATATATAGATAATAGGAGAGAGAGAGAGAGAGAGAGAGAGAGAGATCCAGGAGGATCAAGACAACCCAAGGAACACTATGAAGAAGACATACTCATGTCAATTCTAGGTTGAGGGTGTCTTTATTTTTAATTAAATGTGCTCATATATTTGTAAAATAGAAATTGAAAATGTTGAGAGGATTTTTCCTCAACAATTCAAAAATTAAATTTCTAATTTCATATTGAAGTTGATAGATTATTCTCATCCCTAAGGTTTTTGGGATAAGGCCCTTGAAAGTAGAGATTAAGATATTTCCTCCATAGAAATCTCATGAGAAAATTTTAAGGGATATGAGAATTATTTCCTCCTTAAAATAAGAGATAAGGATATATTTCCTCCTTAGTTTTGGGCTCTTAAGAGCTATATAATTCCATTCTATGTATAGGAAAGGTAAGGATAAAGAGAGTAAGGAGATATTTGGAGTGCTTGAAAAAGTCATTTTCGAGGAGAGCTTGAATAGCTCATAAGTATTTCAGAGTATGGATATATAGTTGAGAGTTCTCGGCCGACCACCTTGATGTAAAAGTCAACGTACATTTATCTCTATTCAGAAAGACAATAGATCGATTAGTCCTATTGGAGGCGAATCCGGAGAGGTAGCCCAGTGGAGGGGGTGAACTCTGTTATCAAACCTATTGTGTGCACATGTCTATTTTTAATGGTTTGATTATTTCCTTACAATCATTTTTTTTTTGTTTCAATTAAGAGATGAAAGGAAATCATATGTACAAGATAATAACGAAATCTCTTGTGCTCAAATTGAATTTTAAAAACAATTTTTATATTATTCATGTTTTTAGTGGTTCCCAAGGGATTTCAAATAAATTTGGTATCAGAGCTAAGTTCATTATCTGGCTTAGTGGGTACATCTTCCAGTTTCAGCTCAAGCAAGCAGAAGAAGGAGAAGGTAAATCATTTTGAAATAAAATGTCATATTTTGTTTCCTTTCTTCAACAAAATTGGAAACTTTCTTAACCATGAAGGAAATGGTAGAAGAAATGTATAAGTATTTTCAGTTGCGTAAGCAGATAAATGAATTGGAAGACAGTAATTGAGCACTTCAAGAGGAGAATCTTAAGCATAAAATATTGCTCGAAGCCACAAAGGACAGAGATGTTTTGAAAGAGCCATTGAAGGATTATTTCTATTAGCCATGTGAGAAACGTAGTTCTCATGGAGCACCATCTTCTACTTCATCATCGACAAAGAATCAAGAAGATAATCAAGCGTCTGAGGAGGTATGAAGCATTTCATTTTCTATACCTTCTAATAATGATGTTAATGATGCATCGTTTGCAGATTTTGAAAATCATACCAAGGGGATTGGTATGAAGTTGTTGACCAAGATGGGATACGATGGAAGAGGCCTTGGAGTTAATGGTGAAGGCATCATCAATCCTATTGAGGTGAAGAGACAACCTCATAAGGCAAGATTGGGTTATATATAAATTGGAGAGAGTTTCAAATATACATAGGCAAGAAAGTCGAATCATGGTGGTAATGGTGATGGAAAGCAGTCACCACGAAGAGATGAGCACTTCAAGGGAAGAGCTAAATCTTGTTCTCCTGATCAAGGTTTGAAATCATTTCTGCGAAGGAATCAACAAGTGAGTTTTTTTATTCATTGTGAAATAAATGGGCACTGTAAGGAGAATTGTTGGGATCTACATCCAGAGCTTCGACACAAGCAGAATAAATAGTTCTCGCAAATATATCTTCCGAAGTTGCAAAAGGAACCTGTAACAAAATCACAAGCAAACAGTATTCGTGATGAAACAAAACCAATCAAAGAAAATCCATTCACCTAGCTTGGTAAGCAATGGATATTGTTTCTTCTTAATTAATTAAAAAAAAATCTTCTCAAATTTGTTTCTGCATGAAAATTATGTTGAAACTACGATATTATTGAGATAAATGTATCAAAGGAATCATATGAATTGTGATGATGAGATGGAACAAAGTCCTTTTCCAATTCAATCCTCAATAGATTGTAGAACCAGAGAAAATATTATGAGGTACAATTGAATGGCTCCATAGGCATGTGGGCTGGAGAATGAGTTTTCTCGAACTGCTTGGAATGTGGAATGTGATACTACATGCACGCTGGATAAAACTCAGGTTCACATCTGGAAAAATTTCTTCACATGAATAAGAAGGAAAAAGAGAGGTGATCAAGAAGAACGTGCTTCTTTCGATAACTAAAAGGCCATTCCTCTCAGTAGGATACATTTATGTTGCAAAGGGTCAATGTAACTAAATTGAAAGGTCTTCTGTGTTTGTGGGAGTCTTTAATCTCCTGCAGCAGTTGCATGTCAAAGGTTTGAACTTGTGTAGCTTTAAATAGTGCAACGGGGATTTGTATCTGGGCCATTTACCCGAAGCTGGTGACAAATTCTATCTTGGAAAACCTATTTTTTCAAATATTGGCTCAGTTCTACTTTGTTATTTGATAGGAAATTGTCTGTGGCCTGGAGATCTCGAAATTTTGGTGGATTTGGTACAGTCTTTGACCTTTCAGAATGGAAATCAACAGCGTGCATGAGTATGGAAATGGAATCTCCTTCGAGGTGCTGATTAATGAGAATGGCCATGTTAAAAGCAGCAATCATGGCTGGACGGTGGTGGTTTATCGAAAGCGGTAAAGAAAGCAACAGGTTAAAGAGGCAAATTCTGTTGATCTTGACAAAGAGAAATTGAATGAAGATGGTTACGGTAAATTGATTCTTCATTCCTTAGATATGCATGGGGAAGAACGATGAAGGCAAACCAAGGAGCAGAGAACTGTTGCAGCCAGTGCCTTATCTACTACTGAAAGTAACGGTAAAATTGTGGCAGCCAGGTTTAGTGTTGAGTATTTCTGAATGAGACAGATTCTTGATCAGCTAGACGCCGAAAAATCAAGGCTTGTCAATGGAAAGAAATATGTTTGGAAAGTTAGGCCTATAAGGAAGAGAAACTAGTTGCTGCGTGAGCTACTGTCTGTGCTAATTCTGTTGTAATTAGGCATGGATTTGTTCAGCAATGGTTGCTTGTTTGTCTCAGAGCTGGCATTCTGTAATAGGTATTTTATGCAGAATTTTATCTTGAAGCAATGCCAATAGCAACTTCCACCATGATAAAACCATCTATAAAGGCGAGATCATTTCCCATCCTTCTGTGGTGGCTGATACAAAAATCCAATCATAAACAACACCAATGTCACAGTCAAATTTCCTTTTCGAAGTTTTGGAAGCAGTTTCTTCGGATCTGCTATGGAGTTTAGCAAAGGTTCCACGATTTCATCAACAGAATGAAGATTTTGTGGCATGATTAGCAATACATCCAGATGAAAAACTTTGAAAATGTTGAAAACCAATCCAAAAGGCGGGCCATGTCTGCAAAGTAGCAGAATACTAAAGAATCGAATGAAAAGTCGTGGAAGATGCGTCTGTTGAAGTAATGGTAGATGTTGGTGACGTGGAAGTACTTTTGGAGCTTGTAAGGTCTCATCAATGTGAAGAAGCAGTGGCCTGACTACTTGAAGCTTTATTTAAAAATGTGAAACATGATGGGCTTGCAAGAATGACTGGTGCGGTGATGACTTACCATGCATTGGTTAGCTTGCTTGAGGATCATCCAACTGAATAAATGACAATGGTGGTTGTATGTTCATTGGAGAACATAGTCATGCACAGTAGGAAAAATAGGGGAGCTATTGCAGAAGCAGGTGGTATACTAGTTGTGCAAGATCTACTTGGTTCACACAATCTAGAGATTATTGGACAAGCGACGTTGCTCATCAAATTTTTGTTCTCCAATCATAGTCTTCAAGATTATGCATCATCTGAGCTTGTAAGTCGGGGTTTGATAGTTGTTTTCAACAAGTAATTATGTGCCATTGGTACTATCAATGAGGAGGTTTTGAAAGCTATCCATTACTGTTCTGTAACTTTTCAAAGCTTTGAGGCTCCGAAACAGCTACTTTTTGTATTTCACAACTAGTTGGTGCACTGAAGGCTGGAACAGAACCAACTCATGAAGGAGCTCTTGATACGTTGTTTGTTTTAAAGAATGCGAGGCCATGTATTCTTGTTGAATCTGGAAAGGCACAAACCATTCTTGTAGGGAATTTATTCATATATTACAGCTGCTAATACATTTTGGTCCAACTCATTTCCAGGAAAATGTTGAGAGTTTGTTGGTCCATTACACTAGCAATAAAGTGGTTTCCAAATTTAGGATGGGCTGTGGTAGCTCGATTTGCAGGTAGTGGATCTGATGTGACTGGATTTTCTCTGGCAACAATAGCATCGAATGCTTGGGCTACTCGCCGAGAAACAGATTCATCAAGACATGACTTATTTGATATTGTGGGTAGTACATATTATTTTGTACCAGAAATTCTAAAGCGTCTAGAAACAGTTTCACTATTCAGTTGATCATTACAATTATCTCGCGAGCTTGGTTTTCAATATAAGTGATATGCATTGAAGAATATCCTCAGTTCTAGCCTTGTAAATGTAATCCACAATTCTTTGGTATCAATGTTCTTTCGAACATTCTTGGTAGTCAACCGGATTAATGGTATGGGCTCTTGACATCGATTTATAGATAGTCAAGGTTGTTTCTAGTATGATTCCAACATGACACAAATTATTGGACACAAATTAAAGTTCATCTTCTTGTTTGGTTAATATTTGGTGCAACATTCAAATCATGTTATGGAGAAGGGAGAATCAATGCGAAAGTTCAGCATCAATTAGAACAAGGTAGCATGCAAGCTTACATCAAATGCAAACAAAATTGTTCCCAAAATTCACAGGAAGAATTGACTTCATTCAGAATCAACATCAATTTTTTTTTAAAATACTTTTAGAGGGCTAAAAGTTTTTTTTATTCGGGAGGTTTGATCCAGGAGGATCTAGACAACCAAAAGAGAAATATGAAGAAGATATACTCATGTCAATTCCAGGTTGAGGGTGTTTTTATTTTCAATTAAATGTGCTCATATATTTGTAAAATAGAAATTGAAAATGTTGAGAGGATTTTTCAATTCAAAAATTCAATTTCTAATTTCATATTGAAGTTGATAGATTATTCTCATCCCTAATTTTTTTGGGATAAGGCCCTTGAAAGTAGAGATTGAGATATTTCCTCCATAGAAATCTCACGAGAAAATTTTAAGGGATATGAGAATTATTTCCTCCTTAAAATCAGAGATAAGGAGATATTTCCTCCTTAATTTTGGGCTCTTAAGAGCTATATAATGCCATTCTATGTATAGGAAAGGTAAGGAGAAAGAGAGTAAGGAGAGATTTGGAGTGCTTGAAAAAGTCATTTTCAAGCAGAGCTTGGATAGCTCATAAGTCTTTCAAAGTATGGATGTATAGTTGAGAGTTCTTAGCTGGCCACGTTGATGTAAAAGTCAATGTACATTTATCTCTATTCAGAAAGACAATAGATTGATTCGTCTTGTTGGAGGAAAATCGAGAGAGGTAGCGCAGTGGAGGGGGTGAACTCCGTTATCAATCCTGTTGTGTGAACATGTCTACTTTTAATGGTTTGATTATTTCCTTACAATCATTTTTTTTGTTTCAATTAAAAGATGAAAGGAAATCATAGGTATAGAATAATAACAAAATCTCTTGCGGTCAAATTGAATTTAAAAAAAAAGTTTTATATGATTCATGTTTTGAGTGGTTCCCAAGAGATTTCAGATCAGAGAGAGAGAGAGAGAGAGAGAGAGAGAGAGAGAGAGAGAGACTTCAGCTTGCTAAAGAAAACATGTAGCTCTTGAAAACTCCAGCGACATTGGAGTTGCAAGCTATCTTGAAGGTATATTTACATGTCTGCACACATCATTCATTGTTACTATATACTATATAGATCATAAACATCTATTTATACAAACTTCCTACTGTTATTTATTTTTGAGATGTTTATAAACTCTCAATGACAATAAAAATAGTCAATAAGGACACATCAGAGGATAAATAAAAATTTTGTCCATATTACATGGACCATCTTGTAGGAACCTTCTGGAACATGTTCTGCGAGGAATGATTTTTTGAAAAAATGATGGGAGAATCAAGCTTTGATTATTTGCGAATTATTAAAAACCCACCCATAAAAATTTGAATGAGTGATTTGAAGGACAAAAACATGAAAGGGGTTAATAATTTCTCTATATTTTATTAAATCCAAAGGTTATTATATATCCTAACACGTTTTGATCCATTTTTTGAGTAGCAAGGACATGTATACTTTCCCATCAAATATGCCAACAAGTCATAAGTATCCAAGGCTTATTTTGCCTACATTCTATCTGAGGCTTCTAGTCCCACATGCCTTGACGCTTGACATCCTATCTAATCACCCTAGTTTTGTTTTTGAACTTGTCCCCTTTTTCTATCTTTGGTAGAGTAACACTACAAGCTACATTTCCACTCACACTATGTATTTACCATTTAAACTTGATCTAGTTTTGAGTCCCATTGACCTATTTTTTATGGTCATCCATTGGACACTAATAAAGTTATGTTATCTCATATCATCAAGTATCCCTAGAAAAATACTGTGTTATTGTGTGTGACTAGTTCTTTATCTCTGTTTCTATTCCTCTATTGATTTAGTAGAGAAATTTTATGTCTCGGTGAATAGAACTTGTATCAGATTGTTCATCATTGTAGTTGCATATTTTTCAAGAAAATTATATATAGTGTTGCTCAATTATGTTAACTATTGGAGGTTTCAAAACTCAAAACAAGTGTTAGAATGGGATGTACACCAATTGTTTGAAATTATTCCCAAAGACTAAAATAGCAAAATTTCAGCAACCATATAGTACAGTGCAATTGGATTGTTTATTATTGGTTTTCGTTCCATTGGAAACATAAGCTCCCACAAAGGAAGGATTTGATTATAGATTTAGATGAATAGATAACTTTCAATTGAGGATGTGTCTTTGTATTCACTTAGCTATAATGTAAATTCTCTACAATAATAGACCTATATTTTTTTATTCCCTCAAAAAGATTTTGTCCACTTTCATGAATTTGTCCCTATATATCTTGATGTATGTTTTTTTTTATAGTTTATTTATAATGACAAAATAAATAACATTATTTGGTAGATTTCCCTTTCTATGGCTTCTTTAGATAAATGACAATCCCATGCTTCTTCCTTTGAAAAGGTATCCTCCACAATTGGGATCTAGATGCCTATTTTATTATGAGCTAACAAGTGCATCTCCACCCAATTCCATTACAACAGATTAATTTGGTATCAAAGAAATCATTATCCTATAAAATCATGCTTCCTATTTCAAGACAAAACCATGTAAAAGTTGGATGGTGAATACCAAAAGTTAGTGTGGTGTAAGTTGTAAATCGTTTTGTGAAAGAATATGAATTTCCATAAGTTTATGTTAGAAACTATATAAGTTATTGTGTAAAAAATAATCATGTGGTTCTTGAAGATGAAGAGTTGTATCCCTCACAACAAAATTTTGAATGTAGAACAAGATTTCTGTCCCTTCATAGGGATTTGTAGCAATAGATGTCACATATCCAGTAGATACCAATATTTTTAATTGTTGGTCTAGACTCTAACCAGATCCTTTGAGTATTTATACCTCCCTTGTTGGATGCCTTTTATAAATAGATATTTGGAGAGAGAGAGAGAGAGAGAGAGAGAGAGAGAGAGAGAGTGGGGTGGGGGGAGGGGGGGGGGAGAGAGAGAGACTTCATCTTGCTAAATAAAACATGCAACTATTGAAAGCTCTAGTAACATTGGAGTTGTAGGCTATATTGAAGGTAGATTTACATTTCAAAAGTTTTTGCTTCTATAATTGGTGCACACATCATTCATTGTATGTACTATATAGATCATAAACATCTATTTAGACAAGCTTGCTAGTGTTATTTCTTTTTGAGATGGTTCTAAACTCTTAATTACAATAAAAATAGTCAATAAGGGCATATCAGAGGATAAATAATGATTTTGTCCATATTACATGGAACATCTTGTAGGAACCTTCTGGAACATGTTCTGGGAGGTGTGATTTTTTGAAAAAACAAAGTATGAGAGCATCAAGCTCTGATTATTTGTGAATTATTAAAAATCAACCCATAAAAATTTGAATGGGTGATTTGAAGGACAAAAAAATTGAAAGGGGTTAACAATTTTTCCCTATTTTATTAAATCAAAAGTTTATTATATATCCTAACACGTTTTGGTCCATTTTTTGAGTAGAACGAACATGTATACCTACCTCAAAGATATGCCAACAAGTCATAAGGATCCTAAATCAATTATGCCCAACTATTCTAAACTAGGCACTTGGATGGTCATTGTTAGGTCTAAAATAGGAACACCTTGGAGGGCATGAAGGAAATTCAATGTTATTGTTGTGATTGTTCTCCAAATAAAGGTACAGATGTTTCAGGTCCCAATTCATTTTGGATATATTATTCCATGATTCAAAATGTATATCTAGTGCATGGGAGATCATCAATATGCATTAACAATAGCATCTCCAATCCATATCTGCATAAGATCTTAGCTGGGTCTATATTCTGATACCTGAAAACAAAACCCAACAGTTTTTATTGTAGAAACATCTTGAAGAATTTTTCAACAATGACTCTCATTGATGAGACCATTGAGCCCAATTCCTTACATTGATCAATTTATTCATTGGAAAAATGAATCAGGGGTGAAAATTGGCATTGGAGATGATGGAACAGAGGACCATAATCTATTTCCCTATAGATTTTTTGAGAGCTCAAACACAACAACGCTTAAATTCTCTAACTGCATTGGAGATCTTGAGAGAAGCCATAAAAATCCTTCACTTCAATTCCTAAGTCTTATTGGTAACTGTAACACTACTCATCTTCTCGGTATCAACAATCCTTCTCTCCAATGCCTTTGAGATCAATCTGTGGTTGAAAATTTTTCTTTTAGTTTTAGATTAGTAGAAGAGGCATCTAGGCTGCTTAAGAGAGATTTTACTAAACATGTGTGTAGGAAATTATCTAAAAGTGTTCTTTCATTGAAATTCTACTCTCCTTTCTTGATTACCCTTTGGCTATTTTCCAAAGCTGTAATAGGCACTCCATGGCTAGAAAGTAGGCCGGTGAGAAACTTACAATTGAAAAGTTAGTCACTGTGATTCACAAGATCTAGAAATGTATCGTATTGATTTATAGTTGGGTTTTTATTGCCATTATTAGATTCATTGATTTTTTTCTCTTGTTGATTGTAATCGTGGTGAATGTGTTAGTCTCCATGGGGATTTGTTCAAACTGTGCTATCTATTTTGTGCTTGTCTTAGGATTAATTTTCTTTGTGTTTTATTAACTTAATATATGTTTGATCTACATTAAATTCCCTACCATGTTCATATTCCTCTCCTTTTCAATATTATGTCACTGTCAGATCTTCCCATGGCTTCTTCTGAGTGTAGAAAAACAATGTTTTCTACTTGGTTGGAGCCACGACACATCATTTTTTGCAATGTCACCTAAAATGTAAAGTACGAAAAAATTATTTACCGAATAAAATCTGCAGGTTGTGCCCTTTGCAAACTTGCATGAAACAAAGATGAAAATAAACCATGTCAATCGTCCTTGAAATCCCTCTGTCATGGATAGTTCTGGTGAGTTATTGGATATTAGTGGCCACTCTTGGAAGGCTTTGGTACCATATAGAGAATACCCCAGTTGTCTCAATTCGTTTAATGGATGTGAAAGTGCTCGCACTTTAATGAAGTAGACCATTTTCTAGATATGGGGTTCCATAGGGATATTGATAAGATAATTGTTGGTGTGCCTAAAGAGAGGAAAACACCTATTTTAAGCTACAGTTCCAGAAGAGGTTCACCAAGTTTCCTGGATTGATTTAAAATAGGATGATGAGTTTATTAATACAGTTGAAGAGGGAAGTGAGGAAACTCACTCAAAGGTTTGTCAGTTATCAATTATTGCTTCAAATGAGAATAATTTTGACATTGTTTGTGTTGTTATTAAAGAGAAACATCTTTAGGGCTTGAATTTTCAAAGGCTAGGCATGGATCCTTGGATGAATATGCAGGATATATTTGATTCTTCTGTGATGGGAATCCAACCCTATCTGTACAAGGAAATGGCTACAACAACACTACAAGAAATAAGGAGTGTTAATTTTTCGAAGAAAATTCCACAACGTTATCCACAACAACATGTTCATTCATGACAACTTCATTGTGTACTATAAAAAATTTTTCAATAGTGCAAGAGGTGTTCAATTTGAGGGAAGTATGGCATAAAAATATAGTCCAGTTTATTGGTGCTTGCACAAGGCCACCATGTTTGTGCATAGTAGCAAATTTTATTTCTAGTGGTGATTTAGTTGCATATATTCAACCCTATGGAAGGGTTTCAAAATCTTTTGCGAGACAAATAATTATCCAAATTATTGTTGGACTAAAATTTCTACGTGAAAAAAATCTTATACATAGGGACTCAAAACCATAGATTTATCCTTTCAAAAAATGATAAGAATGTGGTACTGAAAATTGCAAAATCAAGGACCCTGCAACCCCAAAGGATAGTAGAAACATTGTGTGGTTCGCCTCTATACATAGCACTTCAGTTTATGAAATCTCAAAATATTTAAGGACATGCAATAAGTCATGAAGATTGCAGATCTGAAGATCATTAGGAGAATTAAACCTCGTCGTCTCCACAAAAATTCCCCAAAATAAAGGATTTTAACAAAATAAGTAGTAATAGAAGGCATGCCCAATTCAAAGCCCCGCTGAAGAGGAAGTGGATATGGATAACTATTTTAATAAGAGGGGTATATCTATGTTTGGTTGGCTAAAGCATGGTATAAATAATGATAATGATGAATTTTCTAGAAAATCTATAGGTAATGGGGTATTTGCAAGAAGAAACCAAGGAGAAGGTGACTTTTTGAACAAAAGAGTCTCTAATTCTTTTGGTATCCAAGCAACGAAGATCATTGATGACGAAGATGACTCTAAAGATGAAGACAAAGATGATGAATTTGATTCAGTGAAGCCTGTGGGGCACAAGAAACCAATGTTGAGTCCTATTGGACTAAAATTTCTACGTGAAAACAATATTATACATAGGGACTCAAAACCATAGATTTATCCTTTCAACAAATGAAAAGAATGTGGTACTGAAAATTGTAGAATCAAGGACCCTGCAACCCCAAATGATAATATAAACATCGTGTGGTTCACCTCTGTACATAGCGCTTGAGATTATGTAATATAGGAAAGAGTGATGGTCGTGCAAGAAGTCATGAAGGTTATAGATCTAAAGATGTCTGGGAGAATGAAATCTCATCATCTCCGCAAATATTCCCCAAAAGAAAGGATTTTAACAAAATAAGTAGTTATAGAAGGCATGCCCAATTCAAATCCCAGTTGAAAAGGAAGTGGATTTGGATAACTAGTTTAATAAGCAGAGTAAGTTTGGTTGGCTAGAGCGTGGTAGAGATAATGATAATGATGGATTCTCTAGAACTTCTAGAGGTAATAGGGTCTCTGCAAGAGGCAATGAAGGAGAAGGTGACTTTTTGAACAAAAGAGGCTCTAAATCCTCTCGTATCCAAGCACTAAAGATCATTGATGACGAAGATGAGTCTAAAGATGAATATGAAGATAATGAATTTGATTCAGTGAATCATGTGGGGCACAAGCAACCAATATTGAGTCCTATTGAAAAACAATATCCAAAAACAAGTAGTGTGATGGTTACTAGGGATGCTAATTATTTGAGCCAATCAAGATTTGACCAACAGAATATCTCAGCATTGACACTCAAGGCACCCAACATAGTGGGATTTGAGAGTATGACATTATGCAGGAAGCAACTCTTCCATCTATTCTCAAAGGCAAGGATGTGTTGGCCAAGGCTAAAAATTGCACCGACAAGACAATAGCATTTATGTTTTCTGCTATTTAGGTCATAGTGAAGTCACCTTTCCTCCAAGGTCATAAAAGGCTACCTATTCTTGTTCTTTTCATTTGTCCCACTAGGAAACTTGCAATTCAAGTTGTTGTCCAGGCCAATGCTTTGTTTAAATACCATGAAAATATTGGTATACAAGTAGTTCATGTTGGAAATAAATCACCAATAGAACATAAATGGATACAAACAAATCCATGCCAAATATTAGTGGCCTCTCCTAGAAGGCTTTGGTACCATATAAAGAATACCCTAGTGGTCTCAAATCGTTTAATGGGTGTGAAACTGCTCGTACTTTGATATAGTGACATCCCTATTTCCTTATTACAACCATGTCGACCCAAGTAACAAATCCTTGATATAGGGCTATCGTCCCCTATATTGAATCTTGATTATGGGGATGTCACCATTTGTGACAAATCCTCTTCACAAGATTTTAATCCCCCCATAATAGGAAAATCCCTCTTACAAGGCATCATAAACACTCATAAAATTGATCCAATATGGATTACAACCCATTGTTACACAGTAAAATTCTCACCAAGGTTTGGGGCACGATCCCCATGCTTCCATGACAATGAAACTTTAAGTGAAAAAATTGCAATGTCCCCAAAATAGTGAAATGTGATGAAAAACATTTTAATTTTAATGAGGGACATTTCAAATATGTAAATTGGGTATCCAAGGTTATGGAGATTAAAAACCATGAGGCTAACCTATGTTTCCTTCCATTATCAAATTTTTTATTATCAAATACAATTAGATGTATATTTATTTTTACATGTCATTTAATCTCCTTAAAATTTGGGGGTTGTCTCCACATGCTCTTTCACTACTGTATTCCATAAACTTGGAGGAACACAAGTAACACCTCCTAGCTGAATTATTAAAAGAAATTAAGACGGTTCAAATCTTTAAAGAAAGTTGGAAAGCATTTATACAACATAAGGTTGTCATCATCATAATATTCTACATTTGATGT
The DNA here is from genome assembly GCA_034641835.2 of Pinus albicaulis. Lineage (NCBI taxonomy): Eukaryota > Viridiplantae > Streptophyta > Pinopsida > Pinales > Pinaceae > Pinus > Pinus albicaulis. The sequence continues at coordinate 854,714,651 of CM076570.1, forward strand.
TCTAGATCACCCTCCAAATACCATTTCGCCCAATTTTAAAAAATAACATCCCCTCACCCACAACCACAAATATTTTCTATTTTAATTTAAAATTATCAATATGAATTACTTAAATTATATCCTGGAAATTTTCATTCAACATTTTAAAAATTACTTGCAACAGAAAACATGGGAAGAACCTGAAAGAAGTGACAAAACATTGTTAATAGCTATGAAATTTAGACCACAAAATTAATACAGATAAAGAATTATTAAATTTCACCAATGAGATACCTTTGTCAAAAAAACTAGACTAGAGAAAACAAAACAATATTCTGAAACAATTTTTGATCAAATATTACACAAAAGAAAATGTAGACAAAGAAATACAGAAAAAAAATGAGAAACACCATCTTGTGAAGGGCTATGGATGAAAACTTGTACTCAAACAATATTATAAATGGAAATTTGAAGTGCCATCAAAAATCTATAATTTTCAGGACATATGTTTTCTCCATAGAAACATACACAATAAAATTCAGAAGATAACGTAAAAAAGATAAGTACCGCAAAAAATTATAGCACACGTGATAGAAACTTATTTTCTGGAAACAAAAGGACACATCAATGGATACATGTTCAACCCTTGTTCAATCTTACCCAATAAAAATGAATTTCTTCATGTCACAACAGATGATTATAGAAGATATGTCCACCTAGTATGCCTAGTTCAAGTAAGGAACCCACCAGACATTGGATATTTTGATGTTGTTGAGGCCTCAAAAATCCACTGCCAAAAGATGGGCGAAAACCACCTGGTCCGGACCTTAAAGCAACTCCTTTTCCATTTGGTTTAGTGGCTCTGACTGGGGATAATGGGACCAATTTCCCAATAAGGATGATTTTGGGGTGTGTTTTTTATTATACAACATGCAATGGAAATAATCTATCACATTCATCCATCTAAACTATTTTATTCTACTATATACCTGGGGTGTTTCTTCCTTTATGTGATCTAAAGAGATATCCTTCAAATATTAGTAATATAAATCATTTAAAAATTGAAAGAGATGAAAATTATGTAAGATTATTCTTCTAACAAAATAGTTTGATTAGGAGAATTGTGAAAAATATATCACATACATATGTGTGATTATATATTTAATAAGAAATCACAGACAAATATGAGAACATAAGTGCATGTAACATTCATCTATAATAACATTTCAAATATATAATGCAATAAAAATATGAATGTCAATATATAAAGCAAGACTTAATACAAGTGAATAGAAGTACCATATGTTACGGTTCTACTTGTGTAACCGACAAGAATTGATATGTTCTCTTCACTTTCAAAGTAATTTAAAGAGTACAAAGAGTGCAACATCGCTTAAACAACTTTAATTGTCAAAAGATAAATCGCATCGTGTTCCATCCATTCATCAAAGCATTCAAAAACTTACAATAGTGCATTCTTTGCAAATGTTTTTGACAAATTTTTGGACCCTTCTCTAAATGCATGAGAGGGGTTTAAATACTAAACTAACTATGTTTAGTAGGATCAGCTAGGGGATCCTTCCATAAAGCTTCAACGGATTTATTTTTAGGATTTGAGATTGTTTCATCAGTTCTTCTCCTTTTATTTAGCTTGACTATAGGCTTATGACTAGGAATATAGAAGATATCTATCGAAGGGATTTCCTCAACTTGTAACACTATTTGTTCTATAGGGTAAGCTAGAATGATCTCTTGATCATGAGTTTTTGGAACTTTCTGTAGTGGAGTAACAATTTCCACTATCTTCTAGGAATGTTTCACGCGTCTGAAAACTAGTAGCTTGGTCAGTATTGGGATTAGTTTTATGAGTTTTTATTGCTTCAGAAAACTCATCCCATTCACTATTCAGATTCTTTGGTTGGGACTTTCTTGACTGCTCAAGTGTATCATGAGAAGTTGACTCTGTTCCATTACTTCCTTTTTTTCTCCTACATCTCAATCTCTTGGATCACTTGATCAATTATATTTTCTGGCATTTCCTTTATGTTTTCGGATTCATTTTCAGAATTATACAAATTGTGATATTGATACTCTGATTGTGCTGACTCATCCTCAGACATGTATTTTGCTTCATTATCCAAGATAATACTTAGAGTAGGTATGTTGAAATCTTCAATAATTAAAAAGTTAAGAGGAATTATCTCCAGTATCTTATTTCTATATGTTTGGAAGGCTTCCAAATCATCTTGGTTGAGTTGAATGGATGCAAACTTAATTATATCTGAAAAATTTTCCGTGCGTTGAAAGAGATCGTCAAATCCATCTATTTCTTTTACAAAAGGCTTCATTTTGAGCTTAATGGTGTAGTTTTTAATTACATCATTTGGATCATATGGTCTTTTTGGAATTATTGCTAAATTCAATATATTAATATTTAAAACTTCCTTGTAGTCATGACCAATATCAAAAAGTGAAAAAGTACCACACTGTAAAGGAAAATTAGGCCAAATGGCCTTCTTAGCATCTTTAAGTTGTTTACCATTAACAAGAAGTTGGTAGGCTCTCTCTCTTGCAAGTAACTTATCAGGAACATAATATGGTAGGACGTGTGGAGAAGCATAATTCCCAAATACTTTGACATATGTGAAACTCTCCTCTGCAAATCATCTAGCAACAGAAAGAATATATGTACTAGCCTCTTTGGAAAACCTAGGGGCTTTCTCATGGAATATCATCTGATGCATCGAAAACATGACTCTATGGAAAATTTTGTAAAAATTAAAATCGAAGTATGAATCCCAAAGGGCTCTGTGGTAAATGTGGATTGGGTTAAGGTCTTAGGTCACCGATTTCCATCCCATGGCAGGAAAACCAGCAGAAAATAAAATTGTGTCCATGACATAGGCACTCATATAAAATGGGGTATTTCTCTAGATGAAACACTTCTTTTATTCCTATACTACATGATGTGTTTAGCTAAATTATCAAATAGGATAATTTCCCAATTTAGAATTAAAGAATTAATGATTGCATCAATTAATGGGACCCAATCTACAAAAAACCTAGCAGTATCATGTTTTTCATATAATTTGGACAACATAACAGCAACATAATAGTAAGGGGAATGAATTTGGGAAATTTGGTACATACCAAATTTTTCTAGGTTAAGTTTTCCTTGGCCTTTTTTCCATTCCTTTATGACTTTCATCAAATATATATTTTTTGTTCTAAAGCCTTGGACAAAATCTTTGCCATATTTCTGCTGCGGGGAGGGTAGATGGTACATTTCCTGTAAATCCTTTTCCCTGAATGACCTAATATTCTAGCCTTTTAAATCTTTGAATGTTCTATCTTCTATGTTTAAGTGGTCAATTACCCACTTAACCATGTCTGTGTAAGGGAGAATTTTTGGCCTTGCGGCTACCTTGTGGATGAATGAGCATGCAACGTTAAAATAAGTCACGCCTGAAGTAACTAACATGCCTTTTGTAGCGATTTTGGTTATTACCCTTGGATTTTTGTTTTCAAATAACTGATACATTGCTTCCCATGATGAAATTCCGCAATCCTTGTTGCAAGCGGTGTCTGAAAACAGGGGAGACATATCTGAGTCTTCGGTAGACAGTGTTTGAGCGATCTCCTTGCATTTCTTGTTCATCTGTATTTTCCTTATTGTATTAATTGGTTTCCTAATTTCAAGTAAATAGAGAAAACATTAAAAATACATGAAACAGAGAGACAAATCCCCTGTTAATTTATTTCAAAAATGCATGAATCTATCAAAACCTTACTTTTATTAAAAGTTATTAATCACCAATAATATTTATAAATCAAAGCTCTTACACCTTTACGTGAAATCTATATCAACAACTTAAAGACGTGTATCTCATATTTCGGTTTGATATGAAATAAGTTATTTCACATGCTTGAGTAATTTAAATGCCATTCTTCACATATCACAACTTATAACTTTTTCATTTATGATGTTACCCATAAATTTTGCAAAATGTGATTTGTGAAAATCACACATCACAACTTTTATGAGGTAAATGGATTTTCTCTCAGTTAAGTCCTGTGAATTCTGAAGTGCGCATTCAAGAATACAAGTGGATGTGCTTTATGGGACTTCAAAGATTTATGTTTATTACTTTATTAACTCGTCAGGTTTGCGTAATTGCAACTTATACCAAATTGCTTTATAAGTTTGATTAGTTTAAATGAGGTGTGATGCGATTTTAGTTTATAACGACAATTAAATAATTTGCAATAAGATTTTAATATACCTTCGAAAAAATCTTAGCGCATTTCGTAGCAGCCTACGTGACCTAGTGGGTTTCAAGTCTTTTAAGTTTATAAGTTATGCGGTTTGCGATGTGCACTAAGGAATAAAGTAGAAAAGTACAAAGAAAATTTATTTCCTAAAGTTTTTGACTTAAAACTAAAAATAAATGAAAATGAATTTCCTAATTATTTCTAAAGGGTCCCCATTTATTAAAATAAATGGGGGGTGTTGTATAGCACAACAGGTTCCTAGCGCGTGAGGCAAGCAATTGGAAGTGGATGTGGATGGAAGTGGATGGCTTCATTGAAAGCTTCCCTGTAGCCTCGAGAAAAATAGATTTCATAATATAAATATATGATCATAAGGAAACGAGTATCTCTCTCCGGGGCTATCAGTTGTCACAGATCGCTAAGGCCATTAATTCCATCTACCAGCTTGTCTAATTTAGGAATAAAGGATGAACATGATGCATGTCTTCCCAAGGGAATTCTTAATTTTTCATGACCTCTAAGATAGCCTCATCAGAAGGTGAGACTGTATCTAAAAATTCATTGGATTTGGGATGGTTGGTGGCCCAACTAGGTGAAGTAAAATGATCGTACTCCACTGGGAGGTCTCTTTTTTATCAGGGTCTGTGGAGGTCATTTGAATGGCTCGATAAGAAATCTAAGCCACATATGGAGGCATGTACATTCCAATATACCCAACTAAAGCTATAGGAATCAAGGGGTCAGGAAACATCCAAATTTCACAATATAAAGATATGATCATAAGATCAAAGAAACACATTTCTGATATCTCCTGCCTGACAACATAGATTCGAGACCGCTTCCATGATGGATACGTTGTCATATTTTTCCCCTATTTTGTAATTGACTTCTGCTCAACCTGTTGAACACGATTGATCCAAACTCATCCTGGACAAGTTTCATGGGGTGGGAGAAGGGAGCCCCCTTATTTATTTCCCTACCCTCCATAAATAATTCATAGAAGTAAGTCTACCTCTCCCCTAATAAAAAATCATCGCAATCGTTACAAGTTATAGGGCCCTTTTGGTTCAAGGTTTCTTCCAGCGGTGAAGGGAAAAAATAAGTATCTTATTCCTTCTGTTGTCCTTGGTGATGAGGCATAAGTTAGGGTGCAACCGAAATAAAGAATTGTAATAGCATCAATGATAAGGTTGGGGTTTCTCATGTATAGGTTGATTCTTTCATGAAAAATGTGGTCAACATGATAAATGAAAGAATATAAAATGTGCTCCTTCGCTTGTCTAGCCATTTCATAACGGGATCATAAAGTCTTGAATCTCTGTAGTAGAAGTAAGAAGTGCAATCAATCCATAGCATCCTATAGGTAGAATTAGTGGGTGAATGAGCTTGAAATGAGTATGAGTCTGCTAGAGTAGCTTATTGTATCTCAAATTGGGCCATAATCATTTAATTGGTACAATACCTGCAAGTTGGAAGGGCATACAAAGTTTGCACTTGTTATCATTGGAACATAGCCAGTTGATAGGTTTTCTTCCAAATGGATCTAGAAATTCAAGGATTTTCACATCCTCAATTTCTCCAATAATTTTTTTTATGGAGAGATTCCCACCCGAGTATCTGAATTGCAAGCTCTCTGGAGTACAACCAATCCATCAGAGGTAGGCTCTCAGGAAAAAACTCTGTGGAAATTTTTTTATTCGATGTCTGCTAATGGTTTCATTAGCTCCGACAAGACTAATGTTATGTTCTATGTTCAATTTCAAGGGCCAAGAACAAAATTTTCAACTTAAACTTCTTTATTTATCTAAGGGTTTCATGACCTGTCAAACAATAGGGTAAGCGGTAGAATTCCTTTACAGTTTTGGTTGCTCAAAGGCCTAAGGAGTTTAAATATCTCCATCAATAAATTGACAGGACACAGACACATAAAATATGGGGTTTAGACCAAATAAATACTAAAATAGGTCAGAGACTACTGTAAACTCAACATGCAACTAAAATTCAAGTCATCAAAATCAAACAAGCTCAATAAATTCGCTTCCAAGGCATTAAAATATGGGGTTTTTATGAGTTAAATGCAATCAAAAAATAAATATGGGGTATAGACCAAATAAATACTAAAATTGGTCATAGACTACTACAAACTCAACCTAAAGCTCATATTCAAGGCATCGAAATATTACAATCTCAATAAATTCGCTTGAAGTTTTGATGAGCTAAATGCAATCAGAAAATAGAAAAAGATTCAACTTGGTCATTTCTAGAGGTTCATTTTATAAATACCCGGTGGGTAGGCTATCGATGAAGGTGAGAAGAACCTTGAGCTTACTTCACCCTCAGAGGCCAACCTGGCATGCATCTCCACCTCACCTTTCCACTTGCTCCGACTCCTGAACGGTGGACCTTTTGCAGGCGGGAATAAAAAATTATCAAAAAATTAAAAATATAATTGTTCACTTCAACTGCAGTTTAACCTTCCATGTCAGTTATTTTTGGCTAGTGAATGTCATGCAATTTTTGCTTTATTTAAAACCCTTGTTTTTTCTCAGCATGCCATACATGCATAAGATCAATCAAAATCTAACAAAAACCTAAATTTTAGACTCTGCGTTTTGAAGACAAATATCTGTCCATTCTGGATTCTAATAGTGATTTCTATTAAGACGAATCTTGAGGGGGACAAATCACATAATACAAATTCTTCCATTCCATGAAAACATGGACTCAAAATAAGCATTATCACTTTAAAGGGGAACATGACATCCTTATCAGCAATAAAAATAAAATTTAACCTATCAAAATTTAATAACAGATTCATCATGAGCATGTAATAACACTAATAACCTATGGAATCATTGACTACTTTGGAATCACAGCTCTACCTAAAGCGCTTCTCTTTGACTGTGACGACGTGCTTGTCGACACTGAATGTGATGGTCACAAGTTTTCCTTCATAGACATCGTGCAACTTCGATTTCCAAATGAAATGTCGCACAACACGAGCAGTGAAAATCCGTTGACTCCCTATGAAGTATTCAAACTGAATAGTCAAATAATTCCATAGCGAGGGTGAACGGAAGAATTTTTTGGAGGCGGGAATTGGAATTAGTCTAAAATTAAAAATTAAATGTCAATAATAATATATATATATATATATATATATATATATATATATATATATATATATATATATATATATATATATATATATATATATATATATATATATATATATATATATATATATATATATCTCTGTGTGTGTGTGTGTGTGTGTGTATGTATGTATGTATGTATGTATGTATAGTTTTAAATCAAAAATTCAATATAGATAAATAATTTATTAAGATGCATATAAAATTTACAAACATAATTAGTAGTTATATTTATTTATGTGGTCATCCTTAAATTAAAAGACTCAAAATTGAAATTATGTGGTTTTTTCTTGTTTTAATATAGACATAAAAAGGTATGATAAAATGCTCTCTCCTAAGGTTTGATAGTTATCTTTTTTGGACTAAACTTTCACCTATCATAATGATGCCAATTGCCCAGATTTAGCAATATAAGAGTGTTGTAGCTCCTACAACACCACCCAAAATTTTGGGCATATTCAAATTTTGGGTTCCCCATTTTGCTCGGTCAACCCATTAGGGTTTTGATGAGACTCTTTACTGATTACTCTCTTCTCCCCCTTTCTCTTGAACTCTGATGTTGTCGCCATTTTCACTTTACATGTTTCCCCCACACATCATGTGTTACCTCAAATGTTTACCTTATGACTACATTAGGGTTTCTAAGGTATGTCGCTTCAGTGACGTGCCAAGAGACTCCCATGACTTTAAAACTTATCTTTCCCTAGTATGTATCACAACCAGCAGAAGCACTACATGTGGACAAGCACGATTTCATTTTTGGATCCCCTTATGTTGACTATACTAGGGTTTGGGAGAAACCCTAATTTGGCAAGAAAAATACCCCCTTTATGTTTTTAACCTACGCCTCTAAGGGCACAGTCTCATCATCATCGCATGACACCATGGTGATATTTATTGCATAGCATGTCACCCTATGCCCTTCACTCGTCCTATGCCTCATCATGTGAATTAGGGTTTGAGAGAATTATATATTTTCCCCATCATCCTTGAAAAGCTAAGCATTGGTGATTGAAGGTCCAGCCATTTCGTGAATTAATCCTTACTCTCAAGGGTTCTCATCATATTCACCTTCTCATCTTATGTTGAAACTAGATCAATCATATGCATCAGGGTTTAAAAGGCACCTCATATAGCATTAGTCCTCATTCCCTCTCATTTCATTAGGTTTTGGGAAGGTAGTTGTTGTCGGGAGTTATCTGGTCACCGGCCTGCATTTTAAAAGGTGTTTTCCCATTGGTCATATTGCACATGTGCCCTTATGCTCTCTATTAATTTAGGGTTTGGATTATTATGGTCTTTTCCATATGTTATAAAATCCTAAGTTATCATAGCCATGAATCAAAAGTTAAAAAAAATTTCTCTTGCACTTTTGCACGTATTACTCAGCTTGCTCTCCACCAAGTTTTAAGGAATCATATCCATCATATCCATGAGCATAGGCATTATTTTCCCAAAATAACAATTTTTTATGTGTCAGAGAGTAAACCTCCGAAGCTTGGAATTTCACTCCATGTTAATATTAGAAGGAATCTCTCAACATTCAAGTCACAATGGTTTACAAAACCACTTGAAAGTCTCTAGTGTAATCATCACAAGATATACATAAGTTAAGGATAACATGATCATGCTCACTATTGGAACTGGGTCCCCTTGCTGCATTTTTTATATATTCTAGCTGTGTTTTTGATATATTTTTGTAGTAATTAGTCTTGCGTAGGGGCTTTGGGGCAGGTTAAAGCCCCCAATGTATTGTAATGGGTCAAAGGGTAGACCTAGATTCTTCAAACCATGGTTTGCAGACCACAGGATAGCGCATGCTATAATGATACAAATAAATGGATAGTTTGAGTCTAAGGGTAAGTAAATAATATTGATACGATGTGCAAACTGTTAAGATCTATTTTGGGTAGCTTTAAATAAGGACTCCTGCTGGCTATTTGTGTGGAGATCCTTAGTCCTGTTGTGTGCATACCTCGTTAACTGTGTGCACGGGCCGTGACTTGGGTTTGTAACTTGGTTTTGGATGTTAATGAATGCAGAATCTATTGAAGTATATTTATGCTATTTGAAATGGTTGTGTTTATTACTATAGTACATCTGTGTTGTATGAATAAGCTGCAATTTTATCTGCGATATATGAATTAGCTATGATTGTTATGTCCTGTGGTAATAATTGTTTATGCGCACATGGATGCGAATGTGTTGATAAGATCTATTTAATAATGGTAGCTTTGTTCATGTTTACATGTTGATTATATTGTTGAGGGCTCAATAATAAGCTTTTTTATGTGTGAATTTGATAAAACTCGATAAAATATGCCTTAATTACCTACTCTCTCCCAGGGTGGGGAAACCTGGTTCTAGCACCCACCCATACTACTTCGGGTGAGACCTTGGCCTGCGGAAGTAGGTCATTACCGAAAGGGCTAGTAGTATAGGGGTTTGTTGGAAAACCTTAACTTTGAACCTAGGTTACGACCCCTCAACCCAACACTCATTCAAGTCCCTACTTAATGCATGCCTTAATGTTTGTTATTTGGTCGATAACTGCATCTTTATATTAGGAATGTGAAACAAATTTGGATAGTGATACCCTAGAGCAATAAATGGACTTAATATTTGTATTATTTTATGTTGCGGCTCATGCCTTATTGTAATGTGGCATCGTGGGTATTTTATTCAACCGCTAAGGGGGGACCACCAATTCAAAAGGAATAAAGACACGGTGGTCTACATACAAGAGGGCTCTCGACCGTATGTGTATTTAGTCACTTCTTCTCATGAGGTTGGAATGTGTGCACGTGGATAAACTAACCCAAGCTTTCTCTCAAAGCATTTCCCAAAAAGATGAAAGGAGCATCGATGAACTGGGCCTCACATGAAAATTTGGAAAGCAATAAGACGTTGGTCACTGAGAAAGCATTGGGTAAGGGTGAACATACAAGAATATGAGAAACAGAACACCTGGATCTTCCAGTATTTTAATATGGTTGAAGAAGAAACGGTTAAAGCAGAGGCAAATGCATCAGCCATTTATGTACCAATGCCATTTTTTGTTGCAACTATTTTGGAAGTAATGAATGACAAACTAGACTTGGTTTTCTACATTAAGGAGGGAGTTCCCCGACATGGTATGGTACGTGTAAATAAAAATTTAAATGAGAAATCAAATACTCGACGTATCAGGTCAAATTGTCAAGCCCAATGAGTGAAAAAATTATCTTTATATGGAGTCACCTTGGCTACATATTAAGAAGATTGAAATCCAATGATATGGATAGAAGGCACCACTTAGGAAGAAGTCTTATTTAAATAATAGATATTGGCTTCAGGGCTTGGCGGGTATTTAAGTAAAGTGGCTCATGCTTGGAGTTTTCACTTTATTGGCCAAACATGTGAGGATCATCACAATTGCATCCAAAGGTCGCATGTAAAGAACTATTGGTAAAAAGCTCGGTGGTCACCACAACACAAATTTGCACTCCAAAGTAGAGCACAAAAATAAAATGGTAAAGGGAGTTAACAAGTACTGATCATTACGAGAGAGAGATAGAGGACGAGCTGCGCTTTTCTTTTGGGAAATATAAACATTTATATACAAGCCAGATGCCATGGGTATATGGCACGTATATATGTATATTATTCACATCCCATAATAACGACCTTTCAATGATGGAAATGCATTATTAGGTTGCAAGCGAAGGTGCATATCAATCTAAACGTTAAGAAAAATGACCTTCTGGGAGTTGACATTGGCTTCTAAAATAAAATGCTAAGGCTCCAAAAGGATTTTATAGGTGTTAGCTGTAATATTCCCAAATGCGAAAGATGGGAATATAGAACAAAATACCAAAAATAGTAGTGAATAACATTACACCAACATGTGTGACAATCATGGAGCCATTTTATTATATAGATCAGCAACAAATAAGTACAAAAAATGGGCATAACTCAAGTAATCAAGGAAAACAAGCCTCCCATGGATACATATGCCAAAACATGAAATGCACCTACATAGCAAAATACCAAAGAACTAGAACAATGAAGTTTTAGTGGATATAACTGCAGCTGGAAAATGTAATAACAAGTATCTGCTGATATATGGCTCAAATAATTCCAGGAACATAGATCTAAGCTCCCAAGCACATTTCCAAGACAACCCAGAAAGGGTTTTCAGAAATACCCGAAGGTACAAAATGTCGGAATACAACCCTAGGGATTAATAGAAGCTGCAAACTAAATGTTGGAAGGAGGTGGTTGAACTGATAAAAAAATGAATAGATATTCTACAATAGAGCTCCCAAGTGAAAGGTTGATCTCCTCAGTGAAGACCTCACCCTCCAAATGAATCACTGAATCCTCCCCTGAAAATACACAATAGAATAACGCAGTCCTTAAGGGAAACTACGTTGTAGGAGGTGGGAATAACTGGCCCTGATGCCAAATAATTAAATTAAGCTCTAAGAACTTCCTTTTTAGCCTCCAATGAAAAGTATACCTCTCCACTGGAAAATAAACATTGAAAGTGGCCCTCAAAATCCTCAACTGCTTCTACCCTGCAACACAACACAAATCCTCTAGAAACTACATTGTAGCTGAAGACTGAAGCTTCTCTAGAATGTTTGAATGTGGAAATGTAGTGCAATACTCTTCCTAGAGCCTCCTCAAGGAAAGAGGTGGGATTACCGATTGATAACACCCTATGCTAAACAACACAACAATCTCAGCTAAACAGCTAAAGAGTGCAAGAATTCATACAGGCCACAAAATCAATAATCAATAACATCCCCATCTATGGTTTCTTTTCCCTCCTTATAAACAATGTGAGTCTTCTCACCTTGGGTCCTGCTCATTATAGACACTACTCACATGTAGACTATCTCCCATTAACTCTGCACTATTTCATATTGATTGTCAACTCTCTTTATACCAACGCTGTTGATTTGGTCAAACTTGACCTTGTCCACATGCATTAGCCCCTATTCTCACATGAGGGTGATTTATCTACCTATTAAGATGATCCATTTTTACATTAAGAGGGATTTTATTCCTACTAAAGAGATTTATGGGTTTCCCTAGAAACTTATTCATTTATCTAAATGACAAAATAAAAAATTAATATTCCAATTAGCTGCATGCTAATTTAGGAATATTACAGTTCTCCCTCCTAAATGTTTCTTGTCCTCAAGCAACTGCAAGGATAGAAATGAAGAGCCTCTCCTCTTCCTCTTGTAGCATCCTTATATGATAAGTTCCTCCAAAGAACAAGATGCCCACTCATCAATATGTCTCCAAGTTGCTTCTCCCAAGTATATAAGTAAGCCTTTGGTGATAAATCCAAATGGCTCTCATCATGAAGTAGTGAGATATCCATGGAGGAAACTATATGTTGTATAGAGGCCTTATTGAGGCATGGGATCAGAAAATGATTGGGAACCTTCCTTCCCATATGAAGCTCCAAGCCCCAAGCTATCATCCATACAAAGTGAGTCACCCTCCAAAATGGTAACTCATGAAAAATTTCTTCCACCTTTGGCTCCTGTAATGTAGGTGGGTAGCATAAGTGAACATGATAGACCAAATGGCCTACCCCAAGCTGTCTTTCTCTACTTATGGAAAGTGTAGAGTTGCTACTGATATTGGGCTGCAATAATGTTTCCCTCAAGATACAAAGGGACAACTGGATCTCCAAATACCCCTTCTCTAGTTTCATGAGCCCAAACCATCCCATACAAAGTGAACAGTACATCATCACCATGTGGTATCCAAATCAGAAAGATACTGAATGTTGTGTGTAATGTTGGATGGTACCAATGGTTTCTCCAGTGGATACAACACAATTTTACCAATTTCTATTTCAGAACGTCATGTGGCAAGTTGTCTCCCAACAAATTGCTAGATGTGCATGTTTTCTCATCTACTAGGAAGTAGTAAATGGAATTATATATCAGTTGAGCATAACAAGAATAACACAACACTTTCCCAAGTCCACCCAAGAAATGGCTTCCTCCATCACTGATATTGGTCTTAGAAATACCATGATGCCAAAATATAAACTTTCCCTCTTGTGGAGCAATACATTGCACATATATGGCAAGAGAATGCAAATATTTTGTGAAGTGAACAATAAACACAAAAATACATTTCTTACCATGCATTGCGAGTAGGTTGAAAGTGAGTTCCATGGATGAGCCCTCCCATGAGAATCTCCTCATAGTGGTCTGAAAAATGAAGGGATGCATACTCCCATTGGAACACTCTATCAATAGATACATACTCCAAAGTGACAGTGTTGAGAATGCAGCAAGATGATGGAGCTTAGTGAAATGAAGTCGCCTTCACTAAGTGGGCCCGCAGGCCAATTCTGGTGCAAAGTATATTTTTAGACTATGTCTATTTTTAGACATATGGAGCATGGTTCGGGGATTCCAGTTTGAGATTCTTGGAGCATTGGTCATGTTGGTAAAAATAGATGAGACCCTATTTTTTAGGTCCCAGGCTATTTTTAGACTGTCGCTCCTAAAAATATGGAAGTCAAATATTATTTACCCTTAATAATATTTAGACTATAAACAGCAGTTTACTCTCTTGGAGCACTTCAGTTCGAGCTACAGAAGTGGCTCATGCATCTGACAGAGGAATCAAGTGGTTCCCAAGGGTTTGATGGCATCATGCATGGTTGACTTCAGCTGGACTTCAGTGGCAGAAGTTTGGAGGAGTTAATGAGACAGCTAGTGGAGTTGTGTTCTGTTTATTTTAGTTGAACTGATTGAGATTAGTTTAACTAGATAATCAATTAGTTATGAGTGGAGTGAATTAAATATTATTTAATTAATTAATTAGTAACTCATTATTCAACTCAAGAACACATCAATTCACTACAGTGTATGATCAGTTCAGTGGAGACCAGTGAAAGAGGTAGATGAAAGGGTGGAGTTAGCTATCAGTTGTGACTATACTGTTGCTATTTGCAACACACAGATAGGTGGAGTAATCCCATGAGGATTGCGCAGTTCAGGCTGGTGGTTTATCTATATAAAGAGGCCATCCCATAGCATTGAAACACGCAATAGAGGCAAGGCAATTGGCGGTGAGTTTTGAACCAGTAACCTGTTCAAAACTAAGCTAGATTGTGTGTAACTTTATGAGAAAGTACTGAGTACTTGTGAGGAGTATTGTACTGAGTTAGTTACTTGATTTCTCCATTATAATATACACAATAGCTGCGGGGTTTTCAGCTATAAGCTTTCCCCATACATACTGTGTTAATGTGTATGATGATTTGATGTGTTATCACTTGATTTTATTTCCGCATGTGTGATGATCTGAGTTGATCTGAGTGGAAGAGATTATGTGTTGTGTATGAAGTTCAAATAGTATGTGACCAGGATAGTCTCGGTGGATAATTAATCATTATTCAGCAAATTTCTATAGACAGCGTTGTTGGCCTTAGTGATAAGGCTCTTTCCACCCCATGACTCCATTGTTTGACATGCCACATGCCAAATTCATCAACCTTGATGCCGCTATAAGTGGGAGACTCCTTCCTATGTGGAAGTACCTCCTTATCCTTCAATATTGAAGGGTAGTCCCTTTGCACCCTGATTGTTCTATCCTTCTCTTTTGAAATATTATGCAAAGTGTTACACAACAATTTGTCACCGTCCCTGCAATTCCCCATCCCGCACAATTGGAGGGCTCATTCCGTGACCTGTGAGCAATGACATGACTTGAAAAAACTTTCATGACATCCCTCTGAACATGAACTTTCATTGCCCTGAAGACATCTCCTTGTGAAAAACCATTAAAATGGCCTTTTCTTCATTGGCGCGACTAGATAGTTCAGTACCCATGCCAATGGGGGAAATCCTTCAAAGAGGGCACGCCAATTAGCGCTCTCTCTCAGAGTCGCACTCATGCCAGCCATTTTAAGGAGTGTTTTTTAAAAATAAATGGCGGAAGATTCACTCCAACCAATTTCTAAACTGGTATCTATCTTGAGTTGGGAGGTTTGGCTCCGGATCTCCATGTAGAGGAAGTGGTTTGCCACCTCTCATGGAAGCTTCCTTGAGGATAGGACCAATCCCATGATTATAGGGATCCCAACTCCCCTTCCTCCATATATAAAATCTTGCTCATCTCCTTTGCAAGCTAATCTCCAAGTTCCCAAGAGCCTAATGCTGCAAGAGCCTTGATTCATTCCCTTAAGGCCAAATCCAAGCAAGGAGATTATTGTCGAGACATTCGGAGAGAGAGGCTTGTCCCATCCCTGATAGGCTTTATCGAGACACGTTCTGCTGACGACCCTCTGAAGGAGAATTCAGCGTCAGAGCTATGGTTGTATTGTTCTTTTGATTGATTAATGATAAGCGACTGTTGGTTATGGTTCCACTCTTGTTTTGATGATGATCATGAGTTATGTCTTCTCTGACTGACATATAGTTGTATGTACTAGATTTTACACTTGCGTTTGTTTTGTTTCTTGCGTGTGCAGGTGTCCGATCATGGAGATTGTGAGGATTGTGATCTTCCAGAGCTAAGGAATGGGAGAGCTACTTTTTCTATAAGCGACAAAGTTGGATTACATGTAAGCCTTCATTGTTAGTTGGTTTATTTGCAGTTAGGAACCTGCATTATAGCGTGTGACGATTGTTGCTAGACCTGGTCTGGGCTAGTAGGGATCGCCTCTATCCACAGAGGGGATTTACCTCCACAACAAATTGGTGACTCCATTAGGGATCATCTAGCTTGTTTTTGTTTGCTTTGTAAACTATAGATGGAGCTTGAAGTCAGCCAGATAGCCTTCAAAACGCTTTTGCTCTGCATTAGCGAAGTAGATCAATGCTACTTCAGTCAATCTCCGGTTTGGTTTATGAACTAAACAGTTGGAGTGTAGTCGTGTCTTTTCGGTTGATTCTTGGCCTTGATTGCTTGGTCAGCTCTTTGGGCTTGGTTTTTCTGTTTGTTTGGCTTTTGTTTAGCCTTGTCATCACTGGTCTGTTTCTGGGATTGCTCTTTTTTATTTTTTCCATAGTTAACTCGACTGGCACACTTTTCAACTTGACAGTCGTGCCCATTGGCGCAATTTTCTTGTGTATAACCCATTCCAATTCAATTCTGGTGCTATTTTCAGCCTCACAGTCACGCCAATCCTATGAGGTATTAGGGTTTTCTATGTTTTGAGCTTTCTGAGACTGGTCTGTGATTTTGGCCTTGTTTTTTCGTCTACTTGAGTGCTTTGGAGCCTTGTTTGACTGGCTGTGACCTTCGTCCTTTGGTTGTTTTCCCGTTTCCATCGATTTCACTTTCTAGCCCTAGGGCATCTAGGTGCCCTTGTGTGTCGAGCCTCACTTAAGAGTTTTGGGTTTCTATTTGTTCAGTCAACCTTTTGATTTCTCCTTTGAATTTGTTTGGCGTTTGTTTATCATTTTATTGCGTTATTTGAGTGTTTGTTCTCTTCTTCATTCGAATTTCGCTTTACCTCGTTTTGGGCCTAGATTACATGGTCCATTTGAGTCTTTGGGATTCTCTTGGTTTTGAGGGACTGTTTTGTCAATTTGAAGATCTGATTGTGTGTTTTCTTTGAGTGAAATTGGTGTGTTTTTCTCTTTCCTCATCACTTCTTTAATTGCTCTTTTAATTAGTTTTCATTTTTTTTAGTGCACTGCACTATTAAACATTGAAAATACACAAAAATCTCTTTTGCTTTCGACTAGTTAGTTAAAATTAAAATCTTTTCAGTGTTATTAGTGATTAGTGGCTTTGAGAGAAAACTTTTTGGTTTCCATTAGCTGCATTAGAGATATCATCGGTTGTTTTCTGATCATTTTATTGTTGTGTGAAAAGCTCTTAACTCTCTTGTAACTAGCTTTCATCGAAGAAAATGATATACTGTGGCATGTAGTTTGCATTTAGGAGAATTTGAGACATTACATTTGCTAGGGCCTAAAAACTGAAACGTAATTGAAGATAAACATTAAAATTTACTCAATTTACACTAAGGCATCATTGAAATCTAACGAAACACATTTAGAGGTCTAGACTAGAGACATGTTCCGACGTCTTAAAACCTAGTAGTTGTCGTTCACCTCTTGGCTTTAGACAGCGCTAGTACGGACTTGTGCTCCCCGTACCATCGAGTATATAAAGGGAGACCCCACTAGGTTTCTATCCTTATCCGTAGGAACTCAAGTCTTCCGCCCTATACCCATGATACATCGGACACAACATTCGGGGAGATTGCCTGCACGTACGTTAAGTCCTTGGTTGATTTCTCTTTCATTTTGAAACCAAGGTGTATATTGCAGTTCACGATTATTTGGTACACCCTTTGCCTAGTATTCCTGAGTAGTCATTTGATCTTTTCTGACTCTTTAAATTTGAAAGGATCACCAAGCGCTTGTCCTTTCACGCTTGCTCCAAAATTGAAAGAGATAGAGTCACCTTTCATCCATTTCTTGACTCTTAAAACATGAAACGGTAAAGTTTCTAATTTCAATGTGGTAAAACAAAACACCCACGATCACACGCCCTGTTAGATTTTGCTTGTTGGCCATTTGATTGTGTGCCTTGACTCTTTTTCAGCCCGTGTGTGTGTTTGATATTTTTCTCTTGTCGTTACTACCACAGTGGCAGAACCCTCGGTTTCTTCTACTGGTAGTCCATATACGGACGATTCATCAGAGGTTTCTCAATCCTCTACTGAACCACAGCAGCCCATCGTTTCCAAGTTTCCCGACGGGGGACCGGTTCTCTCTGAGCAACCCTTTGGAGGACCAGTTGAGTTCCATTGGCCCTTTTTTGACCCTTGGTTCGGATTGGGAGTAGGGGAGCACTTCCCTTCTCTTACATCAGGTTTGCCTTTTATAGCTTCTGTTATTCCTCCTAGTCCTCGCCATCTTTTCTGAGATCTAGCGACAGGCTCAAACATGATTGAATCCAGCGAGGAAATCCCCACATTTGGTGAATATTACCAGTTATTTCCTTGGAGATTATTTCCAGGAGACAACCCTAAACCATATGTTATGTCATCACTCAGTCCCTCATTACCAGCAGGGTATAGATCCTTGGGTCAGATTATTGCCGCCGCTGCCTCTATGGGAGTATTAGCCCCTTCTATGAGGCTGGTTGTTCCTTCTTTGGGGATGTCTCCTAAGACACCCATTACGTCATCCCCTCAGGTTACTTTTATACCCTCCATGCCCACTGTCTGTGTGGCTGCATCTGGACCCGTTGTCACTACCCAGTCCATAAGGACCACATCCATTCTCGAAGACATCTACATAGCATCTGCTATGCCAGAGAACATTTCTCCGAAGGAGTATCAATTGTCCCTGCAACAATCGAACCCCGAGGTCAGACAGTCCTCTCAAGATCCCAATCGCTCGTATTTTTCGCATTATGCACAGGATGGTACACTCGTGTACATCTTTCCATATCAGAACGATGAGAATGGGAACCCTTTACATTTACCTGCTCATGAGGCTCAACTTCATGCTTAGGGTTTACCGTATAACCAGGTTGGACAATCTTATAACCCGCAAGGACAACCTTTTCAAGGCCAACCTTCGGGCCAGCCTGGCTATCCTTATGACCTGTAGGGGAAGCCCATACAGGGCTACCCTCCGGGCTGGCAAGGGCCATTATACGGTCCGCAAGGATAGTATTACAACCCTTCAGGTCAACTTGTGCAACCTCTCCCTGGAGTCCCACCTGGGCAACCTCAAAGACTCACAGGTCAACCGGGGTACCAACCAGGGCCGGTATATGGTCCTGGGGGGCAAGTCCAACCTTCTCAACCTATGCAACCACAATATCCTCTTGGTCCCAATGTTACACATCAGCCAGGACCATCTTATGGTCATGTTCTGAGTCAAATCCTTTATCAGCAACCACCTGGCTCCATTCTGCCACCAAGCCAACCGGTCAATCCGGCACAACCTGGTGTCACTCCACCAGGCCAACCAGTTCATTCGGCACAACCTGGTGGTCCTCAAAAGCTAGGTCAACCTACACAACCGGCACAACTTGTTTATCTGAGTCACCCTGTTCAACCAGGGCATCCCGCTCAGCCAGGTCAGCCTGCTCAACCAGGCCAGCCTGCACATCCTTTTAACCCTGCCCAATAGCCAACTTATTCGACGCCATAGCCAAATCAACCACTGCACCCTAATTATCAGGCTTAGTAGGGTCCCACCTATCAGCAGCCCACTCAACCTCAAGGCAGTTACTATTCTCATGGTCAATACCGACCGAATTATAGCCAACCCCAAGGTTCTAAATATTACTCTCAACAGCCCGACTACACCTATACTCAGCAACCAAATCCAAATGCTGCTTACACAAGGTCGACTTACAATCAGGGTCCTTACCCTGGTTATCAAGCCCCGTATGCTGGTTACCAGCAACCGAATCAGGCTGGTTATACCACCTATACCCCCTACGGTCCGAATCCTACTGGGTAGAACCCCTGGGGGCAAGGATATTCTCAACCAGTGTGGAGTACAGGTACTGGTCCTTATCAAGGGCCAAGCATGTCGTCTAATTCGCCATTGCCGTTCCTAGCTACCTTGGAATTACCGGATGTTTCAAAATTAACCAATGATCCGATTTTGCACATTCCTTATTGGCCTCTGGTTCCTACCAAGGTACCCGGTGATTGCCCCAAGTTTGAGGGTAAAGCCGGGGAGGACCCCCAAGCTCATGTGATGACTTACCATCTTTGGTGTTCATCCAACTCTTGGGTGGATGATTTTACTGGTGTTGCCGCTAAGTGGTATATTGAATTATCCCGTGGCATCTTTCAAGACTTCAATACGTTAGCCATGGCTTTTCTGACTCATTTTCAGTTACCAGTTCGTTATGAAGCTGGGACGCACCTCCTGACTTCTTTGAAGCAGGACAAATCCACCCACATTTCTTATCACATTCATGAGTGGCAACGTCGTCGTAGACTCATCAAGTTTCATATACCTGATTAGATACTAACTCATTGGTTCACCACCTCCTTCGTTAACAAAATCGCCCAAGATATTGCTATGGGAGTGTGTGTGACTGAAGAACTAGCCATAACACGTGCCCAATATCTAGATCTAGTATATTCTCAGTCCGCCATGATTTATGATATTTTTCCTGATTCTCCACAGTCTGGAACCTCTAAAGCTCCACCTACCCCGGCGGTGGATGGTGTTATTGGTTTCGTGTCTCAGAATTCGAAGAAATCTTCGAATGGGAAGTAGAAGTCCAACTCGTGCAATAATTCTGCTCCTCCCACCCCTAGTGATTCTAGAAAAACTGCGGAGATTAACGCCGTTCAGGCTAATCCGACGAAAAAGGCCTCCAAAGGGAAAAAGAAGGGCAAAGGAAAATCTAAATCCGATGCCCCAAAGCCAGAGTCCAAACCTCGTAACGAGGACGGTTCCCAACGTAAACTGAAGTACCCCTGCCTCATTTGTGAAGGAGATCATTATACCAAGGATTTTCCACAACGATTTGAAGTTAGTCAACTTCTCAAAGGCTCCAAAGGGACTCCGGCAGTTCTTAAAGAACCGTTCTCATCTCAGCAGACCCAGATGGTTGAACAGCCTTCACCATCTGCACCATTTGGGTCCCAAGTCTTTATGATGAATGGTGCTGCACCTATCTCTATTGATACGCGTTCAAAGGATTACAACAAATCGCGTCAGGCACCTGGAAAGGGAGTTGTGGATGGCCCACCTCCCCCACCTGTCTCTGGTTCATTGGAAATTGAGAAGCCTACTGCTGAACCTGTTGTGAAGCCACCTTGTAAAGGTGTTCTACGAAGATCTTCCTACAATCCAAATTCCTGTTCCACTCAACACTACAGTATTGTTGAGGATTTGGCACATGCTCCTTCTGCCATGTCTGCATTGGAAGTTCTTCAAAGTTTTCCTTCACAACGGAAAGCTCTGTTGTCTGTAATTGGTGGAATCGATCCTGCCGATTCTAGTCTTCTCACATTCGACTTAGAAAATTTCACCCCCCGACTTCCACATCAGATCTCTCTTGTTATTCAAGTCGGGATCAACGGTCTTAACGTCCATAGGGCCGTTGTGGATGAAGGTGCCTCTACCTGTGTCATGTCATCTGCCTGTTGGAAGGCCATTGGCTCTCCAGCCCTTTCATCATCTCCAAATTCCCTAGAGGCATTCGATGGTCGAGAATCAAAACCCCTGGGTGTTCTTGAGATTTTACTGATTACGTTACAGGGGAAGACAGTCAACGTAGAAGTAGAAGTAGTTGACGCCAAGCTTAACTACAATATAATTTTTAGCCGTAGTTGGACTCACGCCATGTTATGCATGCCATCCACCCTCTTTCGACCTCTTAAGTTCCCTCACGAGGGCAAAATCATTATGGTGGATCAGTTGTATTTATTCACCTCCACCTCTGAGAACAATGTTCCGTACGTGGATCAGATCCCAAATCCCCCTGACAGTGTAGGGCCCGGTCTCTTCAAAGACCCCATCCTCATGGGTATTTTTCCCACACCGCCACCACACACTGCTCAGGTTAATATGATCTCTAGGTCTGATGACCCATGGCTCATCCCTTCGCCTGAGAAGGTGACTGATTTTGGAGAATTGATGCCATTAACACTAGTAGAGATTAGTTACTGCGAAATCGTTGCCGCATCTGATCCTCCTCATCCTCAGCATGCTCCTTTGAGCATGGCTTTAGATGTCTACTCTCAATCCCCTTGGCTTGGTCAGGCCGACTCGCCTGACCCTCTTAAAGATATTTTTCATTTTGACGAAGCCATTTTTGAAACAATGTCTCTTAAGGAGCTGCCTTAGAGCGATGGACATCATCATTCCTCCTTCATGCCCAGCCTGGGGGCAATGTCAGATTGTCTAGAGTGTCATGTATCTGATCATCTCTCTCCTAAGCCTCCTTCGTCAAGCTCACCGGAGCACAGTTCTTCCTCTTGTGCCAAGCTCCTAAAACAATGAAACAAGCAGCTATGAGGACAGTTCTTTTAAGTGTTTCAACCTCATTAAAATAATGAAACACGAGCATGCTCAATTCGAGTTTTGATAGATTTCGTTCAAATCTCTTTTTCAACCTTCAATCCATTTCCTATGGACTGAAGCTTGGGGGGCATGCACCTTGAATTGAGACACCATGCTGGGGGGCATGCCCGTCTAACTCATTTCCAAGCATAGTTTGCATGTGTGTTTTCATATGTGCTTTTAATATTGCATAAAAATAAAATCTGTGATTAAATACATTATGTGAACTTTTTCATTGGGTTGTTTTTTATGCAACTGATGCATTAAGATAACATTGTATTAGAAATTTGCATAGCATATAAAAACATCATCACATGTAAGAATATCCATCCAGAAATAGGTATGTATATATATATATATATGTGTGTGTGTGTGTGTGTGTGTGTGTTGAAATGTTTACATAGTGTGCACCACATAAGATCAAAAAATATACATGTTCATCTTAATACATCCGGAGAGGACATGTCTCTCAAAAAATATGCATGAAAGAAGCCCTAGGTGTCTAATCTACATGGTGCTCATGGTAACATGCTACTGCGCGAACTAAGCATCTCAATAGTCGGTGGAGGTGACTCGGCACCCCCACAGTGTGTCGCTGGTATGCTAGCGGAACATCTGCTAGTTGTGCATAGTCCGGGATCCCTCGGGCAATGCCCTCCAGGTTCTAAATCAATTTACCTCCTTTGCCACCCTCAGCCTGAGGGTCCTGATCAACATGGGTTCTCCGCGCGATGGGCGACATGCCCGCGGGTCTCTCTAGGCCGACATCTGCATACACATAACAACTATTATTAGAATGGACATGTGTTACTAAAAAAGAGTTCATAAAACATAAAAATAAAAAAGAGAGGTCATACCCAACTCCTCATCCCAGTCATCCCCCTTCAGAAGTGGAAGGCCTGGGTCTCCAGTGAAATCGGTCCTAGCATAAGGCCAATCCTCGACCACAATCAACTGACACCGTAACCATCCAAAAAACTTCGGCCTCCAAGACATCTGTTGGCCTCCTCCTGCCCTGGGCATGAGTGCTGCCCAGCGAGCCATCCTTGGATCTCTTGGTATCGGCTTAGCGGCAATGGCCCCTTGGCCTTGAAAGATAGGTAATCATTCCAGAATGAACGTTACCAAAATGGAACTGTAGCCAAACAGTTTTAGTTTGGCTTGCTTGCACTTTGTAAGCTATCTCTTGATATTGATTGTCACCACTGTAGCCCAATCAAACAGTGTAGGACTCATACACTTAGAGGCTAGTATGAGTTGGGCTTTGGTTGCCTCGTGTGGAGCCTGCGATCCCACAGCTCGTGTAATGGTGTGTAGCACTACTCTGAGTGCTAGGTCCTCGACAGTATGGATGTCCACTTTCCCGCTTCCTGATCCGATCCATGCCCTTGGGCACACTCTCGCCATTACCTGCTCCATCCTTTCCCCAGATGGTCTGCTGCCTGTTAGGATGGGCACTAGACCTCTGCGCGACAACCCGGTTATGAAGTATACATCAGAAGCCTCTAGTTCCAGCACTTGGTTCCGAAGTTTGAAAACTTCTTCATTTTCGTCCCAAATACTGACCAAGTACTGTAGGAGCTCTGGTTGAGCTCGTAAGCAAGGTGTGAGGAAGAATTTCTTAAGTCCATAGTTCTTAAGTGCAGTCATGTAGGCTTCATTCTTGATAGCCATTTCTTCTTCTTCTCCATGTTCCCTCTCCTTCCATTCGATAACCATTTTTGTCTTTATATCTGCATCAACACAAAAAAAATACATTGTTAGATCTCTGGAACATTTGGAAATCCACATAGATAGCTCATATTTTCAAAATTTTGAGCGGAAAATTGCATTGCGCCATTTGCGTGACCTCTTTGTGAAGAAATGTCCATTGGCACGGGTCTGTGCCCGATTCCCACGCCAATGGAGCGAGCCCTAAAATTTCAAAATGGTTTGCCTAGAAGTCTAATGCATAATGAAATCTACTAAAAATAGACCGAAATGGAGGACAGGGAAGCGCCTCTTACCTGTAACAAATAGGGATCTGAATGGTAGCCTGGATCAGTCACAGTCACTATCAGAACTTTGCTCACAAATGGACCTCTGCTGCTCTCCTATGAGGTAAATAGTAAAAGTAATTTTGTTTTTACCATTTGAGACTTATTTATAACTTTTTGAAATATAAATAGGTTTTAAAAGTCATTTTTTATTGATATTTTAATATATTTTGTCGAAAATGGATTTTACACTTGCCTTGATGTGCAGCGACAGGTTTTACATAACTTAAATGGTGACACGAGTTGTATTTTATACTTTCTCGGACTCGGTAAATACATGAAAAAGTCATTTTGGAGTCATCTTTCAGCTTTTTTCTGACTCTCTAAACATGAAAATATTTTCGAGGCCCTTGTCGTTTCGATCTCGTTAAAGTGGCCATGAAACGAAATCTACCCAGTATACGTTTACCCCTTTTTCGGGCTGGCATAGATTATTTACAAAAAAGGAATACCCTAGCCTATCATGACTAGGAGGTTTTCTTAGATATTTTTTTCTACCTTTTCGGGTCTGAGGAACTATTTATGAAAAGGGACCTTTGGAGTTTACTTTTCCGCTGTCTTTGCAAACTCTCTAGACATGAAAATACGCTGAGTTATTCCTTTGTTAGACTCGTTAAACCTTGATGACATCGGACTCAGTCGTAACGATGGTATTCGAGTTTCTCCTTCCTAGGGCTCACTAAATGTACTAGGATGGGCTTATACAGCAAGCATATGGTATCCTCTTCAAGCTTGTGTAAAAATAAAGAGTTACTCACCAGAAATGGTGGGGAAAATGGAACCAACACCATTGTCGTGTCGACAGTATTTCGCTCTTGAACATGGCACTTCTCTACATTCGTGTCAGGTTGGAGACATCTCATTTTTTCACTGGCCTCCATGGGTTTGGGTGATCCTTTTGACCTCTCATTTTCTCTTTGCCTTGTCACCATGACCTCTGATATTTTGATGTCAAAAACTGCCAAACTCACTGTCATGCCGTTTGTATTTTCAAGAGAAGTTGACCTCTACAAATACCAACCTTCCTCTGATTCTCATCTGATCATGATTCACAAAGACATTATGTTCCTCTATCTCATGTCGATGATGTGGGAAACACTATGGCCCACCTTCGATCAAGGTCACTTCTTGTTGACTTCAGCTCATTATCCAAGAAGCTAATCTAGAGACTCCCTTCTGGTACCTTGGAGCCTGCATGCCTCAATGGCAAGTTCTTCGCGTTCAACGTGAGGTTTTCATCATTGGCCTCCGATCGAGTGATTCTACGGGTGTTTGATGCCAGCTCATTGATTCACATGCCTTAGATTGTACCTGTAGTACCTTGAGGGCCATTGTCATTATTGGTGGTTCCTCTCGCATCTTTTAACAGCTTTCATCACTCACTGGTAATTAGACGATGTTCTTGCATGTTCGACTTTAGCTCACTCATTCACATGCTTGAACTTGTACTTTGCTTGGGTCGAGATGGAGTGCAAGACCCTGGATTCCTGTCTGTTATAATCCAGGCTGCAATTTTGTGGATTATTATGATTAGTTACATGACTCATTGACTGGATGGCTGTGACCATACCTGAGTCTTTTTATCGATCCTCACTGGATGGCTGCGTCCATGCCTCAGATCTAGTTTACTACATACTCTGTTATGGATGGCTGCGTCCATACCACTTATATATCATGTATTTGAGATATCAGTTGTACCTCTCTACGCAGGTTTTTCGACGACGATATTTTCAGTTGGACACATTCTCGTAAAGCATTTCACCCCTCTCTCTCTCTTTTGGGCCTCATGCTTTAGGGGGCATCTGTTACACAACAATTTGTCACCGTCCCTGCAATTCCCCATCCCGCACAATTGGAGGGCTCATTCCGTGACCTGTGAGTAATGAAATGAATTGAAAACACTTTCATGACATCCCTCTAAACATGAGATTTCATTTCCCTGAAGACATCTCCTTGTGAAAAACCCTTAAAATGGCCTTTTCTTCATTAGCGCGACTAGATAGTTCAGTACCCACGCCAATGGGGGAAATCCTTCAAAAAGGGTGTGCCAATTGGCTCTCTGTCTCAGAGTCGCACTCGCGCCAACCATTTTAAGGAGTGATTTTTAAAAATAAATGGAGGAAGATTCACTCCAACCAATTTCTACACTGGTATCTATCTTGAGTTGGGAGGTTTGGCTCCGGATCTCCATGTAGAGGAAGTGGTTTTTCACCTCTCATGGAAGCTTCCTTGAGGATAGGGACAATACCATGATTATAGGGATCCCAACTCCCCTTCCTCCATCTATAAAAGCTTGCTCATCTCCTTTGCAAGCTAATCTCCAAGTCCCCAAGAGCCTAATGCTGCAGGAGCCTTGATTCATTCCCTTAAGGCCAAATCCAAACAAGGAGATTATTGTCGAGACATCAGGAGAGAGAGGCTTGTCCCATCCCTGACAGGCTTTATCGAGACATGTTCTACTGACGACCCTCCGAAGGAGAATTCAACGTCAGAGCTATGGTTGTATTATTCTTTTGATTGATTAACGATAAGCGACTATTGGTTATGGTTCCACTCTTGTTTTGATGATGATCATGAGTTATGTCTTCTCTGACTGACATATAGTTGTATGTACTAGATTTTACGCTTGCGTTTGTTTTATTTCTTGCGTGTGTAGGTGTCCGATCATGGAGATCATGAGGATTGTAATCTGCCAGAGCTAGGGAACGGGAGCGCTACTTTCTCTACAAGCGACAATGTTGGATTCCAGGTAAGCCTTCATCGCTAGTTGGTTTATTTGAAATTAGGAACCTACACTATAGCGTCTGATGATTTTTGCTAGACCTGGTCTGGGCTAGTATGGATCGCCTCTATCCGCAGAGGGGATTTACCTCCACAACCCAAAGTATGGGGGAAATTCAGCCCATACTCTCCCAAGGTTAGTCAAAACAACAATAGCTCTTGTTGCATATTCACACCTCCATCATACAAACCATAGAGTGAAAACATAATGATTGGCATGAAGAATGTCACATCATCCCAGTGCACCAAAACTCCCTCCTATTATATGATGCAAGTGCCCTGCCAAGTTCCAACCAACAACATAGCCTTTGGAATAGGATATGTCACATGCTGACCAAACTCTTTCAAGAGTAGCTAGCACAGCCTTACCTCCTTCTGCCCTATTTCATAGATATGCAAGTGGCATTCTAGCCTCTTTCTTATCAACATCACCCATCCAACCAATGGTGAGTGTCTATCATCATGCTCAAAATCAGTATCCCTCCAACAGAGAATACCACCCTTCCAATCCAAATCACTATCTCTACATTTCTTGGGATGTTGAAGTGCAACCTCCTGGAGATCTCCAAATGAAGACCACTCATTAATGACCAAATTGACCCCATAAGGATCCAAATACACTGAAGGAAAAATATTCTTATTGAGCTATGAAGTGCTCAGCAAGAAGGATCCATCATAATAATGGGAGGTAAGATGTCTCTCATCAACCATCTGCCTATTCCCTACTACACATGTAGAATGGTTATTGGAATGCTCCAATAATGGTTGGGCCCCCAGCTCATCACTGTTGCTCAATGACAGCATTGTTGATCTCCATAATGGTGCATATGTTGTCTCATGATCATGTTCAATGTTGAACACATAGTTCTGCATTGGATTGTTTAGAACAATACTCATCCTAACCTCAAAAAATATACACTCCAACCCCAAGATTTGTGTGAAGCTCAACAATGAATTACTAGGATGAATGTGTATTCTCCTTGAACCTGTCAAGGGTCCTCTCCATAGTGATAGTCTATTGCTCCAAATTAGCAATGTATCTTGACCCTAGGTCATGTAATGGCATATCCCCACTACTCTCCATGTGATGTGATGAAATAACAGAAAGTGGAGACATTTTCATACCTTAGTAAAGCTTGGGAACATCTTGTACTGCTACAAGGGTTCCTCCCACCGGTGTGATGACTTCCCCAACTACATATGATGATGGTTGCTCCTCTATGGTTGCATTAGCGCTGGTATAAGTCTCCTCCTCCTCATGCATCTCCTGAATAGTGCATGGGACTCTAAATTTAAAGAGATCAAGACCATTTTGCAAGGGTGCAAGTGTTCTTTCTCCTAATGCAAGTGCTCCTGTAGTAAATGGTGGTGGAATTCTCTTCCCCTCTGATTTCTTCTTGTCAAACTTCTTGATCAACCTTTGAGTAAAATCTGCATATGCATTCACTCTAGCATGACTCAAATGGTTGAACCACCAAATATTTTCTTCACCCTCAAGATGTAGTGCTACAATCTCAACAGATTCTCTTTCTACTACTGGATGTAGCGAGAATAATGCATCCAACTTCATTCCGCAATCCCTTGTTGTGCATGTGGATGAACCATCAAATGTAGACAATAGTAATCTATTGCTGCAAGGTATTCTTTCTTCCTTGAGCTAGATGAAATATGAGAGAGTTAGATTCTCCTTGAAATCCCTTGATTGAGATTTGTATTTTGCAAGATACTCAATTAGAATCTCATGATCTAAGTGTCCTCCATATCCATGCCTTTTTTCTTCTTATTCAAAAGGAAAGGGTGGAGTATGTTTCTTTGGAGCTCTATGCAATACTGGTTTTCTCTTTTGCTGATAGGAAGTGCATGGTCCTTCCTCATCTTGAAATCCTCTAAAGTTCTCATCACATCTCTCCTCCTTCATCTGCTTGAGCTCCTTGGAGAGGTTCTTCATAGATCTGAAAAGTGATAAGGCAAAGCTAATTCCTTCCATCATTTTAGATCTCTTCTTCTTCTCTTCTTCTTCTTATAGCATATTGTTTGAAACTCATAGGTTGAGCCAAGATTATTCTCTGATACCACTGTAATATTCCCAAATGGGAAAGATAGGAATATAGAAAAGAAATACTCGAAATAGCAGTGAATAACATTACACCAACATGTGTGACAATCATGGATCCATTTTATTATGTAAATCAGCAGCAAATAAGTACAAAAAATGGGCACAACTCAAGTAATCAAGGAAAACAAACCTCCCAAGGATACATATGCCAAAACATGAAATGCTATTATATAGAAGAATACCAAAGAACTAGAAAATGTAATAAAAATTATTTACTAATATATGGCTCAAATAATGTCGGGAACAGATATCTAAGCTCCCAAAAACATTTCCAAGACAACCCAAAAAGTGTTTCCAGAAATACGCAAAGGTACAGAATGTCGTAATACAGCCCGAGGGCTAAATAGCAGCGACAAACTGAATAATGGAAGAAGGTGGCTGAAATGATAAATAAATGAATATATCTCCTCCAATAGAGCCCCCAAGTGAAAGGATAATCCCCTCACTAAAGACCTCACCCTCCAAATGAATCATTGAATCCTCCCCTGAAAATACACAATATAATAACACAGTCCTTGAGGGAAACTACACTGTAGGAGGTGGGAATAGTTGGGCCTGATGCAAAATAATGAAGTTAAGTTCCAAGACCTTCCTTGTTAACCTCCAATGAAAAGGATACCTCTCCACTGGAAAAAAAAACATTGAAAGTGGCCTTCAAAATCCTCCACTACTTCTACCCTGCAACACAACACAACTCCTCCAGAAGCTGAATTGTAGTTGAAGATTGAATATTGGCTAGAATTCCATAATGTGTAAATGTAGTGCAATTCTCTTCCTAGAGGCTCCTCAAGGAAAGAGGTGGGATTCCTGCTCAGGAACACCCCGTGCTAAAGAACACATCAATCTCATCTAAGAGTGCAAGAAGTCATACAGACCACAAAATCAATAATCAATAACATCCCCATCTATGGCTGCCTTTCCCTCCTTATAAACAATGTGAGCCTTCTCACCTTGGGTCCCACTCATTAAAGACACTACTCACATGGACACTATCTCCCATTAACTTTGCGCTATTTCACATTGATGCTCCACTCTCTCTATACCAGCGTTGTTCATTTGGTCAAACTTGACCTTGTCCACATGCATTAGCCCCTGTTCTCACATGAGGGTGCTTTATCCAGCTATTAAGATGATCCCTTTTCACGTTAAGAGGGAATTTATTCTTACTAAACAGATTTATGGGTCTCCCTACCCACTTATTCATCTATCTAAATGAAAAAAGAAAAAATTAATATTCCAATTAGTTGCATGCTAATTTAGGAATATTACATTAGCACTAACATCCACCTCGGTGAAACGCAAGTATGTTTGGATGCTTATAATGCTCAAAATGTTGATGTATCTACAAGGATCGAGTGTTCACGATTAAAAATCCTGGAACACTGCATTCCTTTGGTGATTTTGGTGCAAAAGTAACGGAAGTGGAATAAAATTGTCCAAATATATTGAGTCTATGTATAACGCTAGACACATGAAGGTTGTTGACAAGCCACTCATTTACAGAAACGACAACACATTGAAAACCTGGGATGATAATTTAACCACAAGGATTTTCCTTCTAGTTCACATGGCCTCTAGTTATATATATCTTAATTATCTTCAACTAGTAGAGGAATATGAGGTAGGAGAAGTAGCGAACATCTCCCAAAATCACCAATATTCAGCATTGGATGGCACCATTTAAGCAGTCCCTTTGACAGTTTTCTTTGGCATCATTGGAATACTTTGGAATGGGGAATCAGCTTATTCTAGTTGTTGCTACGTCAAGACCAAGATTGGGATGTTGTCCATTCCTCACAATGTAAATTCTAATGCATCTCATTCAGATGTTGGAGATTCTGAACACATAAGTTGCAGATATGAGAAAATATCTTCGAGCGGTCCTGTAGCAATGCAGGCCAGAACTTCGTGCGACTCATGCTACCCTTGAAAAGTTTCACTGACTGTATCTCCCACTTTTGATCGCTTCATAGGTCATGGAGTTGTGTCTCAGATCTCTAGGGACAATCTCAGAAGTGTGACCAATCCATGCTCCAACTCTTTGATTTCCAAAGAGTTGCACTCACACCTAGGTAGCTAAGTCGTAGAATAGTATTTAGAGTAAGCCAGCAACCGGTGTGAATTGTGCAACCATACAACCTCTTTAGTTGTGGATTTGACCAATTCATTCAATAATGCAAGTTGCAAGAAATGACGTTACGATCACACACTAGCTTTTCAAGCCTAGATATGAATCGAAATATTTAAGCTTAATGCAAGCAGTGTTGTAGTGGTCACAGTGGGTTCTGGAAATATGAACAACAATTATCTTTATCTACCTATCAAAATCGTCTTTCAGATGAGGTACATTCTACTATAGTAATTCCCATGATACCTTATGTCCTGCGATGAGGGGATGTATACTTTAAGCTATAAGGTTTTTTTTTGCAACTATGTTGGTAGGATTATCGAGTTACTTGCTTCCAAAAGTGTAACTAATAGAATAATGCATTTGTGTAAAAGGAAAGCAAATCATCTTCATTTCAATGCCTTGAGAACGTTGAGTCTATCTCTGAAGGTGGTCATCAACAAGCTATCGCATATTTGAAAAATTTTTCTTGCCTATGTGGATCACCCAGTTCCAGCATCGATATCATTAGTGTTTCAAGGATATTTACGAAAGGAGGTGATCCAGTCACTATTTCAGGAATGCAAAATTGGCCAAGTGAATTTGGAGTGTAAGGATGCCTCACACATTATATTTCAATTCATTCAAGACTCGCATCTATGGCATTGAATTCATGGCCGAGGCTATGGATTAGTCATTCAGTCGCAGCCTCAAGTAAAAAATGGGAGGTGCGACCTATGGCAAGTTACGACGAGTTGGTGAGTCGCAGCCTCAAGAAGAAGGGGTCGGTGTGACCAACCCGACCTAGTGACAAATGTGATCTCTAGTGCATTCTATGTGCCAAAACTTCCTCTATTTCTTCTCATATACTTTCCAATAATTGATCTCAAATAAATTTAATATTAAACCATGGCAAAGCATACCAAGTCATCTCAATTTATGTCAGACATGCTAAGACTTTCCAGGCACTAACATGTGCCAAGTGCCAATGTGTGTTAGGGAGTGTTATGCATGCTATGAAGTGGTAGGGCATGTAAAAAATTTCTATGTAGAGAGTGCCAATGCATGCTGAGGAGTGTTAGGGAGTACTAGGGCAACACAAGAGAGCAGTAGGTCAAAATGCATGGAAGTGAATGAATATGAGGGTGTGTCAAGGACTGGAAATGAGTGCTAGTTGTCATGCTAAGGAGGGAGTGAGAAGGTGTTCTAAGAATTCATGCACCATATCGACCACTCACTTCATACCATTCCCACGCCATAATAAAAAACCCTAAAAATATCATTCTTAAAATATTTTGTGTGGTTTCCTATTGTAATTCAAGTACAATCTCACAATTACTTATGTCAGTAATGGTGCATTCATTTTTTTTCTCTTAAAGGAATTCTTTCTAGACATGCACCCCATCAAACATAAATCATTGAGTGAAAATGAATGGAAATGAATTAATAAGAGGGTGTGTTGGGGGTGTCAGTGAGTGTCAAGCGTGCCAAGGGGAAAGTGACAAGGCATGCTAGGGAATGATATGGCATTTCAAGAAGTCCCATGGTGTGCTAATATGTGCTAGATAGTTCTAAGTCATGCCAATTCATTCTAGGAATGCCAAGAAATGCCATGTGTTAAAGCATGATGAGATGTGCCAGGTGTTAGGGCATATGAACACGTGTCAAGGAGTGTCAGGCAAAAAAATGGAACACCAAATTAAAATGAAAATAAATGAAAACATATGAGGGTTAGTAATTCAGGACCTTAACTTTTCAAGAGGGGAATGCTAGACATACCAACAATAGTGTCAATACATGCAAAGGACCAATTTTTAGCGTTTCTTTAGTTCCAAATGATCCTCTATTACTTCTCCCTTAATTTTGAATAATTGATCTCAAATAAATTTTATCTTAAACCATGCCAAGGAATTCTAGGGCATCCAAACACATGCCAATAATCTTCAAGTGCCACTAAGTTCCAAGAGCCAACATGTGCCAGGGAGTTATAGGGCATGCTATGGAGTTAAATTTTTTCTAAGGAGGGACTAACATGATATGCTAGATATTTCCAAGGCATGCTAGAGTTCTAGGGAAGCATACCAAGATGTGCCAAGTTCTAATATGTGTTGAGTGTTAGCAAGTTCCGAGGAAACACAAGGGAGCACTTATATGTAAAAATGCATGGAAATGAACGAATAAGAGTGTGTGACAAGGAGTGTCAATGAGTTCTAGGTATTATAAGGAGGGAATGACATGGTATGCTAGGTAGTGTTAAGTCATGCTAGTGTGCCATAGTGGCATGTGGCTAATATGTGCAAGGTGCCAAGGTGTACCAACACATGCTAGGAAGTTTTAGGGAGTCCTATGGACACACAGCAGAGAACTAGGTGAAAATAATGCATGCAAATGAACAATTAAGAGATTGTGACAGGAAGTGTTAGTGAGTTCCAGGTGTGCAAAGGAGGGAGTGAAAAGGTATGCTAGGCAGTGTTAAGGTATGCTAGAGGTTAGGGAAGCATGCCAAGATGTGCCAATGCATGTCAAGGATTATTATGGATTTGTAGGGAAAAAAAAAGGAGAAATAGTTTCAATTGCCTGGAAATGAATGAATAAGAGTGTGCGACATATATTGTTAGAAAATTCTAGGTGTACTTAAGAGGGAGTGAAAATTTCTATTAGGTAGTGCCAAGGAATGCTAGAGTGCCAGGCCGACATCCCAAGATGTGCCAAGTTCTAGGGTATGCCAATGTGTGTTAGGAAGTGTTAGGGAGTGCCACAAAAACATAAGGGATAACTAGTTCAAAATGCATGGAAATGAACGAATATAGAGTGTGTGATATGGAGTGTCAGTCAGTTCCAATTGTGCTAAGGAGGGAATGACAAGGTTAGGTTGCTAGAGTTCCAGGGCATGTCAGGGAATGGTATGTGTGTTAGGGATTCCAAAAGAATGTCAATAAATGCAAGGGATGATAACACGTGCCACATAGTGCCAAGGGATTGTTAGATGTTCCAGGTGTTATGGCATGTCAAGATGTAAACTATGTTGCTCAATTGTTTTATGGCCATGATTGGACGTGAGCCTTGACTTGGTAAGTTGTTAAGTTGTTAAGTTGGATGCATTAATATTTTCCATGAGTAGCCTAAGATTAGTTAAAATCCATTCTTAGGTGAAAAAGGCATATTCTAGTTGTAGTAAATCAAACTTGGTCAAGTTGTTGTAGTTGAGGCAAGACTTGATTGGGTTCCCAAGTCTAAAAAAAATAAGGGTAGTTATGAGGACATGAAATGTAAGGAGTGCCAGGGAGTCCTAATGAATTAAAAGGTTTTCTAACACATTCCAGTTATTTTTAATGCATGACAAGGAGTGTTTGGGAGTGTAAGGGCATAGGAAGGGAGAAATACTAAAAAGTGCATGTAGGAAACAAATGATAAGAGTGTTTGTTAGCGACTGTCAGTGAATTCCCGGTGTCCCATGGATGAAGTATGTTAGGAAAATTTAATAATAGGACTTAAAGGACGCAAGCATATGATTTCAATAAGGGGATGGACGAAGCAGTTTCAGACAAAGGGAGACTTTGTGCTAGACATAACACTATATTTTCAATGACTTGGTTGGGTGCCCAAGTTGCAAAAAAGGTAACGTTATCTATGAGAGCATGACAACTAGGGAGTGCCTAGGTGTGAAGGGAATCCCAGGAAGTGTTAACACATGCTATAAAGTTCCAAGTCATGTTTTTCATTCCAAGACATGCTAGGTGCTAGGGTTTGGCGCCAACGTATGCTAGGGAGTGCCAATGAAACATAATGGAGGACTAGTTTCAATTGCATAGAAATGAATGAATAAGAGTATGTGATAGGGAGCGTTAGCAAGTTCTAGGTGTGATAATGTGGGAGTGACAAGGTATTATATGTAATCATAATGCATGATAGAGTGCTAGGAAATCATCCAAGATGTGCCAAGTTCCAAGGTGTGCCAATGTGTGCCAAGGAGTATTAGGGAGTGTTAGAGAAACACAAGGGAGCACTATGTCATAATGCATGGAAATGAATGAATAAGAGTGTGTTTCAAGTGTAGAAACTATACAACATATATGTATATCATGGATTCAAACCGATCTAACAATGTACTAAAGGACTGTAAACTGCCATATATATTAAAGAACTCTAGACAGATGATGGAAAAAAAGAAAATCAAACAAAACTATGAATCTAAAAGAAGTGTAGAGATTATGATGAACTCCAAAAAAATATGGAAGGAAAAGAGAAAGGGGGAGCCTATTATCTCAATAACATAATTAAAACTTCATAGTCTCAGGGGGAGATGCTCTAGGAAACAAAGCTAATATCCAACCAGTGATAAATATGAAGCAACATCTCAGGGGGAGAGAATTTCATAACTAGTCCCCACAAAAACAGTCTAAGAAGAGCTCCATGAAATGAGAATAGCTATGAGAACAGGAAGGGAAAGGAAAATCACTCTAACAGAGAACTATTGAGGAAGAAGATGATCTGAAGTATTAAATAGCTGACAGATTGATGGAAGAAGAGAAGACAACAAGTAGCCATGATGGTAGAGAGAATATCAGCCATGAACATGTAATCCAAGAAGACACTAGCACATAAGTGATGATCACAGTGTGCATCATACAGCGAGAATGAACAAGTGAACTACATTAAGAAGAAGGAATAAGAGAAGAGCCTATCATCATTATATCATTACATCTTTCATATATGAAAAGTATCTATGGAGGAATGCAGTAAAGTGAGTAATAAATCCTTGAGAATTCAGCCCATGAAGATTCATAGAAAATAAATTGAAGATGCCTTCCCAAAGATCTTTATGTTAGAACTGTTGAATTAATCTTTAAAGCAACAATGATTATGGAGCACTCCAAGAAAAGAAAATGCAGGGACAATCCTTTAAAACAGAACGACAGTCTAAGAAAAATGTTAATGATTCCAAGATCAGATTCAGTACACTGATGGTTGTTGTTGAGAACAATGGAGAGCAAAAAAAAAATTGAAACTATGAAATTTTTTCTTAACATTGGGTTCATGAGCAAGCTGAAGTGAAAGTAGTATTAATTGGGACTTGGTACAAAAAGCATTCCTATCAATAGAATATCAAGTGTTATCAGGGAGCAGCAGTAAGGTACAGGTCCTCAGGATCCAAGGATTATGGCAAGAGTACATCCAACATAAAAAGGGTCATTGAAAAGGCAAAAGGATCAGTATCTTGTTTATACTTGAAGTAGTATATTAAGCACAAAAGTAGTATCATTTTCTATATATAATTGCATGCCTTCCTGAAGACAATATATATATATATATATATATATATATATATATATATATCAGGCCTCTCTCTTGAATTCATTCATAACACCGTGTGAAGTCTGTTTGCTAAAATTTCAACTAAACATCTTGAATATGTTTTGCTGAAGATCATCATAATAGAAAAGTTAAAGTATTGAAATCATGAAGGAATAGTTATGTCATAAAGAAAATTGCATAATTGATAAGTGAGACTGACTAATACACTGAAGGTGTCTAGCCTCAAGGGTTTTTTTTTAAAATACATTGTACAAGAAGGAAAGTCATTTGGCCCCTAATATTGAAAGATATTGCCTATTATAACAGCAAACTGTAAGCTCTGGTTTGATTCTATGTTCACTTGAGCAAAAAGGACCTTTCAGTATTTAAGTGAATATCCCTGTC
This sequence comes from Pinus albicaulis, assembly GCA_034641835.2. Classification (NCBI taxonomy): domain Eukaryota; kingdom Viridiplantae; phylum Streptophyta; class Pinopsida; order Pinales; family Pinaceae; genus Pinus; species Pinus albicaulis. Next base: position 854,751,832 of record CM076570.1, read on the forward strand.
AACAGTCTAGCATAGATTACCAACAATAGGCAGTAAAAAGTGAACCACAACAATAAAAGATATATTGGGATCATCACAATTGAATAGATGAGTACTGTAGATGTGCATTGCGAAAAAAGACTTACTCCATCTACAACCCTCCTCAATGGATATGCATCGTAGATAAAGATTATAATCTAGACTGAAGTATAGCTGAAGCAAGCTTGATATGACACATGGAGCATTCACAATCTCCAAATATTGATCCAATAATGCATCTATGATTATACAAGTCTGATTATATATGGCGATCATCACCTACACTCTATACAAGTTCAATAAGTCTCAAAAGTGTTCTCTCAACACCAGTTTGGAGTAGCAGGGTACAAAGTCAGAAGAAGAAGGCCTAAACACATTTTAGAGAGAGGAAATGCAAAGATAGAATCGAACCCTTTGCCATTGATGTCAAAGGGGGAGGAAAAGCAAACAAAAAAAGGAGCAAAGGATATGTTGCCATCAATTCCAAAGGGGGACATTGTTGGAAATGTTGTCATTGATGGCAAAGGAGTTGGCAAAGGAGGAGCATATGAAACAACAACTAGGCAAAGAGAGAAGCAAAGTTGCAGAGAATAGAGGTAGCATAGATGGAACAAAGGCAGTAGGGGATAGATGAGGTGGTGCTTCATAGTAGTGAGGGTAGAGTTTATGTAATTTGATTGTAAGTGCATATATGAAGAATTGATTCCGAGTTATGTGTATGACTAGATTTTTATTCTGTGTGAAGTTGACACTAAGAGTAGAGTTCGGAGGTTCGGAACTGCTCAAGGACCTACAAGGACTACACAGAGCTGCATAGTGCTGAAGAGTAGAGGCAGAGGAATAGAAGGCCATTACTTTGAATACCTGGCCGAGGACTAAAAGTTGTAAGTAATGTCATTGTATAAATAAGGAATTTTTTCATTGTTACTATGTATTTTCTGAGTCAAATTCTGTGTAGAATGTTTTGAATCCCTGTGATTAACTGTGAATATAGAACCTGCAATAGACCTCTAAATTGAGACTCTGCATTCAACGAAAGAATTAGTGTTAATAATACCGATATTGCAGTTCAGGTTGGATGTGAGGGCATAACTTATAAGTAATAAATCCTATTATGCATTACCAGTGATACGGGATCAATGCTAAGGATTGATTGGAGTTACTGTGGATTTGGGTCAGAGAATACTAAATATAGAGTCAATTTGTGCTCAAATAAGTGCTAAGGGTTTTAATAAAAGCCTGTTGGTACTTCGAATTGTATTATATTGAAATATTTGTATTAGGAGTCGAGGTGTGGAGATGAAGTTCATCATCCATAGTTAATTGGTTGGGTTAATTAACCCTGTCCGAATGTTGAATTGAGGCTGCAGTGTTGAAGGAAAGGCTGAATGCGAATTTAGAGGAGAATGGAACCCTGAGTAATAGTGTAACTGAGAAGTTTGAATAGTAAACCCAGAGGTCGAAACCCAGCGGTTTCACGCAGTTTAGAAGTGGTAAATAAAATCGTTGAGAAAAACGTGATGTATGCCAGGAGATGACACATGGACACAAATGGTATTGGAATACCATTCACATCACATAAATTTTGTGAATTAACACTTGGGTATTTAAATCACGCGATATTGGTTTATGGTCATCGGATCATCTAGGACCAAGCGATGAACTAACCACCGTCGGATGCGGAAGGTTCGTTAGCACTGGGCCCCAACTTTGATGTACGTTGATGATTGTCGGTTTAAGGAAGGCCAAGGTTTATATGAATTATCATAACTAGAGGTTCATGCTACATTTATTATTTCTGGCTAAGGTCTATTGCAGTTAATATATGCTATGAAGGTTTTAAGATATGATTCATCCAACTATATGGTATGGTTGACTTATATCAAAGGCACGCTATGAATGTGGATTATTATATCTTGTTCAAACATTATTAAGGTGCTTGTTATAAAGACTAAGACTTATAAAAGATGGAGATATAGTCTCGGCACATCATTCAAATAAAACAAAGGTCTTATAGTGCAGTGCTTATTTAAAATACCAAAGGTCATATTCAGAGGACCTTTTGTCATCGGACTACAGAAATTCATTCATCAAATTCCTTGAATTTGATTAATGAATTAGAAAGTTAGAAATAAAAGAAGAGGCCCAGTACTTGTGTGATCGAATGTTATTAATCATTGTTTATATAGCCCGAAGATTGGGTTTAAAATCAAGGTTTATAAAGCTTGAATTGGTGTTGTTTTTTAAACCATTGGCAAACGCATATATTATAATGAATCGAAGTTTATATTCCAAGACGTGAAGCATTATAATAAATTGAATTGAGAGAAGAGTTTATTAACATTGTGGGACCCTCACGAATTGCATTGGAGAAAACATAATAGTGGAACATGTTAATAAAAGTTGCGATGGTGATTGCGGACCCGATGTGTTTATGAACTGTGATTCATATGTGCTTGAGTTCCGACTTAAAAGGCATCAATGTAGGCCATTGCATCGGAAAAAAGTGGAACATCAGAGCATTCTATTGAAAGCTGCGATTCCGATTAATCGCTTCGGGTCTTTCGCAAAAGCATTCATCGCATAGAAACATTTGCAAATGCATCAATCACATCGGAGTAAGGGCATCGCATCGAAGCATTTGCAAATGCATCAATCGCAATTGCAATGTGAATTCCGTATCTCATCAACAAAGTTTCCCATTAAAATTTAGCAAACATATAGAGTCTAAACAATTATTTAATTACATATGAATTTGAATCATAAAATTTAGCAGTAGCCTAAAAAAACCACAGAATAACCTAGAAATTCCCCTAAGATTATGAAAAATTCCACCAAATATTTTTGAAAAAAATCTGGTAAGATTATGAAAAAATCCGGCAAAGATTTTTGAAAATCTGGGTTATAGTCATTAAAGGTCAGTATTTTGGGTGCTATAAGAGATTTTGATGGTGCTGAATCTATTTCCATTATCAAAAATGCAATTCAAACACTCCAACTACCAGATTTTTTGAAAATATTACTACCAGATTTTTTGAAAATATTTTACCACATTCCAGGCTATTTTGATGCATAAGAATACAATTATATTTTATATTTTATACCACACTTTTGTAAATAAATTTATTTATAGTGATTTTAATTATATATTATTTTTTTCAAATATTTAGAATGTACAAGGCACTACGGGCGATAGGGAATTCTATTTAATGCACGAAGTACATCGACCCCTGTATTATTGGGGCATCCGACAAAAGAATTGCATGGTTGCTGGTTGAGGTGGACTATGCTAGCGGCCTCTCTGGCGATGTGGACCTTATCTGGGGCAATCGATGCCATAGAAAGCACATCGACTATTGGGGTATTCCATTTCGATGCTTGATCTTCCACAGGACTGGGCATCTTCAAGAGAATTTTCCCTTACGTCCTAGGTATGATCGCAACAATAGAGCCTATGATGCGGGTCTACGTCAGGCTGATGGTCGAACCGACACTACAGGAGACAACATGCTAGGTAATCCTATATCTTTGTCTTCTGATGAAGATGCTTTTATGTCTTCTCGTGAACAAACTGAACGTACTACACAAGTGCATGGGGAAAACGAATTGGTATCTGGGCTTTCTGAACCTTTAACAACCCAATATAGATTGTTGCTACCCGAGGAAGAGGTGAACCTGTGGGTTAGTGTTGTGGTGCTACCAGATTTACCCATCCCGCCTACCTATTCCCAATTACCCTGCGACCAACCAGTTTCATCCTGTCATTTCAGCCATCCGCTCTCTAAACCCATCAACTTTGTTGTTGGGAAATCCTCGTCTGTGAGGTATAAAAATGCATCTGATGATCACACCAGTTATACCGTGCCTATCCCTACCAATCCTATCAAAGAATCACATGCATCTGATCCCCTTGCCTACTCTGATGATCTTAATGACACCCCTATTAACTCAGTCGATCTCACCGATTCCCCTAGGAACTCGGTGGCGAGTGACCTAGAATCGATCATGGGTAATCCTAACATTGACCTTGTTGCCCTCACTGTCATTGATCGACCCCCTAATCAGCCTTCCCTTCCCCAATTATCCATTTCAAATGTCACAATCCAGAAATCATCCAAGATTTCTAACAAAAATCCCAAAGGGAAACTTAAAGTTGTAGCCCTGTTCTCGGAAGGGGATGAAAATCTCATGAACGTTCCAATTGCTACGGCAGAGGTTATCTCCATGACACCACGGGCACTTAGAGCAAGCCACCTGAATACTGTGGAACCATGAATCAAATCATATCAATGAACATTAGGGGGGTTGGCAATGACTCCAAAATACATTGCCTCAGAGATTTTTTTTCTTCTATCGACTCTTTTATTATTCTATGTCAAGAGACTTTGCGTTGTCGTGATAAGGCGATTAAAGTTTTTTTGAGTCTTATGCTCGGATGGCATGCTGTGGCAGTCGATGCTATTGGTCAATTGTGGGGCACCATTGCAATGCGGAATCCATCCAAGGTTGATTTAAAAGCCTATATTTTCTTTGGTGGTATGATACTAAATGGCCATCTGCGTGGTAACGAAGGGATTTTCAGCATAGTTAACCTTTATGTTCCATATCACAACAAAATAGTTTTTTGGGATCGTATGCAGGCCTCTGGTATTCTATCCCTTCAAAATATTATTATCATGGGAGATTTTAACTCCACGGTGCAGGTGGATGATATATGGGGTTCGTGTGCCAGATTGGATCCTATATCGGGGATGCTTAATGATATGTTTCACGCACACCAAATAATTGACATCAAGCCTGTTCCTCGTTTGCCTACATGGACTAAAAAAGGGGTCGGTGATGCTTTCATTGGGAAAAGGATTGATCAGCCCATGGTAAAGGAAAAAATTATTCAATGTCTTGAGGGGCCCCAGACGGTGATCCACGTCTCTGATATATCCGATCACATGCCCATTTCATTCTTGTGGAAGCTGGGGGCACAGAACAAGGGGACGAATTTTGAATTTAACAGAGCCTATCTGCTGGAGGAGGAGTTTTTGCAATTGATTAATGACTTGTGGAATGAATTAATTGAAGGTCTGGATTTCACAGTTTGGGAAAGATTTCAATATAAAATGCAATAGATTAAGAGAGGAACGAAAACTTGGGAAATTTCCAAGAAGAGGGCTCTCAGAGTAGAAATGATTTCTATTTCTCAGAAGATAAAGGATATATACTATTGCATGACCTCTAATGCTCCAGATGATGGCACATATAGACTGTTGAAGGAATTGGGCGATAGAAAAAGGGAAATTCTCCACAGTGAAGACACTATGTGGAAGCTCAAGAGCAGGATAAAGTGGATAAAGGAGGGGGATCTTAACACCAGATTTTTTCATAAATGTGATAATGAGAGGAGAAAAAAGAATTATATTTGGAAAATCAGGAGAGAGGATAGATCATATGCCATCACAAATGCTGAGATTCAACGAGAAGCATACAGGCACTTTTCGAATTTTTATAAAGTTGATCCTGGTAATCGTGCTAACAATCAAAACTAGGTTCTAGAACATCTACAAAGGATGTTCGATGATGCTGGCCTAAACAAGTTGAATAGGCCAATTATGAAGGATGAGGTGCTCTCGGTCTTAAAATCCTTTTCTTCTAATAAATTTCCGGGGCCAGATGGATGGCCCTCGGAATTCTACCTGTTCTTTTTCGAGTTGATGGGATCAGAGATTACTGAAATGGTGGAATAGTCCAGAATGCAAGGACACATGCCGACCAACCTGAATTCAAACTTTATTTCTCTTATTCCTAAGGCATCAAATCCATCTACCTTTGCGGATTATAGGCTGATTGCATTATGTAATCTGATTTATAAAATCTCCTCAAAGATTATTGCAAATCACATTAAGGTCACTTTGGAAAAACATGTGTCAATGGAGCAATACGGTTTTTTAAAGGGATGGTCTATACATGATGTTGTTGCTGTCGCACAGGAGGTACTTCATACCATGCACACAGAAAAAGGGAGGCCCTTGTTATGAATTTTGATTTGTTCAAGGCCTACGATTCTGTGGGCTGGTCGTTCATCTGCCTGATTTTGCTCAAGATTTGTCTTACAATTCCCATCATCCAATGGATAATCTCTTGCATCACTTCAGTGTGATACACGGTGATTATTAATGGCATACCCACCAATTTTTTTGTGGTAGGCAGGGGTCTACGTCAGGGATGCGCCCTATCACCAATGATTTTCATTCTCATTATGGATAGCTTCAGCAGGATTATGTGCATGGTTGAGTTGAATGGTTTTATCTCTGGTTTCAAATTTTCTGAAGCTATCTCGTCCACACACTCTCTTTTTGTGGATGACATGTTGATATTTGGGTCACTTATCAGAAACCATTGGTTCTACACCCATTATATATTAATTCGATTTGTCACGGTGACTAGTCTATGTGTCAACAAGCACAAATCAGTTCTCATATACCAATATGGAGATAGGGATGAGATATCTTTTATTCCAGGATTCCTGGGGATAAATTACATGGCTTCTACTGAAGGATTTAAATATTTTGGATTTTTTATCAAGCCGTGAAACTATAGGAACTGGGATTGGGCCTGGCTTGTTGATAGATACAGGGATCACATTTGCAGGTGGATGCACTGATGGCTCTCCGTGGGGGGTCGTCTTATCATGGTGCAGACGGTTCTGTCCGAAATGGTCGTTTATTGGGCACATATTTTTTATTTGCCACAACATGTCATTGATGAGATTAACAAAATCTCTAGCCAATTTTTATGGGGTGGAAACTACACATCCCACAAATATCATTTGTGCAGTCTAAAGGTTTTGTGTAGGCCTAAATACCATGATGGATGGGGTATCCTTGACTTGAGAACCTTCAATTATGCTTTACTTGTTAAGTTCTTTTGGATAGCTCTGAATGGGATGGGTATTTGGAACAGGATTATTAATAGCAATATATTCATATGGACTGATTGTTGCATTTGATAAATCACGAGTTCTATTTTCACTAATAAGATTTCAGCCATATGGAGAAGGTTTGGAAAGGTGTTGCATCATGTTGCAGACAGATTGACTTGGCGATTTGGTGATGGCCATAAAATTCCTATTGGTTCCAGGGTGATTCATGGCATCAATGCTAATATGTGCATCTCTCCCAACCTTTCTCATCACCTATCACACCGAGGTATTGTTTACATTTCTCAGATTATTGCATATTGGTCATTTAGTGCCCCTGTTTTTAAGAATGCAGAACAACTCAATCTGATAGGTAATGATGCTATGTTGTGGGATCAACATATTGGCCTCATTCTTGGAGGTGGTTTATGTTATAATGCTGGTGGAGATACTAGAGCATGGGATGGCCCTCTATGTGGTAATTCGATCATTGTCCGTGACATATACTAGCATATCAATCGAAACAACTATGCTGGTCAGATTTCTATGACTTTCTCTAAATTCTGGAAATGGGGTATTCCTACCAAGATCATATTATTTGGGTGGTTGGTGTGGAAAGGTAAGATCCTAACCTGGGATAACTTGCTCAAAAGGGGGCAATATGTCCCTAATAGATGTGCTATTTGTCGTCAAGAGGAAGAGTCTATATCTCATCTTTTTTTCAATTGCCCCATTGTACTTCGCCTTTGGAGTTTATTCAGTGGACCCATGATAGATCTGACATGGGTGCCTACTGACTTCATATCATCAACTGATGAGTGGGGGAAACTGAAAGGAAATTACAAGCTCCTTCCCTTCTTTCTTATCTGGGAGGTTTGGTTGGCACGAAATATATTGATTTTTGACAATCTGCCTTTCAACATAGTTTATACATACTTAGCTATCAGGAGATGGATTGATGATCATCCCACTATCGATGACATCATTGTGGATGGCTCCATCAGAAATAGACCTCATGATATTTCCATCCCAACTTTTTTCTTTGATGGGGCCTACTTGGATGGCAACATTGGATGTGGGGCATGGGTCAAGTTGTGACAGAGAGAAAGGATTCATTTATATTGGAATGGTGGTCATGGGACTAATAGTAAAGCTGAGATCATGGCTAGATGGGGTGCTCTTTGAGCTTCCATTCATTTAAGACTTCCACACATAACTTTCTATGGGGACTCCAAGATGGTGGTGAATGTTATTATGGAAAATATACATATTTCTAACACTGCTCTACAAGGATGGTTGCAGTGGGTGAAATATATTTGGATGAGATTACAACGACCACCCATCAAGAATATTTACAGGGAGAATAACACCAGGGCAGATGGAATTTCCAAGAGGATCATCACTATAGAATTTGGTATCATTCATGTTCTTCACTACAGGGATGGGGCTATTATCTGGGAAAATTCTATTCCTCTACCCTGATGGGGTTTCCTTTTCATTTTTCATACTCATATCACTGTGATTATGCCTTTATTGTTACTTTTCTTTTCTCTCGGCCTACTATCAAGCGAGCTTGTCTATGTTGTTTTTATGATACATCAAGGTTGCCAGTCTTATTTTGTTTTTGGTATATGGTGTCCAACAAGCGAGCCTGTGTTTAACACTTCTACAAGCGAGCCTACCTGCAAGCGAGCCTGCATATGTTTAATGTTTTATAAAATGTATAGGGATGTCTTGCACCTACTTCAAGTGAGCCTTCATACAAGTGAGCATGCCTATGTTTATGTTTTAAATCATGTATTTGTATTGCCTTGCATTTGACACGAGTGTACTAGCATATGTTTTCAACATTCGCCTGAGGTATCCTCACCAACGCTTTTCTTCACCTCGGGTTTTCCAACATGCAAGGCTTCTCTGTATGAAATTATATATCTGATCTACTGGTTCAAGTATCTTTTCCACGGATCTAGTTTTCACACAAGAGAGCCTGTTGAGTTGCTATCTTTTTTCTTGTACCGGACCTGCTTTATGCCTTATGCGATGTATCTCATTTTCCTCCACAGGTAGGCCAGTATGGTAGAAGTTAATATTGCTAAGCCCAAATGCTACAGGTATATTTTAATCATGGTTTTCCTCTATTGTATCTATTTTTGTGATTGACATTGAGCTACAATTATATTGTAATGAGTGTATATACACTCTGAAATTAGCATGCCATAATAACGTGATTTTCTATCTTCCTTAGAAGAAATCCAGCTGGTTATTAGCACAAATGATATGGGACCTTCTCGCTATCATATGGATGAGAACGAAATTTTGTAAAAATGTACTGGCATATTTAATATATCAGTGTTTTTTTTCCTCCGAAAAAAAAAGAAAGTAAAACAAATAGTGTTACTTTCTAGCTATTAGATCTTTCATGGGTATTATTTCTATAGAAGTTATTCTCTTTATTTGGAAAAACATAGATTCCCTTTCTTTCTAATGGATTACTTGTAGGTAAAATTATTATAAGAAATTTGTTTATTAAAATAATTGTTTATCTAGAATTTCAAGCAATATGTTTTTTTATAAAAAATGCTGATATTAAAATGAAAATGTTTAAGGTATTGAAATAATAATTATCCTAGACTATTCAAATGTTTGAAAAAAAATAATTAGAATTAATAAATTAGAAATTGGAAATTTGATTTATTTAAAAAATTAATTATAAATGTGAATTAGACATGTGCATTTTCTTTTCTTAGAAATCATTTTGTTTTCCTTTGCATCTCAAATGACAACCATTCATCATTGGTCAAAATTCAATCTCATTTATAACATCTTCTATATTTCATACAATATTAGTTATTTATTCCACTTTTGAAAAAAAAACACATGAGAAAGTAGACTTTTTTTCAAAATATAGCTATTATATATATGTCCAATATTATTATTTAAAACTGGAGTTTTCCAAATCGTCTCCAATTTGGCAATTTGTTATTAAAAATATGAGAAGAATAAATTAATATATAATTAAAATCGCTTTAGATTCTAAAATATTTGGAAAAAAATTAATATATAATTAAAATCACTATATGAATATTTCTTTATTAAAAAAATAATTGTATAACATATAAAAATTGTGTATATGTTTTATGATTCAAATTTATATGAAATAAGTGTATGAGGTGCACTCTATTTGTTTGTTAAATTCTACGTAGAAAATTTGTTGATGAAACATGTAGTTCTACTTTCGAGAAGTAAGATATTTTATGAATATTATTGCCAAAAAAGATATTATACTTATTTGGAGAAACATAAATTCCCTTCATTTCTACTATATTACTAGTAAGTAAAATTATTGTGAAAATATGTTTATTAAAATATTTTTTTAGCTAGATTTTCAAAAATATGTTTGTTATAAAAAAAATTAATATTAAATGAAAATGTTGAAGTTATTGAATAATAATTAGCCTCAACTATTCTTTGATGTTTTAAATGTTTTATAGTTACTATTCATTCAAATATCAGTTTTTTAATTATTTATTTGAAATTTTACCTATAAAGGTCTCAATTATAAAAAGTTATCAATATCATTAAGATTTTTCTTCCATTCAAATTGGTTTAAATTTAGATCACATAACATATCACATGTGTTTTCATCTATGTTCTTCCATATGCTATCAACTTATGGTGTTGGAACATATTATTTTCACATGTTGGCTTCTTTGGAAGATATTCTTTGTGCATGTGGGCTTCTTTAAAGTGGATTTTGGAGGATTGAGATGCGGAAGAGGTGAGGTTTGGTTAGTTTGGATTACATGTGATTGAGTGGTGTTGTCGGAAAATTAATGTCAAAAATATAATCTAGTGCCTCGTGCATTGTTTCTCTTTTCTAACTGAAATTTTTTCTAAGGTCTATGATAATAAACTTTATTCTAGAAAATATCTTGGCCAATATTTAGTAGACTTGAGAGATACTTTGATCCATATTTATGCAGGAACAAAATAATATACATAAATAAACATAAACACAGATATGCAATGTAAATAATTTTTCATTTCATTAATATCAAATAATAGAAATATGCTTACAGACATAATGGAAAATAAACTAGCTAGGGCGCTGGTAGTGTATCTCTAAGAAGAGATGTGGTGACTACAGGCCTTTGAACCATGTTAAAATGAGGCTAAAGGGTATATTTATTATTGATAAATAAGGGAAAACCATAAACATCCAAAAACCTAACCTTATGAGATGAAACGCCAAAAATATGGGCCCCATTTGGGTAAATTTGTTTTTCAACTTCCCAAGGATGTAACTTTGGCATACGATCTTTATTTGATGTGCCCCATACCTCGTTAGAAAGATATATTCAAGGAATAAAAATTTTGATGTGATAAAAATTGGTCTAATAGATCATATTACTCTCGGTATTCCCAAAAAACATCGTTTAGGGCCTCAAAATAGCTCTAGAAGTTCAGGACCCGAAAAACTGCTAAAAATAGTAAGTGCTGCCAAAACTGAAAAATTGGAAGAATTGATGGCGGGGGTTCAAATGGAATAGGTTGGAGGCCACCAATATCTACCTAGATAATTAGGGCCTCCAAACGTCTCCGGAAGGTCAGGACCCGAAAACCTGCTAAAAATAGCAAGTTGTGCTAAACCTGAAAAACTGAAAGATTTGTTGGTGTGGGTCCAAATGGAATAGGTGGGTGGCCACCAATATCCACCTCGATCATTCCTCCCTCCTTAGGAATCAATGGTACCCATTGTGTTAAGTTCCTCCATGAGATAAAAATTCTGCTGAACTTGGTATTGGATTTGTCTAGGATGTTGTGGACCTGCTGGATGCATTCAATAAATTTGGTTGCCTCAGATAGTACATGTGTGGATTTTGTCTGTGTGGTCGCATGAGGTAAGAAAATATCAGGCGGTGGTACGCTTGGGTTCATATCAATGGAGTTCTTTACGTGATAGTGTAGAGGAACCTTTGTGGGTGAGAATTAAATGTCCTTGTATTCCTCCATGGGTTTGTCCACCTGCTGTTGTTGTGCAGGGGAGCCCTGTTTCGAGGCTATGACCACAATCTTCTTCTTTCCTTGTGGTCGAATCATAATGCAAATAAATCTCTTGTTCTGGGAAACAATCTTATTGTGTTTTTTTGTAGTAGTCAAAGAGATGGCAAGAAGCGGTACTACCTCCGATATCATGTACAAGTTATTTCCCAAAGTAATAATAATAGCACAAGGCCTAGACTCATACGCAGCATGTCACCTCCACAAGTATGGTTGGCCCAATAGTACATCAGCTACATCAAGTGGAACAACATCACACAATACTTCATCCATGAATGGCTTGATGATGTATGGAAGACGACATTACTGGCAGACGCAGAGATCTCTCCCTGGGTGAAGCCACCTGATGGTATACAACTGCAGGTGTGCTATGGTTGGTAGGTAAAAACGCTTCACGACCTCTGCTGAAATGAGGTTCTTTTGGGTTCTGCTATCGACAAGAAATTGAAATGGAGAGCCCTTCACCCACATCTACGAATGGAAGAGGCACTCCCCCTCCTCTGGATCATCGTGATCCTCCCTCTTGAGCTTGATGGTGGAAAAAATGGCACTGGGGTCCGCATAAATGATCTTCTTTCCTTTGCCATCTCCCTTGTCTAGTTTTGGCTCAGGATCAAAACATGCATCTGATTCGGGTGCCTTCAATTCGGCTACCAACGACTGTTTGGCATGACACTCATTTCTGCTGTGAGTGGGGTTGTTATGAAATTTACACCACTTCCCCATGTCCTTGTTTGGATTTTTGGTGGTTTTTTGAGTGGCCCCACTTTGGCTTTTCTCCCTGTTCTATGGTTCAGGGGTGACTTTCCCTAATGCTATATTCGCGGATCCAAAGTCTCGCTTCTTCTCCCTAAATTTTTTCTTGATCTTGGCGGCATAGCAATATGCCATGCCAAGCGAGGTAATTTTGAGGAACTACATTTCCTCCTAAATGTGTCTGTGAAAACGATTATGGCACTTGAGCACCAAATGTCTCTCTAAATCTTTAATACCCAACTTTTTGCGCAGGGTATGGAAAAAAATCATTAGTTTGTGCACATCTTCATCCCTTTGTTTCTACAACGTGGTCCATTGGATGTACTTTTCCTCATAACTCACCACGGGGTAATATTGTTCCTTGATTTCATCTCGGAAAGAATTCCAAGTGGGTGTGGCTGAGAACAGAGAGGTTTCCTTCTCGTCCTTTTACTCACACTAAGTTTCCCACCAGTCTTTGACATAGGGGGCAGCTTTGAGTAGTGCAAAAATAATATTTTCTCGGTCGGAGAAATCATGGGCCGAGAAATACCCTTCTAGAAAATTAAAACATCTATCTACGATGTATGAATCTATCTGGCCTTCAAATACAGGAATGTCAAATTTTACCTGTACCGTCAAGGGAGTAGCACCTCTAGAGTGGTTTTTGGATATAGATGTGTCATAGGTGGCCAGTCATTGAAGGAGCTGAGAAAATTTATCCATCATCGCGTTTCTTTGTTACTCGAGGGCCTCCTAGAGAAATATTTTGATAGGATATCTTACTTCCTCATCTTTATTTTCTTCCACCATTGGAGGTCATCGGGGCTTGTGAGTCTCATCTTGCAAGGGTTCAACCAGGTCAAGCTCTAAGTCCTTATACCCTGACCTTTTTGGGGACATGCAAAGAAAAAGGGAGAAAGAGCAGACCACTCTGATACCACTAATACAGATTTATGTAGGAACACAATAATATACCGAAATAAACATAAACACATAGATGCAATGGAAATAATATCTCATTTCATTAATATCAAATAACAGAAATATGCTTACAACATAATGGAAAATAAACTATCTAGGGCGCTAGTAGCGTATCTATGAGAAGATATGTGGAAGATACATGCCTCTGAATTGTGTTACAATGAGGCTCTAGGTCCTATTTATTATTGAGAAATAATGGAAAAACCTAAACATTGAAAAACCTAACCCTAGGAGATGAAACACCAAAACTATGGGCCTCGTTTGGGTAAATTAGTGTTTCAACTTCTCGGGGATGTAACTTTGGCATACGATCTTCGTTCAACACGCAACATACCTCGTTAGAAATATATATCCGAGGACTACAACTTTGGATGTGCATGACAATATTCCTTGAACCCATGTTGCTCCCAGGTTTCCAAAAAAACGTCGTTTAGGGCCTCAAAACGGCTCTGTAAGTTAAGGACCCAAAAAACTGCTAAAAATAGTAAGTTGTGCCAAAACTAAAAAATTGAAAGAGCTAATGGTGGGGGTTCAAATGGAATAGGTGGGTGGCCACTAATATCCACCTCGATCATTAGGCCCTCCAAACAGCTCCAGAAGTTCAGGACCTGAAAACCTGCTAAAAATAGTAAGTTGTGCTGAAACTGAAAAATTGAAAGAACTGATGGTGTGGGTCCAATTGGAATATGTTGGTGGCCACCAATATCCACATGGATCATACTTCAATGAGATTCATTCCCTTGGGTCATGACCCAGGATCACCATTTGTGTTATCTCCAACTGTGAATTCAACCTTTTGAGAATAGAAACTCATATTGCAATTTTTCAAGCATCATAATCAAAGGATGGAGTTAACATGGCAGCTCAAACAACCCATAAGGGAAAAGTATATTTTATCTAGCTCAAGCTACCTATTCATAAAAGAATACCTTTTGGTAATATGACTGGAAAAATGAAAACATTCGAGATGCAAGGGAATGGAAAGGAATAGTGGGAGATTTACACCACTAAACTAAAAATGAGTCATGTTTGACTCAAGGAAGAAAAGGAGTGAAATTTTCTTGTTAAAAAACTGCAATTGACACCATTGAATTTGGAATATTGAATTGAATCCTTGGTGAAGAGGGTGGATGTGGATTATCTCTTTCTTCAAAGACACCCCATACTTTCAAGTTTCACCTAACCCCATTCAAAATCCTTTATGTAAGGGGTTGCGTGTTTCTTATATATTTTTCAGAAGGCTCCAAGAGCTTGCACATGTCCACAAATTTTGTTGTGTGTTGTGGTGAATACATGAGTTTGTCATTGAAGACACTTGAATGTTGGTGGGGGTAATATCGCAACACCTAAATTCCACACACCTTACCCCTATCTAGGAGAAAGTGCAACTAACATCATCACTTCTCAATTCTTTCGCTAATAGGTCGCATGTGGGTTATGTAGTCCCTCAAAGAATCCCCTTATTTTAACTTGCCTCCAACTGCTAAATTGTTGTTACATGTACTAGAACATCCATTTGTTGCATGTACTAGCACATTCATGAACAACGACACAAACACAACCTTGACATTGGAGAGACTTGAATATTTCTCATTGGAGATACTTGAATATTGGTAGGGACAACATCAAAAACAAAAATTTTCTTACCCTTCAACCCACCTTTCACTTAGGATGGAATTTTAATTAGATCATTTTCAGAGACAAATTATCAGTTTTTGGTTATTTAGCAATGCCATCCATAAGGATGAGGCACAGTGCATAGTCGTGGGAAATTTTGTTGGAAATTTGAATAGTTACTCCTCAAGCCTAGTAAATAATCCAAAGAAATTTTATCTTCAATCCCTTATAACAAAAACTATTATCCATTGCATTATGAATTAAAGATCATATGAAATTACTTGTGCTACGAAATTTTTTATTTAAATAATTTAATTATAATAATTGGGAATGGTGCACTTCTTAATCAAGTAGGATATATGATATTGCCTCAACACTATTTTTGTTTATCTATCTCTTTCCTATTAATAATGACATACTAATATTTATGTTGTTATTGGGTCATGATAGAATGAATTTTGAAGAAAGGATATATGCTATTGCCTCATCACAATTTGTTTTATTTCTCTCTTTCCTATTAATGATGACATACTAATATTTATGTTGTTATTGAGTCATGATAGAATAAATTTTGAAGAAATTTTTAAATTCTATATAGCGATAACTCATTTGGTGTTTTATCATTTATATTGACCTTCAATATATAGGTTGGCATTTACGAGATGTCATGTGAAAATTTTTATTATTGTAGCAAGCAACAGTTTTAATTGTTGTTCGATAGGAAATTTTATATAAGGTTCCCCAAATGTTGAATTGTTTTAGAGTGACAAATTCAGATTTCGTAAACTTTAAAGATCCCTTCAATTGTCACATTTTCAATATCACAAAATGCAACCCATTGTCAAGAGTCATAGAAACTTCCAAATACAAAAAAATCCTTTCATCAAATTCTTAACCCACTAGCGTAAATATCATAATTATATACCATACTTAAGCTGATTAGTAGTCTCTTATGAAGTAAAATCTGTCATAGTGATAAGTTGCTATACCATTAATAGAGTGCACTAATAATCAGAGTAATTAGTAGTATGGATGGGATAACTATTACATAGGGTTCTTTAACATAAAAAAATTGGATTGGAGGTTGATACTGCAAGTCAACTACCAAGCAGTCTCTAATATGTTTATAAACTTTGACATAGTTTAAATCGAGAAATCCTACTTGAACTATGTTGAACTATGCAAATATATGTAATAACTATGTTCTTAGAATTAAGCTTGACATTTCACTTCGTTGATAAGGTGTTTCTGAACTGTAATATTCATCACAAGGATTATTTGTTTAGGACTCTGGGGATTATAGGAAGTTTTTGATATGTACCTTTTAGGATTCAGTTCCATTTTTTCTTTTATTTATCTATTAGTGGCACCATGGCAACAGTGTCCCCATGTACCACAAGAAAACATACATGTATTGGTTTCTACAATTGGCATGTACATACTAGAGATATTATAGAGAAGTACACATTATTAGTGAACATACTTTTGAAAAAACAAATATTAATTGGATTCCTCAAACTACTATCCTTCCTAACTGTTGTAGCTCTATTGTGCAAAGTTTAAATTTCAAAGTTTTATTAGACAAACACCATTAAAGAAACAAAATTGCATGCAATTTTTACTTCTTCCTTCTATGCTGGTCTTTCCTATCTTATCACCTTACAGTGTTTCCTTTGCAACATGTGGTGTAGTTGCTAGTTTAAATATTTTTAAAACAAGTGCTATATTGTTGCTTGTCTTTGTCATTTTGCAAAAAATATAGTGAAAATATATGATCACAATTGTTATATATTAAAAGAATTAGTTAAATGTATCTTCTTATTGAAAATTATTATAGACATACAACTATGAATGATGTCATAACATTGTTTGCACAATCCCTAAAGCTATACACATTTTTCCAATAAAAATTTCATCATTTAGTCAAACTAGCTATATTACAGATTTTATGAAAACAAAATAATAAAAGCACTTGAATTGGTCATTAGCCTATAATACTTTTTTTGGGAATCAGTTTTATTCCATGAGAATAATTTAGTCATGTTCTTTGTGCTTTTCAGAACTAAGTAATGTGAATTTTTCAATAGGAGTTATGTTTTTTAAAATAAAAATCAATAATAATTTATTGCAAAAGTTGAATTTAGCATGAAAGGTGGCTTTGAGGTATGGATTTTGGATCCAATCTTCCTTATCAATTATAGGAATTTCAACCAAGAAAATGATTATTAATATAATCTAGGAGATATAAATAACTCCCATTTCACAATTAGGAAATTATATACAATTTAAATTTAAATTTCACTAGTAGAGATTCATTTAAATTAAAGAATAGTAAGAATAAGAGGTCACTATATCATTTTTCCACATATATAATTATAAGCACTTTGATAATGTTTGTTTTTTATTTACGCAAATATATTCTCTCATATCATATTAGGAGTTTTGTACAACTAATCATTATTGGTATGCTTTCTTATTGTGCCCTCCATCTATATTGGGTTTTTCATTTGTTCCTAAATCAATGTTATTTCCCAAGGAAAAAAAAGGTTAATTTTATTTATATATGAATGAAGAAAATTACAGTTTCTATATACATTGTGTGCATATATTCTATGAAAGTAACTGAATAGAAGGGAAAATATATCTTCTCCAAAATCAAATGTTTTTCTAAATTACATATTATAAAAAATGATTATGTTGTGTGTGTGTGTGTGTGTGTGTATATACACTCAAGTGAGCTTAATTACTAATAAAATTAATATTTATTAAAATGATGAAAAAGTGCCCCACATCACATATGAGGTATCATAACATAAAAATAATTATCAAACAAAGAAATTCTCATATAGGATAGAAGAATACAACATTGGTTTATTCCATGTTGTGCCTAGTGGGACACAAAATCCCTTTATATTGCTATTAACTCTAGCTTCAATATCACATTATTTTAAACTACCTAATAACTACGATCTTAATAAATAACCCCTAAATTCAACTTCTAACATGTGCATCACTAATAAATAACTAATATTTTATATTTATCATGATGTCACTAAGTTAAAATTATCCCAGAATCGCCATTTATAAGATATAAAAATTGTTCATTTATGACCAGATGAAATGTCCCAATCATTTTTACCCTTTAACTCATATACCTTAAGCTACGTCTTTATTATTCCCTGTCGTAGGCATGATGAGGACTATAATAATCGAAGATGTGTATTTGAAATTATTAGCCCCTCAAATAACAAAACTTAAACCAAATTAAACCAAACTTTTTAACATGACCATGTATATTTTTCTTTCATGGTTTTGGCCTCTTTCCGAGGTTGGGAGGATTTAACTATATGTTATATTTATCCCTTTCCTTAATATTTTGACACATTTTTAAAGTGAAGAACTAATGCTACCATTATTTTGAAGACATTAAATTCTATGGGTTAGTTTTTTTCCATTTCCTATGGTTTATAATTTGTTTTAGGTTGACATCTGCCTCTCTCGATGGAATTTATGAGGTAGCGTGGCATATTCTACCTGTCTGTCTCTCTAGGATTTGGGTGGAAAAATGAAACATATTATTCCTTGCAACACCCTCTTGTCATTCCCTCTCATTGAAATTCCATGAGTTCACTAGAGAGAACCCTCCTACAATTCCCTGAGTTCACTAAAGAAAGAAGTATCAACTAGAGATAAGTATCAATAGTGGTAAGTGCATGTTCAAGCCTTTTCTCTGTTTAGCACTAGTGAATCGACCCATTTCCTCCAATCCTGATAGTAGCCTTGTGAAACCCATATTAATATACCTATATTTTTCATAGAGATTTGCTAGAAATAGCCTGTCGATCTGGCCAACAAACAGGCATAGCAGGAATAGGAGGAATTGCTGAAGAACTGTTGTAGAACTGTTAGTTGCTTCAAAGGGCTAAACAATGTGTAGGAAACCTGTATATTCCCTTACAATGAACACACTTACTAACGTTTCCCTACCCGACTCTGTGGATTCCATTGCCTCGGTTACGCAAGAAGCCGATGGACTACTGCTTCTAAGGATCAAATTCCTTCTGCTACGTGATTCCTAGTCTAGGGCTCCAGGTTTGTCTAGTTATAGTAGGTAAAGGAATAAATAAAGGAAGGGGATAGTGATTAGAAGCTATACCTCACTGCACTGCTACTCGAGTGTTCCTAGCTAACTTCATCCAATTAAGGGTGCTTTCCTAGCAAGTACATATTTCGATAAGCTCCAACCGCATATCATCAAATATGGGATTTTTCGATAAGCTCCAGCCAAATAGCATCAAATTGGTTAACTCGTCAGTTGGATTTGGAACCAAATCTTATATAACTGGAAAAAGGGTTGCTACCTTATACTACAGCTACCCACGCTACAGATGCTCAGTAAATTTCTACTATTGGTTCTTCTGATGATGCCACTAATACAAGGTCTAAAACCTATAACTATGAGATTTCTAACCATTAATCGAGAAATAATGTTGATACCTTGAGTGCTGGTCCCGCTTAGCAAATGATTGGTAAATAAGAAAGTAATAACCTAGAATTTAGTTACTAAGTGGTGTCTCACCCCCTTCCAAGATGAGGTTTGAGTGAATGCTATATTTTTCCCTTCTTATCTATTCCCACCTATCAAATTTACCTTATCCTAATTAATTACCACCTATTGATCTAGGAATGATGAGGCTTAATCCCTTACTCCTTTACCTTACCTTTTTTCACAAATATTGAACCAGTCTTTTGGGGAAGTGTTCCTAGGTGAAAATCTCCATCAATGTGATGAAAATCACAATGTAGAATGTCATAAAATATGAGGTGTACCAGGTTTAGTTAAGTAATAGAAGACACTTTGAGTTACTAAGAGAATGTAAGCTCCAAATCTCTCTCTATATAAAGAAATTTACATCAGGACCAAGATTCAACAAGAGTTATTAGGATGTTCCAAGAAAGGTTTCAGAATTATCCTTAATGATGTCAAAGCCATGTGTACCTCCTTCCATTTCATCTATCACTAGGTGAAAGTTCTTGCTATATGTGGATGAATCTATGACTCCACTGTGTTAAGGAATTGCATTCATCTTTTGGCCATAGAATTGGAATTTGTGGCCCTCACTGAGTTCTTTGTTTTAACATTAAGATAAATTATGTTGAAACTTGTATTGTGCTCGAGTTAGTTTTTTTGAGGTGTAATATCTACTTTGGTAACTAGGAGTGGTGGATTTTTCCACGAGGGTGCATAGGAGTGGGTCACTATTGTGCGATATATATCATCACGTTCTTTCGATATTCAATAGTGGCTTGGTATCCCGTCTTCGGAGTGACCTACTCTAAACTATTTTATTTTTTATTCATTTTATTTTTTATAGGGGTTTGTTATTTATTAGTTTCATTTTTGTAAGGAGACAAACTATATAGCAAGACTAAGTCACTTAACATCATACATTACCTATTCCATCTTCACCTGCTTCCGTGAGTGCAGCCGCTACGACTCCCCTAGTATCATCAACAAGCGAAATCGTTGTGCCATTTGTTGCCCCTGTCACTTCCTCAACTTCATTGTAGGCAATGCCACATGTTTTCAAATTTCCTTTCATGTCTTAGCCTAGTGTCTCATAGTCCATTGAATCTTCACAACCTTCCACAACTAGATTTTTTTCAGTGTTGGACATAATCCCATGTCTCCTGCTTGTAGTGGGTCTATTCTCATTTCTAGCATTCCCATGGGAAGTTCAGTTTTCCCTAGCACTAGGTTATGATATGGTTCGAATGAAGCCATAGGGTTTGGTTTTGTTCCTATGTGCTAGACCTGAAAACAATACCAAATGTAAACTCAATGCTCTGTCTCTAATTATTTTAGGAGTTTCTCATGGTGTAAGAGACTTGACCTTGTTTTTTTGAAGGTGAAGAAAAACATACTAGGATCTTATGGAATTCATTAGATAGAGATAACCCTTTAGATGATTGTTTATATCAATCAACTCTTTCCCAAAAAAAATTCTGCCAAACATATTGTACATATGTGATTTTTTTTTAGATGTCTATAGAATTGCATTCATCTTTTGTCCATAAAATTTGAATTTGTGGTTGCGACAAAGTTTTGTGTTTGAACATTAAGACAAATTGTGTTGAAACATGTGTTGTGTTGGAATTAGTGTTTGTGAGGTTTGGAGTTATGTTGGAGCTTAGAATTGAATTGGATCTCAGATTTATTTTGGATCTTGGATTTGCATCGTGACTTCAATTTTCCTTGAGAATTGCATTTGTATTGGAGCTCAGATTTTCTATATAAGTCTTGAATTTGTGTTCGGTTTGAATTTTGTTTTCCTAGGAATTTTTATAGACCTCACAACAATGCCAAATGTAAACTCAACGCTCTGTCTGAGATTATTTCTAGAGGTTATGATGGTGTAAGAGACTTGACCTTGTTTTTTTGAAGCTGAAGAAAAACATACTATGTTCTTATGGATTTCATTAGATAGAGATTCATCCTTTAGATGGTTGTTTATAGCAATCAAATCTTTCCCAAAAGTCTATTCTGCCAAATATATTGTACATATGGGATTTTTTTCTCAGATGTTGAGCTTATATATTTTGGTGACATTTTTCATTATATAACTTCAACGTTGGTACAAAATGGAAAACAATGACTTCAATACTAGGACACAACTTCAATACTAAGATTCATTGATTATGAGATGCTTGAGAAGACTGCCACCCTTTTTAGGCCAATATTATCATTGTTGGTGCTAGTCCATACCCCCAAGACATCGATTACCCTGAATTTGGGTATTTCTACAGACCTTATAATGGTATTCCTTTAAAAAATTTCTCTTTCCAACAACATTTATTTCTAACGAATCTTTACCTTCTATATATAATGACAATTTTTTTATTTTTCTTTTTAAAATATTTTAGCAAATTTGAGCTCCCAAAAGGCCCATGACATATGAATATAAAATAATCGTACTTATAAGTTCTCTATATAACAAATATTTAGCATATGCTAAGCTGGAATTCATAAGCTTTTGTTCCAGCTCTTAGCTTTAGCAAAGAATATTCAAAAAGTTAGGTCTTAGTTATATGTGTGTGTGTGTGTGTGTGTGTATAACACTAATAATTACATTAAAAATTTCTCTAAGCTTGACAAGGCAGTTTGTTTGGCTTGAGTCGAACAATCAACTACGTACCTCCTCGAGGCAGGAACTTCTTGCACTGCAACCCTCCTTGTTGTCTTTGAATTATCATTCTTAAACGGAAAATATTGCATATTTGAAGTGTGCAATATCTTCCACCATTTTAGACGTATAATTCATATACATTAACATAGAAATATTATACAACTTACGCTTATAAAAGTCAATACGAAAACTATGAAGGCGTGTTTATCCATGGCCATAAAAGGTATAGTTGTGTCAATATCTTCCTCATATAATCTTCCTCAAAAGGTGATTTTCCAAGATGATTAATTCACATAACTCAAAATATGTCTTAATTTACCTTTCAATTAGAAATCTTAGGCTATAAAGGTTGTGTATTATAATCAAATGAATACATAGGCATCTGAAAACCTGTTACGCTATTTAACCCCGTTAGTTCCCTATATTAGTAGCGTAGTCCCTTATTTTTGTTAGTGTATCCCACTTATTGTTATTGTTGTAACCCTATAGTCCCCATATTGTTATTATTGTGCCCCATAAAACCCCACTGTTGTTATTGTTGTGCCCTTACATTATTATTGATAGGTCAGCTAGGATTATATTATGACCTCATAAACTCCTATTTATATAAAGGAAGTTTTGTCATTTGAATCATCCAAGAATTGTTCATTTATGTAACGTAAAGGAGGTTTCCCCCTAGAAGTGGTTGAATTCTAAGGAGTTGATCTCTCTTTTCTTCTATTTTTGGAGTTGGTTTCATAACATTTGGTATAGGAGCTTTCGATTCTAGGGCTTTGTTGCTTCAAATAGGTCATCGTGGCATTTTCACTATAAAATTTTTCTACGAAGGTGAAAACACTAGAAAAAACCCTATTTGCGAAGAAATCTGGAGGAAGTTCATGTAAAAATTTTAGATCTTGGTTTGTAATATGTTTGGAGATATGATTTGTGGAAGTTAGAGTTTTCGGAGGCTCTTGAATTTAATCTCAAAGAAGTGACCTTGGAAAAATTGTCATAACTCTCTCTTTGAGCATCGGATTGGAATTATGTAAAATGTGACTGAAATTACATGGATTTTAGTTTCCTTTGTATCACTTTTAGAACCGAAGGAGGGAACGGTGAAATGTGGAAATTCGTACAAGTTCGCTTTACTGAACCATTCCATAATTAGGTTATTGTGGTATATTCAGCATAACTTTGTCTTGAGGAATCCAAATCAGGTAAGACCTGTGGCATTGGAAAGAAGACTTAGAGGGATATTTCAGGAACGAATATCAATTATTGGGGTTCTAAAGTTATATAGATACAATAGTTTCAATATAGAGATCCTCAAAAGAAAGAAAAAGGTGTGTGTTTTTTTTTCAAATTCCCTAAGTCTTTTTTGAAAAATCAGTTTGAAGTGTTTCCAAGGGCATATTCAAGCATAGATATCAATATTGGGTTCCAAAATGCCCCCTAAAAATAATTCAACAGCCATTAATCCCTCATACGACTCTACTATGACTCATGAAGAGGAAGAGGTACAACATGATATATAAAAATTACAAGAGCAAGTGCATGAAATTTCTCTCTCGCAAAGAGTAGCTAAAAAATAAATGGAAGTTTGAAGAAAGGCATGGAAGATAAGATGGATGGTTTGAAAAAATGCGTGGAATATAATATGGATGGTTTGAAGAAAGGCATAGAAGCTAAGATGGATGGTTTGAAGAATGGCATGGAAGCTAACATGGAAGACATAAAGAATGATCTAAAATCATACATGGAAGGTTTGAAGGAAGGTTTGACAAAGTTGATACAAGAAATGATTCCTAATGGTGAAGAGGTAGACAAGAAACTCATGATGAGAACAAAATAAATGTTAATCGTGATTTCATAAACTCTAATGCTGGATGTAAGACCCAACATATTCTAAAGATGGATATGAGAAATTTTTATGGCAAGGATCTTGTAACGTGGATACTATAGATGGAACAATATTTTGAGCTTCATAATGTGAAAAACACACAAAATTTACTCATTGCAACTTTAAATTTAGAACAAAATACATTTGTATGGTATTGGTAACTTTTATCTCATAAAAAAAAATTCACTTTGTCAATTTTTATGGAGTAAATGATAGCACATTATCAGGATACAAAGAGCAACACACTACAAGAAAAAAGCACATTGGTGAGGGTCATGCTTGTGACAGACCTTTAAGGTCCGTCACCAATGTCACATATGGTGAAGGTCCTTAAAAAACTGTCACTGTAAGTGTATATAGTGATGGTCCTTTATGGTCCGTCACCAAAGACACTTTCAATGACACTTTTGGTGAGGGTCCTTAAAGTCCCATCACTAATTCTCTCTTTGGTGACACTTCTAGTGAAAAACTTTTAATGACCCTCACCAATGTTATTTTTGTTACTTTTGGTGACAGTCAAAAAATGTCTGTCATCATTGATCATTAAAATACCGTCATTGTAAGTGTATATAGTGATGGTCCTTTATGGTCCGTCACCAAAGACATTTTCAATGACACTTTTGGTGAGGGTCGTTAAAGGCCCATCACTAATTCTCTCTTTGGTGACACTTCTAGTGATGAACTTTTAATGACGCTCACCAATTCTCTTTTTTTTACTTTTGGTGACGGTCAAAAAATGCCCATCATCATTGATCATTCCAATGAGTTTTTGATGACACTATGTGCCTGTTAATATCTTTTTTGGAAAAAGATAACGATTTAATACCATTATTGTGGAGTATTTTTTATAATATGTCCAAGGCCATAGTGGTTAGGGTCAATCAATTTTTTTATAAGTAATTAGTGTGTATCATTTCCCTCAAGTAATGACTAGTCGAATAGAGATTTCCTATGAGTCAACACATGATTCATATTAAGTTTATTATCTAGGAAATTCCCTTTAGATAAAGTTCCACTATTGTGTGTAGGAAATATACTATTTAATGCATAATCAAGCTTTAAAAATTCTATTAATGAGAAATACCTAACAATCCTCAACAATCTGGGCACACCTTAAATTAATGCTTTGGCACACTAACATTTCTTAGCACCCCACATGTCTTGGAACATCATTGTACCTAGAACATCTTGTGATGACACCGACACCCAAGCACATTGTGGCATGCGCTAGCACAACATGGAACTCTCCTAGCATGTGTTGGCATGCTGCATATAGTCCCTAGCATGCCCCGGAACACCTTGGTTGAATGCATTGACATACATTAGCACTTGGCGTACAATGCCACTTGGCATGTATTAGGACCTATTATTAGTGTGCCTAGCATGCCCCTTTTCAAAAAGATAAAGTCTTGACTTACTAACCCTCTTATTGGTTCTTCCTTTTGTTTCCTTGACACATATTGACATACCCTGGCACCCTGTGCCACATCCTTAGCACCTAGCATGTATTGACATATCTTGGCACTATTAATTTTCACATGATATAATTAGCACACCCTGGAACTCCCAAGCACACTTTGGGAATTCTTGACATGCCTTCATATTCCCTAGCATGTCTTACCAATGCTTATCATACCTTGTCACTCCCTCCTTGGCATGACAACTAACATTCATTAACACTAGTCTCTGGCACAAGTTCCTCATATTCATTAACTTCCATGAATTTTTACCTAGTGCTCCCTTAATGTTTTTTCCTATTAATCCTTAACACTCATCAACATGAATTATCACTCTCTATCACACCTTAGCACTCTTCAACATTCCCTTCCACTTCATAGCATGCATAACACTAGTCCTTGACACATATTGGCACTTGGAAAGTCTTATCATGATTGGAATACGTTGAGATGCCTCGATATGATTTGGCATGGTTTAATATTAAATTTATTTGTGATGATCAATTGTTGGAAAGTAGATGAGAAGCAACAAAGGAATACTTGGCACTTAGAATGCACTAAGACTTTGCACTTGGCACCTATTGCCCCCTAGTGTTGGTGTGCCTAGAATGCCCCTCTTGGAAAAGGTAAATTGATGACTTATTAAACCTCTTATGTGTTCATTTCCTTGTAGTTTAATTTTTTTCTCCCTTTTTTTGTCTTGACAGTCCCTGACACGCATTGACACACCCTTGCACATCTTGGCCTGCCTTATCACTTGGCACATCTTAGCATGTTTGACATGTATTCCCACTATCTGGCACATCAAGGGGGTGAAGAGAGATGTAGTCCTAAAGTAGGTCAAGTATGAGGGCCAAGTAAGGGTTGCTAAAGGGAGGTCATGATCATCCTCCAAGAGCAAGATCATCATGTGAGGGTTCAAAAGAATGTTGCATACCTTAATGGTCGGTTTGTGCTAGGAAGTAGGATGGCATATTGTTGGTTCTCTTCTGGCAAATCGAGCTTAAGAAAGGTTTCTTATGAGAATTTGGGCATGTGATTTCAATGGTGTCTTTGTGTGAAGGCCACATCAAATTCTGAAATGTTGAAATTTGCAACAAGAAACATTGATATTGGAAACCAGAAAGGACAAAAAAAAAATGCACCCATACTGGTGAGGAATTTTGATGCACCATGAGTGAGGAATGTGGGGTGTCTAATTTATTTTTCCCTTAAATAAATTGGACAATAAATTGTAATTTCATCTCATAACAACTTGTGTCAGTTAATTAAGTCATGATGACCAAGTTAGCTCAAGAAATTCAAGTACTTGAGGGTCTAAGATGAGGCATCTAGAGGGATTCTAATATTTTTGGGGTCCAGTTGAAGTTGATGCATTAGTGGGGTGGAAGTGTAATTAACTCAATTAAATGATTTAAAATTAGTTTAACTAGTTCTAACTGAGTGATGAGCTAGTGAGAGGTCCAGTGAATTAAATTAGATTTAATTCACAATGAGAGATCAATCATATATCTGAAAATTCGCTATTAATAGTTGCATGCATGTTAGTTTCAAGGAATACCCAGCTGAGACAGAGGTTAAAGGGAACATAACTATCAGTTGTATTCAGAGAAAATTTCTCATGTGCAATTATAAAGTCATTTGGATGCCACGATGTATTGCGTAATCAAGGAAGAATGATTTTCCTAGTTAATAAGGAGTTAATTCCCTAGGAATTGCATGAGCAAGGCAGGTTGAAGTAAGGATGAGAATTGGCTAAGTAATAGACTGAGTTTGCCCAGATCAACAGGATACAATTAACAGAGTGTTGGAGAATCTCATGAGAGATTAAGCATTAATTTATTGTTTCATGATTCCTTGACTTAATACACAATAGAGATAGAGGGGTTTTGAGCAGTTTCTTTCCCCAAATACATCATGTTATTGTGCGATTGATAATTTATTTCTCTTACCTATATGTGATTGTGCGATCGTGTTTTGTTTCTGCAAATTGTAGGAAGGATTCAATATCTTGTTTTAGTATATTACAACATCAGATTGAATCTCGTTGGTTATATTTTCTACATGGGCAGTGAAGAGAATATCTAAATATATTGGTGTAAAAATTTCAAAAAAAAAATAATATTTGGATTCCTTGCAAAAATATACCCAAAAAAATTAAAAATAAAAATAAAAATAAATAAAATAAATAAATAAAAAAAATTAGTTGAATCGGAGCTCGGATGAGGGAGATATCATCGATTTAAAATCAACTCTTTTTTTGAAACTTTTTGTAACGTCGGGAAAATTACACTATGCGCGAGTTAATAACCTATATGTACTTGAGGTACCAGATGCATGCAAAGCTTTTAGGAGAAAGGTAGAAGTTAGAGACTTGTGTTGGGAAAAATACAGAGAGGGGGGCGGGGGGGGGGTGAATCAGTATTTAGTGCAGACAATAAAACTTTTACTTTTTCCTTTATAAAAACCCATACGCTACTTTCTTGAAGCCAACTCACGTATATACGCAGATATCCTTTACAGAACTCACGTATGTCCAGAGATATAATTATGCATTTAATTCTTAACTTAGATCATTGCATCATTCATCAGATGTTTTAGAAAACAGTAAACAGGTACAGAAAGAACAGAATAATCATCACACATAAGCAACACATATGAACACCAGGATTTTAGGTGGAAACCCAGTTTGGGAGAAAACCACCACTGTCGTTGTCTCAGTCTTCAATATTTATTATAAAGAAAACTTCTTACAACCATGTATTGGCGCAGACTCATACCAGCACACAGGCACCCACCTGAAGAAGGCTACAACCTTCTCTCCTTTACTAGCCTCTCTTGGAAGGGAGCTACAACCCCATGTACTCATTTACCAGCCTCTCTTGGAAGGGAGCTACAACCCCCTGCTCTCGTTTACCAGCCTCTCCTGGAAAGGAGATACAACCCCCTGACTGAAGGCTTCGACCCTCAACACCACTGCAGACCACGTTTCATCAATTTTCAAATTGGATCAAACAGCTTCAACACAACCCTTCATTTATCAACAAACATACTTTGCCCATTGCTTCATACAAAATAGTGATACCACTGAAACTAGAATATCATAGCTATCCCAGACTTCAGAATAGATATGCAGATGTAAACTTAACCCTAAACTTCATTAATTCAAATATCATATGCTACTTTTATTCATTGAAGTCGCGTGTATATGCGCTTTCATGTAGGACAACCTGCGTGTGCATTCTTCAGAAAACCCTAACTGTTAATACGCGCTTTTCATTCATCTAACCCGCGTATATACGCGCGTTTTATGAAGCGAACCCGCGTATAGATTTGTAACTTTTCAGGACTGTGTAATTCTTCAGATCAGATAGACAACTCACAATTCATCCTTCACTTCAGCAAAGATTTGCCCGATCACAGATCTAAACATTTCTTCATCATATTTAGAATATACATTAACATTTTAGATCTGGAGATCCTTCTTCATTATTTTCATTAATTCAGATCAATCATTCAACTATTACCCATTCCATACAGATATACTTCAGATTGAAGTATTCATTAGAGCCCAGACACATCCACACACTTTGCCTAATTAATTTCTTCTCCTTATATAGATTTAGCCTTTGTCAATACCATGATTCAAAATCACATCACATCCGATGGTATTCCTGGACGGGATCAAATAGACAATCCAACGCTCAATACAATGGGTCAATACCATGGTAAGAACCCCTAGTTTTATAAATTTAGAGCGCAATTAGGCATACGTGACTTGGCACGTACTTTTCCGCGTGCATACGCTACTTCTCCTAAACAAACCCACGTATGCTTTGTGACACACACTTTTCATCATTGTTCTCACTCTTACTGATATTTCTTTCTTCTGCACCTTCTGTACTGATTGTAGATACATCAGATTTACATCATTAATAAGCTCATCAAGTCAAGAACAACTTCATCAAGTAGGTTGCCATCATCTTCATCAAGTGGGTTGCCATCAAGGACAACACTCTGCATCATATTGCCAACAACTTGGTGGTTTAGAGGGAGCATAAATTACCTCTCAACATGCATGCTCAGGAGAAGAAGAGAGGAGACCGAGTGGAAGCGTCCACTCAAGTAGAGACCTCCATGAGGGGGAAATTTCGAGCCAGATGGGAAGAGGGAGCAGCCATACCTCGAGGTGTATGGTGGGGTGATGTGTAGACATAATCCCAAGATAAGAAATCTGGGCAAGGTCCATTTAGATGGCGTGTCTCATCGATCGAACCTGGCTACGAGGAGCCCATAGTACAGTAGTAGTAGGAAGGATCAGTTAGATTGATGTCATCAGATGTCAGCAAGACATAAATCAAAGTGATAGATGTCAAATACTGGAGCACAAATCAGAGTTAGCAATAGTTCAAAGGGCACGGATGCAGATGTCGGTAGCAGTGCAGAGAATCTAGTACTAGACAGGTGCAGTAGCTAGCAGTGGTCAGAAGACTCTCATGATAGATCCATTATACTGATTTATTTGTTCGGAGGCTATTCAGTTTCAGGATTTGCAGGTGCAAACAACACTAGACAAGTGTAGCATGCAGAACATTCCAAAGGTACCGGATGGGGATAGATTGAATTCCTTTCTTGTTGAGAGGGAGTGTTGAAATTTGCAACAAGAAACAGTGAAATTGGCAACTAGAAAGGACAAAAAAAATGCACCCACATTGGTGAGGAATTTTGATGTACCAGGAGTGAATAATATGAGGCGTCTAATTTATTTTTCCCTTAAATAAATTGGACAATAAATTGTAATTTCGTCTCATAACAACTTGTGTCAGTTAACTAAGTCATGATGATTGAGTTAGCTCAAGAAATTTGATTTAAGGTGTTAGAGGTGGATATTGGTGGCCACCCGCCTATTACACTTAGGACCTCTCCATTGTCTCTTTCCGTTTTCCAATTTTCTTAATTATAGCACAATTTACTATTTTTTTCAGTTTTTCGGGTCCTAAACTTACAGAGCTATTTTGAGACCCCAAACGACGTTTTTTGGGCATGAAAGGTTTCATGATTTCATAGAAATTGCATTAGCAGTTTTAGTCCTCAGAGATATATTTCTAACAAGGTATCATATGCATCAAACAAAGATAATATGACCAAGTTACGACCCTGGGAAGTTGGCTGCCCAACTAACCCCAACGGGGCCCATAAACTCTTGGTGTTACATCTCCTCAGGTTAGGGTTTTGGTTGATTAGGGTTTTATCTTATTTTTAAATAATAAAAAGATCCTTCATCCTTATTGTAACATAGTTCAAAGGAACATAACTATCAGTTGTATTTATATTTAATTTCCCATGTGCAATTATAAATTCATTGGGATGCCATGATGGATTGCGCAATCAAGGAAGGTTGATTTTCCTAATTAATATGGATATAATTCCATAGGAATTGTGTGAGCAAGGAAGGCTGAAGGAAGGTTGATAATTGGCTAAGCATTAGACCGATTTTGCCTAGATTAACAGGATACAATTGGCAGAGTGCTAGAGAATCTCAAGAGAGATTAAGCATTGTATTGTTTCATGATTCCTTGACTTAATAGAAAATAGAGATAGAGGGTTTTGAGTAGTTGATTCCCTAGATACATCTTGTGTTGTGCATTTGATAACTTGTTTCTCTTACTTATATGTGATTGTGCGATCATGTTTTGTTTCCAAAAATTGTAGGAAGGATTCAGTATCTTGTTCTAGTACATTACAAGATCAGATTGAATTCCATTGGTTAGATTTTATACATCAAATAGAAGAGAGGGTTGATACCATCTCGCCTTGAGGTGGTTAGTAGGCCACAAGGTCTATGATAAAGACCAACATAAATGGATGAGGGCAGGATAAAGCAACAGACATGAACACCAGGACTTTAGGTGGAAACCCAGTTCAGGAGAAAACCACTAATGCTGTCGTCTCAGTCCTCAATATTTATTATAAAGAAAACTTCTTACAACCATGTACTAGCGCAGAATCATACCAGCACGCAGGCACCCACCTACAGAAGGCTACAACCTTCTCTCGTTTACCAGCCTCTCCTGGAAGGGAGCTATGACCCCCTACTCTTGTTTACCAGCCTCTCCTAGAAGGGAGCTACAACCCCCTGACTGAAGGCTTCGACCCTCAGCACCACTGCAGACCACGTTTCATCAATTTTCAAACTGGATCAAACAGCTTCAACACAAACCTTCATATATCAACAAACATACTTTTCCCATTTCTTCATACAGAACAGTCAGACCACTGAAACCGGAATATCAGAGCTAACCCAGACTTCAGAATAGATATGCAGATGTAAACTTAACCCTGAACTTCATTAATTCAAATATCATACGCTACTTTTATTCATTGAAGTCACGTGTATACGCGCTTTCATGTAGGACAACCCGCGTGTGCATTCTTCAGAAAACCCTAACTGTTAATACGCGCTTTTCATTCATCTAACCCGCGTATATACGCGCCTTTTATGAAGCAAAACCGCGTATAGATTTGTAACTTTTCAGGACTATGCAGTTCTTCAGATCAGATAGACAACTTAGAATTCATCCTTCACTTCAGCAAAGATTCGCCCAATCACAGATCTAAACATTTCTTCATCAGATTTAGAATATACATTAGCATTTCAGATCTGGAGATCCTTCTTCATTATTTTCATTAATTCAGATCAATCATTCAACTGTTACCCATTCCATACAGATATACTTCAGAGTGAAGTATTCATTAGAGTCCAGACACATGCACACACTTTGCCTAATGAATTTCTTCTCTTATATAGATTTAGCCTTTGTCAATACCATGAGTCAAAACCACATCACATCCGATGGTATTCCTGGACGGGATCAAATATAAAATCCAACGCTCAATAAAATGGGTCAATACCATGGTAATAACCCCTGGTTTTATAAATTTAGAGCGCAATTATGCATACGTGACTTGGCACATATTTTTTCACGTGCATACGCTACTTCTCCTAAACAAACCCGCGTATGCTTTGTGACACACACTTTTCATCATTTTTCTGGCTCTTACTGATATTTCTCTCTTCTTCACCTTTTGTATTGATTGTATATACATTAGATTTACATCATTAATAAGCTCATCAATTCAAGAACAACTTCATCAAGTAGGTTGCCATCATCTTCATCAAGTGGGTTGCCATCAAGGACAACACTCTACATCATATTGCCAACAATCTCCCCCTTTGGACTTGATGGCAACCATGATGGTGTTGATAGATACATTAAGCATAATGATATTCTTCCCCTATTCAAACACCATGTCACTCTCCCCCTTTGACATCAAGGGCAAAGGGTGGATCAAAACCAACACAAGGTTTTTCTCCTCATGTAGAAAGAAGAGCGCTGTAGATCTGATGTACACTGAAGTTACCATGCTCCCCCTAAGTTCATGCTGAATTTTCAAACATATTTCTCAATGAAGTACATGACTTTATGAACTTCCTATCACCAAGGACTCATACTTACATCAAAGATCCAACCAAGTGGATTAACATAAGTGACTCAAGTACCCAACCAAGTCGGTTTACAAATTTGACTCAAGTACCCAACTAAGTGAGTTTACACATTTGAACAAGTCCTTACATGACTGAATATTACAATTTTACATAAAAGGTATCAACATGACCTTTTCATCAAATTACAAATATGACTTTTTACAACAAATACCAAAAGGACCCCAAGAAAGAGATCAAATTTCAGAATCATCATAGTGTCGACAATGTATTACATTCAGCAAGGCTAATGCTCCCCCTGAAACTGAGCATCCAATGCATCCTTTCCACATGACCAGTGCTCCCCCTTAGCTTGTGCATCCTGAACACTTTCAACAGCAAATCATCAAGGCATCTTATCCAGAGACATTAGAGAATGAAACAAAATTATGAAAACTGGAGCACCACCAAAGATACCAAACAGCACTGTAGCTGTGCTAAAGAATGCTGACCCCAAGTAAAATTTGTCAGCAACTAACCATAGAGAGTTTTCTTTTCATAAACTCACGTATATACGTGACATTCATTCAGGAAACCCGCGTATCCAATTTAATCTTTTGAATTTAAGGAGTTTTGATTTTCTACAAGGCAGAGACTACTCTGAGCTTCTGTCTGAGATATTCGAACGCTTCTCTAGGTAGAGGTTTGGTAAATATATCAGCAACTTGTTCTTTGGAGGGAACATACTCCAACTTCACCTTTTGTTCAAGCATTTGTTCACGTAAGAAGTGATACTTGATGGGAATGTGCTTGGTCTTGAAATGCATAACAGGATTCTTTGAAATACTGATGGCACGTGTATTATCACACACAATGGAGACAGGAGGTGTGCACTTGATTTTAAACTCTTGTAAGGTTTTCATCATCCAAAGAAGTTGTGTGCAACATGATGCGACAGCCACATATTCTGCTTCTGCTGTAGATAAGGCAATAGAGTTTTTCTTCTTGCTGAACCAAGATACTAACCGGGGCCCGATATAGAATGCACCACCACTAGTGCTTTTCCGATCATCAACATTTCCAGCCCAATCTGCATTAGTGTAAGCATGAAGAGTAAGATCAGCATTCTTTGGATACCATAGTCCAAATTCTTGAGTTCCTTGTATATATTTGAATATTCTTTTGACAACCTAAAGATGAGACTCTTTTGGATTAGCTTGGAATCGTCCAACAATTCCAATAGTGTGCATAATGTCTGGTCTAGTCCCAGTGAGATAAAGTAGACTTCCTATCATAGATATGTATTCTGGTTTATTCACCGTGGGAGAATCATCATGAGAACTGAGATTACATCCGGTTATCATTGGTGTACTTACAGGTTTGCACTCTTCCATGCCATACTTCTTCAGAATTTTCTTATGGTATTTTTCTTGTGATAATAATATACCATCTATAGTTTGATGCACTTGCAAGCCAAGAAAGAATGTTAGTTCCCCAAGTAAAGACATTTCAAATTCTTGCTGCATGGTAGAAGCAAATTTCTGACTCAGAGACTCTTCATTACTTCCAAAAATGATATCATCAACATATACAACCACAATCAATAGTTTATCATTTTCAATTTTTTTGTATAAGTTGCTATCAGCAGACCCCTTTGAAAATCCTTGTTGATGAAGATATTTGTCAAGACGATAATACCATGCTCTTGGAGCTTGTTTGAGACCATATAGAGCCTTTTTAAGTCTACAAACAAGTTTTTCATCATTTCCCAAAATGAATCCTTCTAGTTGTTCTATATAAACTTCTTCTTCTAGATCACCATTGAGAAACACAGATTTAACATCCATTTGATAAACTTTGATTTGTTGGAAGCTTGAAAAAGCAAGAAACATTCTTATGGCTTCAAGTCTAGCTATAGGAGCAAAATTTTCTTCAAAGTCTATACCTTCTTGTTGAGTATACCCCTTGCAAACAAGTCTAGCTTTGTTTCTTACAACATCCCCATTCTCATTTAACTTGTTTTTGAATATCCATTTAGTTCCAATGACATTTTTGTGATGAGGTCTTGGTACTAATTCCCAAGTGTGATTCTTTTCAATTTTATCAAGCTCTTCATTCATGGCTTGAACCCAACATTCATCTTTTCTAGCTTGATTGACATTGTGTGGTTCAATAGTGGATAGAAATGCCAGATAGCTAGAAGATCCCACAAAAGTCCTTCTGGTTTGTACTCCTTCTCCCTTATCTCCAAAAATTTGAGATTCTGGATGATTCTTTTGAACATATCTGGATGGAGCCTTTTTCAGATAAATCATCTTCAGGTTCTTCATTGGGTTCATTGTTCATATCATTGCTATTTGATGTGGAAGGGCATAAGTCACCATCGTCTTCATTTGTTATCTGTTTTTCTTCTTTTGGGGCTGCAGGAGACTCATCAATAACAACATCAATACATTCAACAATTTTCCGAAGTCTTTTATTGTAACATTTATAAGCTCTAATCGTGGAGGAGTAACCAAGAAGTATTCCTTCATCTTCTCTAGGTTCAAACTTGCCAAGTTTTTCATCATTATTTTTGATAAAGCATTTACTTCCAAAAACTCTAAAATGCTTCACAGAGGGAGAATTACCATACCGGAGTTCATATGGAGTTTTGTCACTATTTACACGAACATGTGCTTTGTTGAGAATGTTTAGCACTGTATGTGCTGCTTCTCCCCAAAATGTGTCGGGTGTTCCAGAATCATCAAGCATAGCTCTAGCCATTTGTTGAACTATTCTATTCATTCTTTCTGCTACGCCATTTTGTTATGGAGTGCCATCTACAGAGAACTGTCTTTTTATGCCATGTTGTTCACAAAATTCAAGGAATTCGTCTGAAGTATATTCTCCTCCTCGATCAGATCTAAGACATTTGAGTTTTAGATCTAATTCATTTTCAACCAAAGCCTTGAAGATCTGAAATTTCTCAAAGGCTTCGTCTTTGTGTTTAAGAAACCCAATCCAACACATTCTAGAGAAATCATCAATAAATAAGATATAGTATTGTTCACCACGAGGTGAATTTTTCCTCATAGGTCCACATATGTCAGTATGAATGAGTTCAAGAGGCCTACTTGATGATCCTTCCTTGGCATTAAATTGCACTGTGGTCTGCTTGCCGAATTGGCAAGATTTGCATATGATACTTTCAGGTAAAGTAATATTGGGAAGACCACGAACAACATTAAGCCTGCTTGATTTTTTGATTTGAGAGAAGCTTAGATGCCCCAACCTTCTATGCCATAGCCAATTTTCTGAAGATTGACTCAAGTAACATTGTTCTTTGCAGTTCTTCAATACATACGGGTTGCTTGGAGTTCTTTTCCCTTTTATAATTGTTTTTCCTGTATCAAGATCACAAACGACACATTCTTTTGAACTAAAGACAACTTCAGTTCCTTGATCACACATTTGACTTACACTTAGCAGGTTATGCCTTAAGCCATCCACATACATGACATCATTAGCCTTCACCTTTTCCTTTAGAAACATGGACCCTTTTCCTTTAATTATAGCAGGATTATCATTTCCAAATGTAACTTTCTTTCCTTTTCTAGAGCACTATATGTAAGAAGTTTTTGTTTGTCACCTGTCATGTGTCTTAAGCATCCACTATCAATGTACCATTGATTTTCTTCACCTTCTGTGAATAATGCTATGCCACAATTTTCAACCTGTAATTCCTTCTTTTTCCATACTTTGGATTTTTAAGGAAAATGCTCTTTTGGCTGAACTTTGCTCCTGCATTCAGATTCTTCATGCCCAAAGTTATTGCAATAAGCACATTCAAATTCATTTAGAAGAGGAGAAAAGTTGTTATAGGTATTCTTCTCAAATTCAATCCTTTTCTTTCTTGCTTCTCTAGTCATGATAGTTTTATATGCAACACATTGAACAACTTTATGACCAAAATTGTGACATGAGAAACATTGTCCATTGAAGAAGAAATTTCTGTGATCATGAAATCTTCTACCTATATTTACCTGTTGATTACTGTTTCCT